>CM061919.1:33939237-33962774 GCA_031002005.1 Vandiemenella viatica
AATGGTCAGACTCGCTAAGAAATTGAAACAGAGGATTGAAGATGAATTTGTTGGCTTCACGTGCGGCAATTTATTCAAAAAGTTGCCGGATGAAACAGTTTCAAAAATGAAAACAGATTGCTGTGCTTGGTACAGAAATGTTTTAAATTACATAGAAACCAAATACGAATTCAGCGAAAACAAATTCGACATATTCAAGCCACTTTCTTTGCAAGATTTTCACTTACGCGTCAATGGTTAATATAATTGAAAAACTAAAAATTGAGACTTTTTAAAAAAAAATAATAAATGGATGAGCTTTATGAGGAAGTTTGTAATGTGAAAGACGTAGTGAAGGCAGCAGTGCAGAAAAAAGACTTAACGCCGCTACAGAACATATTTCAGAATCAAGATTTCGTCAATCTGCAAAAACTATTTGCTTTCATGGCATCAATGCCGGTTTCAAACGCGGCAGCTGAAAGGATATTTTCCCAGACTAATATAATTTGGTCTGACAGACGAAACCGATTATCACTGGAACATGTCAAAGCAGAAATACAAATTAAAACCAACTTCAGTTTGTCGTGTATCGAATTTTATAACTACGTTGTAAAAAACAAAGGTATGTTAAAAGCAGTAAAATCCAACGCAAAATACAATTTTAATGAAAAATAAATATACTTAAGTATAACATAAATAATTACCTAAAATTAAACTATAGAATATACTGTTTTGCATTATATTTTGTTAATTGTGCTAGTGAACAATTCTATTATTATAAAGTTTAGTATTAACGTTCGTAAGTTCTATCATATGATAGACAGATCTTTATAGAAATTTCTTCTGTTCTGTCTAAATTATAAAAATAAACTAGAATTACCTAAAAAAAAACTTTTTTTTGGCTGTCCCGATTTGTAACCCTGAATCCCGATTTTTTTGGTCTTCTGTCCCGATTTTTAGCAAACCGGACCTGGCAACACTAGTTGGTACACACCGCTGCGCTGGTCGGATTCGGGTGAGGCTCAAACCTAACAAGATGGTTTGATCATGGTGCCGGAGTGTGTATCTGACCTGTATTTGCTTGTCCGATAAAAGAGAACCAGCACAAAACAGAACTTCACTATTTTCATTCGGTTGGTGACCATTAGCAGCACTTTGTGGCTTGACACATCCCGACGACCTGAAGGTTGGGGGTGAAAATGCACCGTATCACCGCATCCAGAACGTGCGCGATTGGTTCGAAGAGAATTCTGTACAGTTCCAGAACACGATGTTTGACGTAGATCAATAGACATAACCTCCCGAGGCATATCTGGAATAGGATCCACGGAGCCGTTTTCGTAGCAGAATCAACTCCTATCACTATCGTGCAATTAAAGGCGGCTATCGAAAGAGAGTAGCTACAGCTTTCTTCCTGGGACTTCAGGCAGCTACATGAGTCCGTTACATCTTTTAACAGTTCTCACACATTTAGTGTATAAAGGCTACCCAGATGTTATTAGTGGGGTATCCCGTGACTTTTGAAATATCAGTTACAGCAACTAGTCCATTGTGAAGCAAGTCATTTATTGAAAGAGACAAAGAAACAAAGGGCCAGCAGAATCAAAACTAAAATCAGAAAATTTTAATCGTTTAAGTTTATTGAGAATCTATAATTGCTTGTAGAAGTTAATGTGTATGTACAGAAAGTATCATCATGTAATTCTTATCTAAGACTGAACTTCTCTGAATTTTTTTTTGCAGATGTGATATTAATACCGGGATTAATTGAACTTGATTTCTGCTTCAAGGCATAAATTTTGTTTTCACGTACTAGTGATACCAAAAAATTCCAAGATGTTGGCTAAACCTCCACTGAAACTGAAACATTAAGGAAGGACAATTAATAAATGAATAATTAGTGCGAAACCATTGCTCTAAAGAATAGTATACCACAGGAAATAATATTTCGCAATTACCTTACAATACTTTCACTCTGATTGATTGTTACGGCTAAAAAATATGTTACCAAATGAATCTTCAGCTGCTGTCAGCTGAGGATTCACATAGTGGAATGTTAGATGTTAATGTAATATCCGTGATATTGGGGAAAGCGTTTATGTTTGAATCAGATAATTAAGGACGCAACTTGTAGCGAGAACCAAGAAGTTAACAATCAAAACCTTAAATGAAAAATTGAAGGCTGGAATACCACAATTCGATAATTAAAAATAAAACATTATGCCACTCGAAAATCTCAAATATAATCTAAAATATTTATCTGAACAAAGAACAAATTTGTACGCAGAGTAAACAAGATTAAGTTGAAAGATTTTCTTTGCTTACGCATTAAAATTGAAAGAGAATATGAATTATAGTACCTAATAAATATCAGTCTTTTGTTTCGTCTAAGACGCAAGGGTGGTTTAGTTGTCACAAGCAGTCTGTAGCTTCCTCTGTTGTGAATTCTAAAAATATTTAACAGCAAAATGTTCCATTTTAAAGCAAATTTTAAAGAGCAATATCGTACAGTAATAACGTAAATGGCAGCATCATATTTTCAATGTTTAAATTTTTATATTTCTCTTATTTCATATACTTATGGCCAACAAGAAAATTTGCTACCACGTGTTATTTATTTTGAAACTATAGTCAACATAAAAAATCACATTACTGACAAGTTTCATTTTCAACAAGAATTGTATCATTTATCTGAAACATTTAACTGAAATTTAGATTTTAAATTTACGTTGTCTACGATAGGTTAACTTTGGAATTAGTAATTTGGTACTATCTGTAGTTTACTTAAATGTCCAACCATCCAGTAACATTTAGTAGCAGCAAATTAAATTTATTCCTAAAGAAGACTCTCATGAATGTTTCGGATTAATACTGTCACTACGAGAACCAATGCAGTATAGCACTGTACTGTATTATTGTAATTACGGTTTGTATTAAATCCTATTTGTGTATTTGTTACAGCTAAATGAAATTCCACCTCAAAGTTGGGGAAGCAGTGGGTCTCGAGGTTTTTATGACTAATGCAAGGAAGTCAGTTGTATTTTGCAACATGCACTGATTCGCTTTAGATGATGTGTGTTATTATTTCTTTTTTCTCATTATTATTTTCCTTCTTCCATGAATGCATTGCTCGTATCCGATTTTTGGGCGGTTATAGTGGGAGATGTTTACCCCTGCAAGGGAACGTCTGGGAAGATGAACTGGGATGATTTACAATAGAATTTTTTTTACTTATCACTTTACGCCTCGTCGACGTCAGGGGCAAGATGGGAATGGAGACAAGGAACGGGAAGGAATTCGGCAAGGCCTTTTTGAAGGAAGCATATCGGAATTCGCCTGGAGTTATTTGTGAAACGATGGAAAACACAAGTTTAGATACCATCCGTCGTCCTCCGAATGCGAGACCAGAGCGTTAACCACTCACCCACCACGCTCAGTTCTTTCAAAGACACCGTTGCTCCACCAGGCTTAACGTACCCATCCGACGGATAGATCACTAACAACAGTGCCGTATGCCATCTCTCCATACGCACTGCGGAAGGGTTGAATTTAACACAATCTGGTGCTTAGGAATTATGCACCGCCACCCTTCTGTGGCCCAAGTCCTAGTGATGAAAATTTCTTCCACCATCAGGACTCGAACTACCTAGCCCCATGCCTGCGCCGGACACCACAAGGGTGCCGCAACCAACTAAGCAAACGGTGTGGACCAATATTTTTTTAGAGTCCAATAATTATCTTATATATGTATATTATGTGCTTTCTTGTTGAAAGTTAAAATACTTAACGCTGTTTCGTGTCCTCGGTGTCAGACGATATACGGAGACCGATATAAGGAGTCAGCCCCATGTGCTACATCGGTACGACCTCTGATTCCTGGGGAATTATGAGATGGTCCTGTAATAAGAGTTCTCGGATTGTTCCTGTCTGTGTCCTTGCTAAACTACCCCTATACCTCAAACTTTACTGCTCCCTCAGCAATTCACGTAAGACGAACAGCAGGATAGAACAATAGCAACGCATTCTATGGATGAACTGCATAAGCTTTTTCAAATCAAATTTGTATTGTTCAAATTGTGAAATTGTATCTTTCAGGAAGAAATTTGTGAGCATTCCATCTTTCGCCAATATGGCGATGGCTAAGGCTCAAGAGCGATTGGTGCCTCCTCTGTTTCCGAGTGGAAACGCCTTAGATACCTGATGAATTGCTGGGGAAGAGTATACTTTATCCGAGATGCACGTTCAAATTCATATGTTAACTATGTTTATATGTAAAATTCAAGATGGGCTGGCGAAAAAACCGGAAAAGGGATTAATCCGACGTAGGTCCCTCACTGAGAAAATAAATGTAATAACATGTTTAAGAAATATTTTTAAAATTATCCAAATTTTTATCTGTAGCTCAGTATCCAAACGTCTCTTTTTGAACGTTAGTATTCCGTGTTGGTACAGCTATTTCCAGACAGTGTGACCGAACAGATTCAAACGCGGAAATATTATACCCGCATGGTAAAACTAGTACGGTTTAATATTATGATGGTGACTTTCCGGCGGCTTCTCCCAGTGACTATGCAAATAAGCTACTGTCTCAGTAAGTTAGCTTATAAGCTACGCGTTACAAACAAATAAGAGATAACATATTAGTTCAAAACATGCACGATTCACGGAAACATGGAAAAACCTAACCATGCAACATTGATTGGATCGCTACTAATGACATTCACTGCGTTGAATGGATAAAAAAAAAAAAACTGGCATCTGTACCTATAAAATACCAATCTTGCTCACATCATGTAGCGATGTCTGTCTCACGCTGACGTCACGCTTCCCGCCAACGCTGCTTTCATAAGCGCCGAGTTACTGACGTAAGTGCATTTTTTTTTCAATAGTTGCGTACAGACCAGGTCCAGGAATAAAACCAATATCCCGTGCTCTAGCAAAACATTTTGGGACTCCTAATTTATTTTTAATTTCATTGGTTCCCTTATTCTGACATCATTAGGCATAATTAATTTGAAGTTCCATGTGTATCACTGACTAAACTAGAACCGAAATATGTACAGTCGGGGACATAATTCGCCAGACCCCTCGCCTTTCGATTATGCTTCGTTCTAGACACGACTGCCACATGGGACAGCATAACTGGTAGGTGGTACACTAAATTCATGATAAAATAGACCTCTCATACCCAAGACTAAAAAAAATGAGCTCGCGCCCGAGAGACTCGCAAACGCTCAGAGGCAAAGTTCGGAGTTCTACAGTTAAAATAATCACGAGTATCACTATTTTAATCATAATAACTATTGAATTAATTAAATCGATTGATATAGAGGAATGATACCGCTTTTTTAGAAATTTTGACAGCCACTCCATATTTTTTTTTTTAATAAACAGTTGACAATTCGCTAGCAAACGAAATTACATGATTAAAACTAAAACGAATCGCTAAATTACTCACGGATAAAAATTTGTAAAACCAATAACAGAGCTTGAATGGACTCAGTCACACGTTCTAGCGCTGCAGCGTTATCGAACTGTGTGTGACAAGCGTAAGTAGAAAGTGTATTTGCGAAAGTACTCAGATCGTGAACTAAATCACGAAATATAAATTATGTAGTTATTTACACATACTTCAGTTGTTCGAAATAAGAACACCTTAATTTTGTTTTCACCATAACATTTTTAGAAGGTAAGTTTAACTTGATCGCAGTAGTTACAGTTCAATGGTAATAATAACAATTAATAACCGTAAATCCGTCGACAATGTAAATAAGCGGTTTCAGGTTTTTAAGTTAAAAAAAATTGTAGTGGGAAACCTTTCATGCCTTCCTTTGTTTCTCCCTAGTCCTGATACTTCTTGCCTTCCAAACCAGATGGGCTATGGTTAACAATTTTGCCTGGCATTCGGCAGAACGCGGATTCAAGCCCCGTAGGACATCCAATTTCAGTTTGGCATGGTTTCCGTAAATCTCTCCAGATGAACACCGAAAAAGTTGCTTCAAAAAGCCATGGCTGAAATTATTTCCCGATTCCACTTTCCAATACTCTCAGGATTCAAATCACAATGGCGTCGAAAGAGAACAAGAAGAAGATGCATAACTCAATGTGGTGGGTTATTTATTGGTAACACTGTGAGGTGGCTTCCGGGAGGACGTGGGTTCGAATCCACGTCCGGTCATTCAAATTTGGGTTTACGATGGCTTCCCCAAAATTACTCCAGGCGTATGCCTGGGTGATATCGTCAAAAAAATACCACGGCCGAATTACTTCCCGTTGCTCACCCCCGAGTCCTTACCGGATCTAACCACGACGACGTCGACAAGCCATAAAACCAAAAGCAAAACAAAAAAGATACAAAGCTTAAAAATGACGCCAAATTACTGTCAGTTACCAAGCTTAAAGACAAAAGCTATTGATACTCCTATTATTTATACTTTATTAGTAAATTCGGGAGATTGTTTTATCAAAGTAGAGGAACATGTTGTGGAAGTAAAGGAATCTAAACACAAACAAAAGTTGAAACTCCGAAATAATATGAGACGGAAACCCAAATTTGACGTCGTTTGTGAATATGACCCAACGAACCAAGGTATCTTCTTTTAAAAACAAAATCACCTGCATAGACGCCGACAGGTATTATGCCGAAAATGAATAAAATAGGCGTCACACGATATATTTTTCAGTTACGAGACCATAGAAAGAGAAAGGATGAAAGTGTTGTAACTCAACAGTTTATTCATAATTATGTATTCGTCATTAAAATTATGTTAGAAAATTAATCTTTCTTCATTTATACTTCAAAATGCTCTCAAAGCATCTTGAAAATGTTCTATGACGTACTATTTGCATGATGGAATTAATTCAATAATATTGTGTATAGACTGTGTATTTAAAAAAAAGAAAAAAAAAAACCTCCATGCATTTCTTACGGGAAATTGAACTCCTTCGATCTTTAGATTTTAATATTTTGGTCTGTTCTCTGGTAAAAGAATGTGGAAACGTGATTGCAATCACGATGGCTAATACAAATGAAAAATCCAAGGTGTTTCAGCTACTTCCGAGAGCGATTTTCCACAACTTTATCTGACACAGCTCAAGAGAGGAAATCATCATAGGAGAACAGAAAATATATACCTTACGAACGATCGTTTTCTGAACAATAACGCTATTCATTATTCTAATGAATAATTGTGTTGATTGTTTATTATCTGAAATTAGATTGTTTGCAGATGACATAAAGCTGTATAAAAGGATAAAAACGATAGAGGACTGTAAAAAGTTGTAGGGTGATCTGGACAGGATATCTAGTTGGGTTGGTAAACATGGGATGAAGATAAATGCAAAGAAGGGTCAGCTAATTAGATACACAAATAAAAAACAAAAGGTAAATTATGAATATAAGGTGGGGAAAGAATTGCTTACTGAAGACTTGAAATGTAAATATCTTGGCATTACATTTGATAACAAGCTTAACTGGGCAGGACACATTGGACAGGTGGTAGGAAAAGGTTTCAAAACTCTGCACTTGTTGGAAAGAGTGAGGAGAGGATGCACGAGAGAAGTAAAGGAATTGGATTACAAAACTTTGGTCAGACCATTGCTCGAATATGGTAGTGTAGTATGGGACCCACATTTTGAGTATCAAATACAGGAGTTGGAGAAGGTGCAAAGAAGGGCTGCTAGATTTGTTTTTGGAAATTATCGCAGAATGCAATCAGTGACAGATATGATAAAGGAGCTGGAATGGGATTCATTGCAAGACAGGAGGAGGATGAGGAGGGTCATGGGAGTGTACAGGGCGTATACTAGCGATGAGGCATGGAAAGATATTGCAGTAGGTATGAAAAGTAGTTCATGGAAGGGAAAAGATGACCATGACCACAAGCTGGCACTCGATTTCAGGCACAAGGGTGTGGGAAGATTTTCTTTTTTAGGTAAGGGTGTCAGGGATTGGAATGAGTTACCAAGGGGAATGATGAATAACCTACCGAAAACGTTAAAAGAATTTAAAGTTAAAATTTGTAGAGGGCAAATGTAGGTGAGTGTAGGGGGGGGGGGGGGGGGAAGTTGGGTGTGTAGGGAAATTGCCACCGGTGCGTTCGCTCCCTTGCAATTAAATTAAATTAAATTAAATAAAGTAATCTTGTCATAGTTGTTTTCTAAGACGCGGAAATGTTCGATCCATTACAGATTTCAGAATTACGTTTAGTCAGATGTTCCACATAGCAACCACAGGCACGTAGTTGTTAGTTTTCAGATAAGTATGATTAACCTTTTATGAATCCATAATATTCGACTTTAAAAAGAAATCACCTATTTCGTCCAATACACACACAAAAGGATTTAGAAATTTCAGCTGCATGTGAAGTTAGCGAACATCGCTAATTGTTTGACTAGCTAATATAAATCTTTTCTCATTGCTGTCTTTCCTAGTATAAACTTTCACGGTAGGCTTCATTTTGAGAATAATTATGAAGCAGGCTCAATTCCCTCTTCGGGTATTCCGATTTCAGTTTTCCATGGTTTCACAAAATCAGTCGAGAGAAACGCTGGGAATGGCCGAAATCCTTCCCGTTTTTGTCTCCAATCCACTCCCATATCTAAATGACCTAGATGTAAACGAGGCCAAAGCCTTAAGCACAAAACAGAGGCAAGTAACACAACAACAAATGTGTGGTTTTCAGAGGAGAAATATAAATTCCTCAGTACCATCGATCGGCTCTAACATAACCGCAAAAGCTAAAATTGAAATATAGAGCAAATATGATCCTTTGAATTCGAAATGCCGTATTCACAAATATGGGATGCTACATGAAGAGCAGATGTTTCATCGACTGTTGAAGGATTTAATTTGTATAGCTCAAAAACATTCTGAGTTGCTAGGTGGGTTTAGGATTCATAGTCAATTCTGGCTGTATGAATTTGCATCGCATCACGTCACCTAGTGTTTAACCTCTATTCACACATCAATATGAAATAATGTGCCATTTTCAATATGTAAAAATCCCAAATTAGCAGTATTCATGTCGGAAAAATTGAATGGTTCCAAAATTTCAATTGCGTATTTATTCGTCAAGACTAATGAATGAAGATACAATTCAATCTTGGGTACTATGACAAACGATTCGCGAAGTCGTAATACAAGGGAACAGGCATCGTTGGCGTCAGAAGACTTCCTCGTCCTCTGCGCCACTTGTTTTCAAACTACAATCTGCCACAGTGTGTTCCGTTGCAACAACGAAAATGAATCGCTGAAGTGACGCTGATAAGGGGCGGGGGCGGGGGGGGGGCAGTACATGAAGAAGGGCATTCAAACAGTTCAGTAGCTGCAACCTTGGGGATGCACAAATCCGCCGTGGCAAGGTGGATACGGAGATATGAAGACGAAAGAAATGTCTCAGAGTGACCCAACACAGACAGCTGCTCGACGAAAAACAACAACTGACCAGGATCGAAAAACTGTTAGACTTTGCGTAACTCCCCGTTTCTAAGTGCATGGCAGTTGTGGAATAACTTAAGGCTCGACTAAAACAACCACAAGGAGCTTACGAGAAAAAGGTTTGCAAGCCAGACGTGATGCGATTAAGGAGTGGCCTAATCTTCGCACCTGATAATGCTGCCAGGTGTCCTGATTAATGGAGACATGTCGTCTTCAGTGATGAGAAGGTGTTTACCAAGGGATCTGCCGGTAATGTGGTGGTGTACCGCCCACGTGAAGCAAGATTTGACCAACGCTACATTCACCACAGCTGCAGAAGTGGTCGTGATTCTGTTACCATCTGGGCGTGGATTTCTGCTGCAGGTTGCGGTGTGCTGTGGGAGGTGGACGGCCGTCTTAATTCCGCAGCCTATATATCTATTTCTGGAGAACGTGATGTTGCCATCTGTGAGGCAGAGATTTCCGGAAGGGGATATCATGTTCCAGCATGACTGGTCACCAGTCCACCAGTCCCGTCTAGATCAGAGGTGATTCCTCGAACACCCCGAAATGCTGCAAATTGATTGATCACCCAAGAGCGCTGAAACACAGAAAATATTTGGGCAGAAATGGTCAGAATTATAAAAGAAAAGGGGGATGTGCCGACGACCCGGTGGCATTTATGACGCATGGAAAGAACTGGCCGAAAATCGTGGTTTATGTCACGCCTCATTTTTTTCCATGAACAGTAAAATCCGTGTTGTTATCGATGAGGAGCGAGGCTGGACAAGACACTGAAAGCTAACACAGTGCATAACTATTCTGCCACACCTCTTTCCCGGTATTCAGCGATCTTATCCCTGTATTACATCCTGATCCGTTTCCAAACATCATTTTTCCCTTCCTCCTCTCCCCGTCACCAAAGATATCTGGGCAGAGTACAATTCTCAATCGAAGAAGGAATATCCAACCGTTCGTAGGTGGTGGCGTTGTAGGAAAACCGGCAGAGTAGTAAAATAAGGCGTGGGAGCTGGCACGAGACTCTGTGGAAACATTTTTTTTATCTATCTTGTTCATTTCTTTTTAGCCTCCTATATAAAATACTACACAGAAGTTTATAAGACAAGCGTACCATTCAGTCCAATAAGATAGCAATTTTTTACTCCAGTTTTAATTTTAATATTAGTGTCTGTAACATAAGTATCACAATTTTAAAAATTATGGTACTGAATTAATTTAAGGTTTAAGCTGTTGTTTTCATTACTTATTTTCACTGTTGCATTAAATGCTTGCGAATGCCTGGAAGGTGCCTTCAAAAGACCTTGGCCGAATCCATCCCCGTATTTTCCCCAGTCCTTTCTTGCTTCAAATTACCTCGATGTATGTGTTGTAATGCCAAAAGGGGAAAAATTAAAACTTAAAAAAAAAAAAATGTTGCCAATATCAAAGTGGATTAAAACAAAAGCACTTGCCACCACGATTATAACACAAAAAATTCTCAAATAAAAATAATTACATCTCTGAGGTGCGTTTTGGACCTTCTCCTTGTTGGATTTATCTCATTCAACCGTCGACTACGGTAGCGGAGGGACTCGAGTGCTTCTTCCACATGTGAAGAGTCGCCAGTATGATGTTTTTTTCTTTAGGTATGGTCGATGACGAAATCATTAGAGGGAGAAAAAGGACTGGGGGCATCGATCGGGAAGGAACTCAGCCATGGGATTTTTACGGAACCATCTCGACACTCACGGGATGATTTCCATTAATCATGCAAGATCGAAATCCGGATGGATGGACGAAGATTTGAATCCGTGTCCTGGAGCTTTACCGGAACTGTCGGTCACTGGTGCGATTCCGGCCTGGGGCACGGGAGATAAAGTAAGTGTTTTGTATGTCTTGTGTCGTCTTTCACTTGTATGAGCAAAAAACATTTGTAAATACGTCAGTTCACAGAATAATGAATGGCTATTGCGGGAATTCCATTATTTGCTACGTTATCATATTTAGAAGGCCGGTGAAAGTGTTGAAAAATAGCGTTGAACTAATATATATTAGTTAATACAAATTTCGACAATTACTCCTCGACTTCATTATACTGTCAGTTCTGTCATTGCATCTTGTAAATGTTCTACTCGTACTATTTTACTATCAAATGCATTAATTAATATTCCGTAATAATGGAGCTATTTCTCAAAAACTGGAAGTGCACGTTTTGGAAAATTGATCTGCCTCCATCTGTTGATTTGAATACTTTGCGACCTTCGTTTTCTGTGACCATTCAGCTTGATTCAGTTTGTATTTTCCTGACTAATGTGTCCGGTTTTGCAGAGGTAATGTGGCACACTATAGTGAAGCCAACACAATATGAACACTACACTAATTTAAAACTACGCATGTGGGAGGACGGACTCAAATCGGTGACCCTTAAAATGCGATGATAGCATTGAATTCTTCTTATATAATAAGCAAATAAAGTGTTAAAGATATCACGTCCTACAAACTCAACTGAAATTAAATACTCCTCCGTGTGTACTAAAGAACTTAACTATAGTCCGCCTACTTTCCAAATTTTGTATCTTATTATCCTTAAACTCTTATTAGCACGCAGCCATGTTGATAATTGGCACCAAATAAAAAATATTTTTTTGTAAGCGGAGTGGATCTGTGAGAGATTTTTGAAGGCGGCTTTTGCCTTTTGGTTCAATAACATTCTCTTAAATATTTAATGGCATTCGCGCGATAGCCATTCATCAATCTGTGAACTGACGTATTTCCAAATGTTTTTTGCTCATACAAGTGAAAGACGACACAAGACATACAAAACACTTACTTTATCTCCCGTGCCCCAGGCCGGAATCGCACCAGTGACCGACAGTTCCGGTAAAGCTCCAGGACACGGATTCAAATCTTCGTCCATCCATCCGGATTTCGATCTTGCATGATTAATGGAAATCATCCCGTGAGTGTCGAGATGGTTCCGTAAAAATCCCATGGCTGAGTTCCTTCCCGATCGATGCCCCCAGTCCTTTTTCTCCCTCTAATGATTTCGTCATCGACCATACCTAAAGAAAAAACATCATACTGGCGACTCTTCACATGTGGAAGAAGCACTCGAGTCCCTCCGCTACCGTAGTCGACGGTTGAATGAGATAAATCCAACAAGGAGAAGGTCCAAAACGCACCTCAGAGATGTAATATTTTTATTTGAGAATTTTTTGTGTTATAATCGTGGTGGCAAGTGCTTTTGTTTTAATCCACTTTGATATTGGCAACATTTTTTTAATTTTTTTTTAAGTTTTAATTTTTTCCCTTTTGGCATTACAACACATACATCGAGGTAATTTGAAGCAAGAAAGGACTGGGGAAAATACGGGGATGGATTCGGCCAAGGTCTTTTGAAGGCACCTTCCAGGCATTCGCAAGCATTTAATGCAACAGTGAAAATAAGTAATGAAAACAACAGCTTAAACCTTAAATTAATTCAGTACCATAATTTTTAAAATTGTGATACTTATGTTACAGACACTAATATTAAAATTAAAACTGGATTAAAAAATTGCTATCTTATTGGACTGAATGGTACGCTTGTCTTATAAACTTCTGTGTAGTATTTTATATAGGAGGCTAAAAAGAAATGAACAAGATAGATAAAAAAAATGTTTCCACAGAGTCTCGTGCCAGCTCCCACGCCTTATTTTACTACTCTGCCGGTTTTCCTACAACGCCACCACCTACGAACGGTTGGATATTCCTTCTTCGATTGAGAATTGTACTCTGCCCAGATATCTTTGGTGACGGGGAGAGGAGGAAGGGAAAAAATGATGTTTGGAAACGGATCAGGATGTAATACAGGGATAAGATCGCTGAATACCGGGAAAGAGGTGTGGCAGAATAGTTATGTAGAAAAATACACTGTGTTAGCTTTCAGTGTCTTGTCCAGCCTCGCTCCTCATCGATAACAACACGGATTTTACTGTTCATGGAAAAAAATGAGGCGTGACATAAACCACGATTTTCGGCCAGTTCTTTCCATGCGTCATAAATGCCACCGGGTCGTCGGCACATCCCCCTTTTCTTTTATAATTCTGACCATTTCTGCCCAAATATTTTCTGTGTTTCAGCGCTCTTGGGTGATCAATCAATTTGCAGCATTTCGGGGTGTTCGAGGAATCACCTCTGATCTAGACGGGACTGGTGGACTGGTGACCAGTCATGCTGGAACATGATATCCCCTTCCGGAAATCTCTGCCTCACAGATGGCAACATCACGTTCTCCAGAATAGATATATAGGCTGCGGAATTAAGACGGCCGTCCACCTCCCACAGCACACCGCAACCTGCAGCAGAAATCCACGCCCAGATGGTAACAGAATCACGACCACTTCTGCAGCTGTGGTGAATGTAGCGTTGGTCAAATCTTGCTTCACGTGGGCGGTACACCACCACATTACCGGCAGATCCCTTGGTAAACACCTTCTCATCACTGAAGACGACATGTCTCCATTAATCAGGACACCTGGCAGCATTATCAGGTGCGAAGATTAGGCCACTCCTTAATCGCATCACGTCTGGCTTGCAAACCTTTTTCTCGTAAGCTCCTTGTGGTTGTTTTAGTCGAGCCTTAAGTTATTCCACAACTGCCATGCACTTAGAAACGGGGAGTTACGCAAAGTCTAACAGTTTTTCGATCCTGGTCAGTTGTTGTTTTTCGTCGAGCAGCTGTCTGTGTTGGGTCACTCTGAGACATTTCTTTCGTCTTCATATCTCCGTATCCACCTTGCCACGGCGGATTTGTGCATCCCCAAGGTTGCAGCTACTGAACTGTTTGAATGCCCTTCTTCATGTACTGCCCCCCCCCCCCGCCCCCGCCCCTTATCAGCGTCACTTCAGCGATTCATTTTCGTTGTTGCAACGGAACACACTGTGGCAGATTGTAGTTTGAAAACAAGTGGCGCAGAGGACGAGGAAGTCTTCTGACGCCAACGATGCCTGTTCCCTTGTATTACGACTTCGCGAATCGTTTGTCATAGTACCCAAGATTGAATTGTATCTTCATTCATTAGTCTTGACGAATAAATACGCAATTGAAATTTTGGAACCATTCAATTTTTCCGACATGAATACTGCTAATTTGGGATTTTTACATATTGAAAATGGCACATTATTTCATATTGATGTGTGAATAGAGGTTAAACACTAGGTGACGTGATGCGATGCAAATTCATACAGCCAGAATTGACTATGAATCCTAAACCCACCTAGCAACTCAGAATGTTTTTGAGCTATACAAATTAAATCCTTCAACAGTCGATGAAACATCTGCTCTTCATGTAGCATCCCATATTTGTGAATACGGCATTTCGAATTCAAAGGATCATATTTGCTCTATATTTCAATTTTAGCTTTTGCGGTTATGTTAGAGCCGATCGATGGTACTGAGGAATTTATATTTCTCCTCTGAAACCACACATTTGTTGTTGTGTTACTTGCCTCTGTTTTGTGCTTAAGGCTTTGGCCTCGTTTACATCTAGGTCATTTAGATATGGGAGTGGATTGGAGACAAAAACGGGAAGGATTTCGGCCATTCCCAGCGTTTCTCTCGACTGATTTTGTGAAACCATGGAAAACTGAAATCGGAATACCCGAAGAGGGAATTGAGCCTGCTTCATAATTATTCTCAAAATGAAGCCTACCGTGAAAGTTTATACTAGGAAAGACAGCAATGAGAAAAGATTTATATTAGCTAGTCAAACAATTAGCGATGTTCGCTAACTTCACATGCAGCTGAAATTTCTAAATCCTTTTGTGTGTGTATTGGACGAAATAGGTGATTTCTTTTTAAACTCGAATATTATGGATTCATAAAAGGTTAATCATACTTATCTGAAAACTAACATTTACGTGCCTGTAGTTGCTATGTGGAACATCTGACTAAACGTAATTCTGAAATCTGTAGTGGATCGAACATTTCCGCGTCTTAGAAAACAACTATTACAATATTACTTTATTTAATTTAATTTAATTTAATTTAATTTAATTTAATTTAATTGCAATGGAGCGAACGCACCGGTGGCAATTTCCCTACACACCCAACTTCCCCCCCCCCCCTACACTCACCTACATTTGCCCTCTACAAATTTTAACTTTAAATTCTTTTAACGTTTTCGGTAGGTTATTCATCATTCCCCTTGGTAACTCATTCCAATCCCTGACACCCTTACCTAAAAAAGAAAATCTTCCCACACCCTTGTGCCTGAAATCGAGTGCCAGCTTGTGGTCATGGTCATCTTTTCCCTTCCATGAACTACTTTTCATACCTACTGCAATATCTTTCCATGCCTCATCGCCAGTATACGCCCTGTATACTCCCATGACCCTCCTCATCCTCCTCCTGTCTTGCAATGAATCCCATTCCAGCTCCTTTATCATATCTGTCACTGATTGCATTTTGCGATAATTTCCAAAAACAAATCTAGCAGCCCTTCTTTGCACCTTCTCCAACTCCTGTATTTGATACTCAAAATGTGGGTCCCATACTACACTACCATATTCGAGCAATGGTCTGACCAAAGTTTTGTAACCCAATTCCTTTACTTCCTCTCGTGCATCCTCTCATCACTCTTTGCAACAAGTGCAGAGTTTTGAAACCTTTTCCTACCACCTGTCCAATGTGTCCTGCCCAGTTAAGCTTGTTATCAAATGTAATGCCAAGATATTTACATTTCAAGTCTTCAGTAAGCAATTCTTTCCCCACCTTATATTCATAATTTACCTTTTGTTTTTTATTTGTGTATCTAATTAGCTGACCCTTCTTTGCATTTATCTTCATCCCATGTTTACCAACCCAACTAGATATCCTGTCTAGATCACCCTACAACTTTTTACAGTCCTCTATCGTTTTTATCCTTTTATACAGCTTTATGTCATCTGCAAACAATCTAATTTCAGATAATAAACAATCAACACAATTATTCATTAGAATAATGAATAGCGTTATTGTTCAGAAAACGATCGTTCGTAAGGTATATATTTTCTGTTCTCCTATGATGATTTCCTCTCTTGAGCTGTGTCAGATAAAGTTGTGGAAAATCGCTCTCGGAAGTAGCTGAAACACCATGGATTTTTCATTTGTATTAGCCATCGTGATTGCAATCACGTTTCCACATTCTTTTACCAGAGAACAGACCAAAATATTAAAATCTAAAGATCGAAGGAGTTCAATTTCCCGTAAGAAATGCATGGAGGTTTTTTTTTTTCTTTTTTTTTAAATACACAGTCTATACACAATATTATTGAATTAATTCCATCATGCAAATAGTACGTCATAGAACATTTTCAAGATGCTTTGAGAGCATTTTGAAGTATAAATGAAGAAAGATTAATTTTCTAACATAATTTTAATGACGAATACATAATTATGAATAAACTGTTGAGTTACAACACTTTCATCCTTTCTCTTTCTATGGTCTCGTAACTGAAAAATATATCGTGTGACGCCTTTTTTATTCATTTTCGGCATAATGCCTGTCGGCGTCTATGCAGGTGATTTTGTTTTTAAATGAAGATACCTTGGTTCGTTGGGTCATATTCACAAACGACGTCAAATTTGGGTTTCCGTCTCATATTATTTCGGAGTTTCAACTTTTGTTTGTGTTTAGATTCCTTTACTTCCACAACATGTTCCTTTACTTTGATAATACAATCTCCCGAATTTACTAATAAAAATTATGATTTAGAGGAGTATCAATAGCTTTTGTCTTTAAGCTTGGTAACTGACAGTAATTTGGCGACATTTTTAAGCTTTGTATCTTTTTGTTTTGCTTTTGGTTTTATGCCTTGTCGACGTCGGGGTGGTTAGATCCGTAAGGACTCGGGGGTGAGCAACGGAAGTAATTCGGCCGTGGTATTTTTGACGATATCACCCAGGCATTCGCCTGGAGTGATTTTGGGGAAGCCAACGAAAACCCAAATTTGAATGACCGGACGTGGATTAGAACCCACGTCCTCCGGAAGCCACCTCACAGTGTTACCAATAAATAACCCACCACATTGAGTTATGCATCTTCTTCTTGTTCTCTTTCGACGCCATTGTGATTTGAATCCTGAGAGTATTGGAAAGTGGAATCGGGAAATAATTTCAGCCATGGCTTTTTGAAGCAACTTTTTCGGTGTTCATCTGGAGAGATTTACGGAAACCATGCCAAACTGAAATTGGATGTCCTACGGGGCTTGAATCCGCGTTCTGCCGAATGCCAGGCAAAATTGTTAACCATAGCCCATCTGGTTTGGAAGGCAAGAAGTATCAGGACTAGGGAGAAACAAAGGAAGGCATGAAAGGTTTCCCACTACAATTTTTTTTTAACTTAAAACCTGAAACCGCTTATTTACATTGTCGACGGATTTACGGTTATTAATTGTTATTATTACCACTGAACTGTAACTACTGCGATCAAGTTAAACTTACCTTCTAAAAATGTTATGGTGAAAACAAAATTAAGGTGTTCTTATTTCGAACAACTGAAGTATGTGTAAATAACTACATAATTTATATTTCGTGATTTAGTTCACGATCTGAGTACTTTCGCAAATACACTTTCTACTTACGCTTGTCACACACAGTTCGATAACGCTGCAGCGCTAGAACGTGTGACTGAGTCCATTCAAGCTCTGTTATTGGTTTTACAAATTTTTATCCGTGAGTAATTTAGCGATTCGTTTTAGTTTTAATCATGTAATTTCGTTTGCTAGCGAATTGTCAACTGTTTATTAAAAAAAATATCGAGTGGCTATCAAAATTTCTAAAAAGCGGTATCATTCCTCTATATCAATCGATTTAATTAATTCAATTAGTTATTATGATTAAAATAGTGATACTCGTGATTATTTTAACTGTAGAACTCCAAACTTTGCCTCTGAGCGTTAGCGAGTCTCTCGCGTTCGAGCTCATTTTTTTTTAGTCTTGGGTAAAGCGCTGGACATGAGAGGTCTATTTTATCATGAATTAAATGTACCACCTACCAGTTATGCTGTCCCATGTGGCAGTCGTGTCTAGAACGAAGCATAATCGAAAGGCGAGGGGCCTCGCGAATTATGTCCCCGACTGTACATATTTCGGTTCTAGTTTAGTCAGTGATACACATGGAACTTCAAATTAATTATGCCTAATGATGTCAGAATAAGGGAACCAATGAAATTAAAAATAAATTAGGAGTCCCAAAATGTTTTGCTAGAGCACGGGATATTGGTTTTATTCCTGGCCTGGTCTGTACGCAACTATTGAAAAAAAAAATGCACTTACGTCAGTAACTCGGCGCTTATGAAAGCAGCGTTGGCGGGAAGCGTGACGTCAGCGTGAGACAGACATCGCTACATGATGTGAGCAAGATTGGTATTTTATAGGTACAGATGCCAGTTTTTTTTTTTTTTATCCATTCAACGCAGTGAATGTCATTAGTAGCGATCCAATCAATGTTGCATGGTTAGGTTTTCCATGTTTCCGTGAATCGTGCATGTTTTGAACTAATATGTTATCTCTTATTTGTTTGTAACGCGTAGCTTATAAGCTAACTTACTGAGACAGTAGCTTATTTGCATAGTCACTGGGAGAAGCCGCCGGAAAGTCACCATCATAATATTAAACCGTACTAGTTTTACCATGCGGGTATAATATTTCCGCGTTTGAATCTGTTCGGTCACACTGTCTGGAAATAGCTGTACCAACACGGAATACTAACGTTCAAAAAGAGACGTTTGGATACTGAGCTACAGATAAAAATTTGGATAATTTTAAAAATATTTCTTAAACATGTTATTACATTTATTTTCTCAGTGAGGGACCTACGTCGGATTAATCCCTTTTCCGGTTTTTTCGCCAGCCCATCTTGAATTTTACATATAAACATAGTTAACATATGAATTTGAACGTGCATCTCGGATAAAGTATACTCTTCCCCAGCAATTCATCAGGTATCTAAGGCGTTTCCACTCGGAAACAGAGGAGGCACCAATCGCTCTTGAGCCTTAGCCACCGCCATATTGGCGAAAGATGGAATGCTCACAAATTTCTTCCTGAAGATACAATTTCACATTTGAACAATACAAATTTGATTTGAAAAAAGCTTATGCAGTTCATCCATAGAATGCGTTGCTATTGTTCTATCCTGCTGTTCGTCTTACGTGAATTGCTGAGGGAGCAGTAAAGTTTGAGGTATAGGGGTAGTTTAGCAAGGACACAGACAGGAACAATCCGAGAACTCTTATTACAGGACCATCTCATAATTCCCCAGGAAATCAGAGGTCGTACCGATGTAGCACATGGGGCTGACTCCTTATCGGTCTCCGTATATCGTCTGACACCGAGGACACGAAACAGCGTTAAGTATTTTAACTTTCAACAAGAAAGCACATAATATACATATATAAGATAATTATTGGACTCTAAAAAAATATTGGTCCACACCGTTTGCTTAGTTGGTTGCGGCACCCTTGTGGTGTCCGGCGCAGGCATGGGGCTAGGTAGTTCGAGTCCTGATGGTGGAAGAAATTTTCATCACTAGGACTTGGGCCACAGAAGGGTGGCGGTGCATAATTCCTAAGCACCAGATTGTGTTAAATTCAACCCTTCCGCAGTGCGTATGGAGAGATGGCATACGGCACTGTGTTAGTGATCTATCCGTCGGATGGGTACGTTAAGCCTGGTGGAGCAACGGTGTCTTTTGAAAGAACTGAGCGTGGTGGGTGAGTGGTTAACGCTCTGGTCTCGCATTCAGGAGGACGACGGATGGTATCTAAACTTGTGTTTTCCATCGTTTCCACAAATAACTCCAGGCGAATTCCGATATGCTTCCTTCAAAAAGGCCTTGCCGAATTCCTTCCCGTTCCTTGTCTCCATTCCCATCTTGCCCCTGACGTCGACGAGGCGTAAAGTGATAAGTAAAAAAAATTCTATTGTAAATCATCCCAGTTCATCTTCCCAGACGTTCCCTTGCAGGGGTAAACATCTCCCACTATAACCGCCCAAAAATCGGATACGAGCAATGCATTCATGGAAGAAGGAAAATAATAATGAGAAAAAAGAAATAATAACACACATCATCTAAAGCGAATCAGTGCATGTTGCAAAATACAACTGACTTCCTTGCATTAGTCATAAAAACCTCGAGACCCACTGCTTCCCCAACTTTGAGGTGGAATTTCATTTTAGCTGTAACAAATACACAAATAGGATTTAATACAAACCGTAATTACAATAATACAGTACAGTGCTATACTGCATTGGTTCTCGTAGTGACAGTATTAATCCGAAACATTCATGAGAGTCTTCTTTAGGAATAAATTTAATTTGCTGCTACTAAATGTTACTGGATGGTTGGACATTTAAGTAAACTACAGATAGTACCAATTACTAATTCCAAAGTTAACCTATCGTAGACAACGTAAATTTAAAATCTAAATTTCAGTTAAATGTTTCAGATAAATGATACAATTCTTGTTGAAAATGAAACTTGTCAGTAATGTGATTTTTTTATGTTGACTATAGTTTCAAAATAAATAACACGTGGTAGCAAATTTTCTTGTTGGCCATAAGTATATGAAATAAGAGAAATATAAAAATTTAACATTGAAAATATGATGCTGCCATTTACGTTATTACTGTACGATATTGCTCTTTAAAATTTGCTTTAAAATGGAACATTTTGCTGTTAAATATTTTTAGAATTCACAACAGAGGAAGCTACAGACTGCTTGTGACAACTAAACCACCCTTGCGTCTTAGACGAAACAAAAGACTGATATTTATTAGGTACTATAATTCATATTCTCTTTCAATTTTAATGCGTAAGCAAAGAAAATCTTTCAACTTAATCTTGTTTACTCTGCGTACAAATTTGTTCTTTGTTCAGATAAATATTTTAGATTATATTTGAGATTTTCGAGTGGCATAATGTTTTATTTTTAATTATCGAATTGTGGTATTCCAGCCTTCAATTTTTCATTTAAGGTTTTGATTGTTAACTTCTTGGTTCTCGCTACAAGTTGCGTCCTTAATTATCTGATTCAAACATAAACGCTTTCCCCAATATCACGGATATTACATTAACATCTAACATTCCACTATGTGAATCCTCAGCTGACAGCAGCTGAAGATTCATTGGTAACATATTTTTTAGCCGTAACAATCAATCAGAGTGAAAGTATTGTAAGGTAATTGCGAAATATTATTTCCTGTGGTATACTATTCTTTAGAGCAATGGTTTCGCACTAATTATTCATTTATTAATTGTCCTTCCTTAATGTTTCAGTTTCAGTGGAGGTTTAGCCAACATCTTGGAATTTTTTGGTATCACTAGTACGTGAAAACAAAATTTATGCCTTGAAGCAGAAATCAAGTTCAATTAATCCCGGTATTAATATCACATCTGCAAAAAAAAATTCAGAGAAGTTCAGTCTTAGATAAGAATTACATGATGATACTTTCTGTACATACACATTAACTTCTACAAGCAATTATAGATTCTCAATAAACTTAAACGATTAAAATTTTCTGATTTTAGTTTTGATTCTGCTGGCCCTTTGTTTCTTTGTCTCTTTCAATAAATGACTTGCTTCACAATGGACTAGTTGCTGTAACTGATATTTCAAAAGTCACGGGATACCCCACTAATAACATCTGGGTAGCCTTTATACACTAAATGTGTGAGAACTGTTAAAAGATGTAACGGACTCATGTAGCTGCCTGAAGTCCCAGGAAGAAAGCTGTAGCTACTCTCTTTCGATAGCCGCCTTTAATTGCACGATAGTGATAGGAGTTGATTCTGCTACGAAAACGGCTCCGTGGATCCTATTCCAGATATGCCTCGGGAGGTTATGTCTATTGATCTACGTCAAACATCGTGTTCTGGAACTGTACAGAATTCTCTTCGAACCAATCGCGCACGTTCTGGATGCGGTGATACGGTGCATTTTCACCCCCAACCTTCAGGTCGTCGGGATGTGTCAAGCCACAAAGTGCTGCTAATGGTCACCAACCGAATGAAAATAGTGAAGTTCTGTTTTGTGCTGGTTCTCTTTTATCGGACAAGCAAATACAGGTCAGATACACACTCCGGCACCATGATCAAACCATCTTGTTAGGTTTGAGCCTCACCCGAATCCGACCAGCGCAGCGGTGTGTACCAACTAGTGTTGCCAGGTCCGGTTTGCTAAAAATCGGGACAGAAGACCAAAAAAATCGGGATTCAGGGTTACAAATCGGGACAGCCAAAAAAAAGTTTTTTTTTAGGTAATTCTAGTTTATTTTTATAATTTAGACAGAACAGAAGAAATTTCTATAAAGATCTGTCTATCATATGATAGAACTTACGAACGTTAATACTAAACTTTATAATAATAGAATTGTTCACTAGCACAATTAACAAAATATAATGCAAAACAGTATATTCTATAGTTTAATTTTAGGTAATTATTTATGTTATACTTAAGTATATTTATTTTTCATTAAAATTGTATTTTGCGTTGGATTTTACTGCTTTTAACATACCTTTGTTTTTTACAACGTAGTTATAAAATTCGATACACGACAAACTGAAGTTGGTTTTAATTTGTATTTCTGCTTTGACATGTTCCAGTGATAATCGGTTTCGTCTGTCAGACCAAATTATATTAGTCTGGGAAAATATCCTTTCAGCTGCCGCGTTTGAAACCGGCATTGATGCCATGAAAGCAAATAGTTTTTGCAGATTGACGAAATCTTGATTCTGAAATATGTTCTGTAGCGGCGTTAAGTCTTTTTTTCTGCACTGCTGCCTTCACTACGTCTTTCACATTACAAACTTCCTCATAAAGCTCATCCATTTTTTAAAAAAACGCGTCTATTTTTAGTTTTTCAATTATATTAACCATTGACGCGTAAGTGAAAGAGTCATCTTGCAAAGAAAGTGGCTTGAATATGTCGAATTTGTTTTCGCTGAATTCGTATTTGGTTTCTATGTAATTTAAAACATTTCTGTACCAAGCACAGCAATCTGTTTTCATTTTTGAAACTGTTTCATCCGGCAACTTTTTGAATAAATTGCCGCACGTGAAGCCAACAAATTCATCTTCAATCCTCTGTTTCAATTTCTTAGCGAGTCTGACCATT
>CM061919.1:33963774-34171547 GCA_031002005.1 Vandiemenella viatica
AATGGTCAGACTCGCTAAGAAATTGAAACAGAGGATTGAAGATGAATTTGTTGGCTTCACGTGCGGCAATTTATTCAAAAAGTTGCCGGATGAAACAGTTTCAAAAATGAAAACAGATTGCTGTGCTTGGTACAGAAATGTTTTAAATTACATAGAAACCAAATACGAATTCAGCGAAAACAAATTCGACATATTCAAGCCACTTTCTTTGCAAGATGACTCTTTCACTTACGCGTCAATGGTTAATATAATTGAAAAACTAAAAATAGACGCGTTTTTTTAAATGGATGAGCTTTATGAGGAAGTTTGTAATGTGAAAGACGTAGTGAAGGCAGCAGTGCAGAAAAAAGACTTAACGCCGCTACAGAACATATTTCAGAATCAAGATCTCGTCAATCTGCAAAAACTATTTGCTTTCATGGCATCAATGCCGGTTTCAAACGCGGCAGCTGAAAGGATATTTTCCCAGACTAATATAATTTGGTCTGACAGACGAAACCGATTATCACTGGAACATGTCAAAGCAGAAATACAAATTAAAACCAACTTCAGTTTGTCGTGTATCGAATTTTATAACTACGTTGTAAAAAACAAAGGTATGTTAAAAGCAGTAAAATCCAACGCAAAATACAATTTTAATGAAAAATAAATATACTTAAGTATAACATAAATAATTACCTAAAATTAAACTATAGAATATACTGTTTTGCATTATATTTTGTTAATTGTGCTAGTGAACAATTCTATTATTATAAAGTTTAGTATTAACGTTCGTAAGTTCCTATCATATGATAGACAGATCTTTATAGAAATTTCTTCTGTTCTGTCTAAATTATAAAAATAAACTAGAATTACCTAAAAAAAAACTTTTTTTTTGGCTGTCCC
Organism: Vandiemenella viatica; assembly: GCA_031002005.1. Classification (NCBI taxonomy): domain Eukaryota; kingdom Metazoa; phylum Arthropoda; class Insecta; order Orthoptera; family Morabidae; genus Vandiemenella; species Vandiemenella viatica. Next base: position 33,964,660 of record CM061919.1, read on the forward strand.
GATTTGTAACCCTGAATCCCGATTTTTTTGGTCTTCTGTCCCGATTTTTAGCAAACCGGACTCTGGCAACACTAGTTGGTACACACCGCTGCGCTGGTCGGATTCGGGTGAGGCTCAAACCTAACAAGATGGTTTGATCATGGTGCCGGAGTGTGTATCTGACCTGTATTTGCTTGTCCGATAAAAGAGAACCAGCACAAAACAGAACTTCACTATTTTCATTCGGTTGGTGACCATTAGCAGCACTTTGTGGCTTGACACATCCCGACGACCTGAAGGTTGGGGGTGAAAATGCACCGTATCACCGCATCCAGAACGTGCGCGATTGGTTCGAAGAGAATTCTGTACAGTTCCAGAACACGATGTTTGACGTAGATCAATAGACATAACCTCCCGAGGCATATCTGGAATAGGATCCACGGAGCCGTTTTCGTAGCAGAATCAACTCCTATCACTATCGTGCAATTAAAGGCGGCTATCGAAAGAGAGTAGCTACAGCTTTCTTCCTGGGACTTCAGGCAGCTACATGAGTCCGTTACATCTTTTAACAGTTCTCACACATTTAGTGTATAAAGGCTACCCAGATGTTATTAGTGGGGTATCCCGTGACTTTTGAAATATCAGTTACAGCAACTAGTCCATTGTGAAGCAAGTCATTTATTGAAAGAGACAAAGAAACAAAGGGCCAGCAGAATGAGATACAAAACTAAAATCAGAAAATTTTAATCGTTTAAGTTTATTGAGAATCTATAATTGCTTGTAGAAGTTAATGTGTATGTACAGAAAGTATCATCATGTAATTCTTATCTAAGACTGAACTTCTCTGAATTTTTTTTTTTTGCAGATGTGATATTAATACCGGGATTAATTGAACTTGATTTCTGCTTCACGGCATAAATTTTGTTTTCACGTACTAGTGATACCAAAAAATTCCAAGATGTTGGCTAAACCTCCACTGAAACTGAAACATTAAGGAAGGACAATTAATAAATGAATAATTAGTGCGAAACCATTGCTCTAAAGAATAGTATACCACAGGAAATAATATTTCGCAATTACCTACAATACTTTCACTCTGATTGATTGTTACGGCTAAAAAATATGTTACCAAATGAATCTTCAGCTGCTGTCAGCTGAGGATTCACATAGTGGAATGTTAGATGTTAATGTAATATCCGTGATATGGGAGAAAGCGTTTATGTTTGAATCAGATAATTAAGGACGCAACTTGTAGCGAGAACCAAGAAGTTAACAATCAAAACCTTAAATGAAAAATTGAAGGCTGGAATACCACAATTCGATAATTAAAAATAAAACATTATGCCACTCGAAAATCTCAAATATAATCTAAAATATTTATCTGAACAAAGAACAAATTTGTACGCAGAGTAAACAAGATTAAGTTGAAAGATTTTCTTTGCTTACGCATTAAAATTGAAAGAGAATATGAATTATAGTACCTAATAAATATCAGTCTTTTGTTTCGTCTAAGACGCAAGGGTGGTTTAGTTGTCACAAGCAGTCTGTAGCTTCCTCTGTTGTGAATTCTAAAAATATTTAACAGCAAAATGTTCCATTTTAAAGCAAATTTTAAAGAGCAATATCGTACAGTAATAACGTAAATGGCAGCATCATATTTTCAATGTTAAATTTTTATATTTCTCTTATTTCATATACTTATGGCCAACAAGAAAATTTGCTACCACGTGTTATTTATTTTGAAACTATAGTCAACATAAAAAAATCACATTACTGACAAGTTTCATTTTCAACAAGAATTGTATCATTTATCTGAAACATTTAACTGAAATTTAGATTTTAAATTTACGTTGTCTACGATAGGTTAACTTTGGAATTAGTAATTTGGTACTATCTGTAGTTTACTTAAATGTCCAACCATCCAGTAACATTTACTAGCAGCAAATTAAATTTATTCCTAAAGAAGACTCTCATGAATGTTTCGGATTAATACTGTCACTACGAGAACCAATGCAGTATAGCACTGTACTGTATTATTGTAATTACGGTTTGTATTAAATCCTATTTGTGTATTTGTTACAGCTAAAATGAAATTCCACCTCAAAGTTGGGGAAGCAGTGGGTCTCGAGGTTTTTATGACTAATGCAAGGAAGTCAGTTGTATTTTGCAACATGCACTGATTCGCGTTAGATGATGTGTGTTATTATTTCTTTTTTCTCATTATTATTTTCCTTCTTCCATGAATGCATTGCTCGTATCCGATTTTTGGGCGGTTATAGTGGGAGATGTTTACCCCTGCAAGGGAACGTCTGGGAAGATGAACTGGGATGATTTACAATAGAATTTTTTTTACTTATCACTTTACGCCTCGTCGACGTCAGGGGCAAGATGGGAATGGAGACAAGGAACGGGAAGGAATTCGGCAAGGCCTTTTTGAAGGAAGCATATCGGAATTCGCCTGGAGTTATTTGTGGAAACGATGGAAAACACAAGTTTAGATACCATCCGTCGTCCTCCTGAATGCGAGACCAGAGCGTTAACCACTCACCCACCACGCTCAGTTCTTTCAAAAGACACCGTTGCTCCACCAGGCTTAACGTACCCATCCGACGGATAGATCACTATCAGCAGTGCCGTATGCCATCACTCCATACGCACTGCGGAAGGGTTGAATTTAACACAATCTGGTGCTTAGGAATTATGCACCGCCACCCTTCTGTGGCCCAAGTCCTAGTGATGAAATTTCTTCCACCATCAGGACTCGAACTACCTAGCCCCATGCCTGCGCCGGACACCACAAGGGTGCCGCAACCAACTAAGCAAACGGTGTGGACCAATATTTTTTTAGAGTCCAATAATTATCTTATATATGTATATTATGTGCTTTCTTGTTGAAAGTTAAAATACTTAACGCTGTTTCGTGTCCTCGGTGTCAGACGATATACGGAGACCGATATGAGGAGTCAGCCCCATGTGCTACATCGGTACGACCTCTGATTTCCTGGGGAATTATGAGATGGTCCTGTAATAAGAGTTCTCGGATTGTTCCTGTCTGTGTCCTTGCTAAACTACCCCTATACCTCAAACTTTACTGCTCCCTCAGCAATTCACGTAAGACGAACAGCAGGATAGAACAATAGCAACGCATTCTATGGCTGAACTGCATAAGCTTTTTTCAAATCAAATTTGTATTGTTCAAATTGTGAAATTGTATCTTTCAGGAAGAAATTTGTGAGCATTCCATCTTTCGCCAATATGGCGGTGGCTAAGGCTCAAGAGCGATTGGTGCCTCCTCTGTTTCCGAGTGGAAACGCCTTAGATACCTGATGAATTGCTGGGGAAGAGTATACTTTATCCGAGATGCACGTTCAAATTCATATGTTAACTATGTTTATATGTAAAATTCAAGATGGGCTGGCGAAAAACCGGAAAAGGGATTAATCCGACGTAGGTCCCTCACTGAGAAAATAAATGTAATAACATGTTTAAGAAATATTTTTAAAATTATCCAAATTTTTATCTGTAGCTCAGTATCCAAACGTCTCTTTTTGAACGTTAGTATTCCGTGTTGGTACAGCTATTTCCAGACAGTGTGACCGAACAGATTCAAACGCGGAAATATTATACCCGCATGGTAAAACTAGTACGGTTTAATATTATGATGGTGACTTTCCGGCGGCTTCTCCCAGTGACTATGCAAATAAGCTACTGTCTCAGTAAGTTAGCTTATAAGCTACGCGTTACAAACAAATAAGAGATAACATATTAGTTCAAAACATGCACGATTCACGGAAACATGGAAAACCTAACCATGCAACATTGATTGGATCGCTACTAATGACATTCACTGCGTTGAATGGATAAAAAAAAAAAACTGGCATCTGTACCTATAAAATACCAATCTTGCTCACATCATGTAGCGATGTCTGTCTCACGCTGACGTCACGCTTCCCGCCAACGCTGCTTTCATAAGCGCCGAGTTACTGACGTAAGTGCATTTTTTTTTTTCAATAGTTGCGTACAGACCTGGACCAGGAATAAAACCAATATCCCGTGCTCTAGCAAAACATTTTGGGACTCCTAATTTATTTTTAATTTCATTGGTTCCCTTATTCTGACATCATTAGGCATAATTAATTTGAAGTTCCACGTGTATCACTGACTAAACTAGAACCGAAATATGTACAGTCGGGGACATAATTCGCCAGACCCCTCGCCTTTCGATTATGCTTCGTTCTAGACACGACTGCCACATGGGACAGCATAACTGGTAGGTGGTACACTAAATTCATGATAAAATAGACCCAGCGCTTTACCCAAGACTAAAAAAAATGATCTCGCGCCCGAGAGACTCGCAAACGCTCAGAGGCAAAGTTCGGAGTTCTACAGTTAAAATAATCACGAGTATCACTATTTTAATCATAATAACTATTGAATTAATTAAATCGATTGATATAGAGGAATGATACCGCTTTTTTAGAAATTTTGATAGCCACTCCATATTTTTTTTTAATAAACAGTTGACAATTCGCTAGCAAACGAAATTACATGATTAAAACTAAAACGAATCGCTAAATTACTCACGGATAAAAATTTGTAAAACCAATAACAGAGCTTGAATGGACTTAGTCACACGTTCTAGCGCTGCAGCGTTATCGAACTGTGTGTGACAAGCGTAAGTAGAAAGTGTATTTGCGAAAGTACTCAGATCGTGAACTAAATCACGAAATATAAATTATGTTGTTATTTACACATACTTCAGTTGTTCGGAATAAGAACACCTTAATTTTGTTTTCACCATAACATTTTTAGAAGGTAAGTTTAACTTGATCGCAGTAGTTACAGTTTCAGTGGTAATAATAATAATTAATAACAGTCAATCCGTCGACAATGTAAATAAGCGGTTTCAGGTTTTTAAGCTAAAAAAATGGAAGTGGGAAACCTTTCATGCCTTCCTTTGTTTCTCACTAGTCCTGATACTTCTTGCCTTCCAAACCAGATGGGCTATGGTTAACAATTTTGCCTGGCATTCGGCAGAACGCGGATTCAAGCCCCGTAGGACATCCAATTTCAGTTTGGCATGGTTTCCGTAAATCTCTCCAGATGAACACCGAAAAAGTTGCTTCAAAAAGCCGTGGCTGAAATTGTTTCCCGATTCCACTTTCCAATACTCTCAGGATTCAGTTATGCACAAGAAGAAGATGCATAACTCAATGTGGTGGGTTATTTATTGGTAACACTGTGAGGTGGCTTCCGGGAGGACGTGGGTTCGAATCCACGTCCGGTCATTCAAATTTGGGTTTTCCATGTCTTCCCCAAAATTACTCCAGGCGAATGCCTGGGTGATATAGTCAAAAAATACCACGGCCGAATTACTTCCCGTTGCTCACCCTCGAGTCCTTACCGGATCTAACCACCCCGACGTCGACAAGGCATAAAACCAAAAGCAAAACAAAAAAGATACAAAGCTTAAAAATGACGCCAAATTACTGTCAGTTACCAAGCTTAAAGACAAAAGCTATTGATACTCCTATTATTTATACTTTATTAGTAAATTCGGGAGATTGTTTTATCAAAGTAAAGGAACATGTTGTGGAAGTAAAGGAATCTAAACACAAACAAAAGTTGAAACTCCGAAATAATATGAGACGAAAACCCAATATTAGAAACCCAAATTTGACGTCGTTTGTGAATATGACCCAACGAACCAAGGTATCTTCTTTTAAAAACAAAATCACCTGCATAGACGCCGACAGGCATTATGCCGAAAATGAATAAAAAAGGCGTCACACGATATATTTTTCAGTTACGAGACCATAGAAAGAGAAAGGATGAAAGTGTTGTAACTCAACGGTTTATTCATAATTATGTATTCGTCATTAAAATTATGTTAGAAAATTAATCTTTCTTCATTTATACTTAAAAATGCTCTCAAAGCATCTTGAAAATGTTCTATGACGTACTATTTGCATCATGGAATTAATTCAATAATATTGTGTATAGACTGTGTATTTAAAAAAAGAGAAAAAAAAAAAAACCTCCATGCATTTCTTACGGGAAATTGAACTCCTTCGATCTTTAGATTTTAATATTTTTGTCTGTTCTCTGGTAAAAGATGTGGAAACGTGATTGCAATCACGATGGCTAATACAAATGAAAAATCCAAGGTGTTTCAGCTACTTCCGGGAGCGATTTTCCACAACTTTATCTGACACAGCTCAAGAGAGGAAATCATCATAGGAGAACAGAAAATATATACCTTACGAACGATCGTTTTCTGAACAATAACGCTATTCATTATTCTAATGAATAATTGTGTTGATTGTTTATTAAATGAAATTAGATTGTTTGCAGATGACATAAAGCTGTATAAAAGGATAAAAACGATAGAGGACTGTAAAAAGTTGTAGGGTGATCTGGACAGGATATCTAGTTGGGTTGGTAAACATGGGATGAAGATAAATGCAAAGAAGGGTCAGCTAATTAAATACACAAATAAAAAACAAAAGGTAAATTATGAATATAAGGTGGGGAAAGAATTGCTTACTGAAGACTTGAAATGTAAATATCTTGGCATTACATTTGATAACAAGCTTAACTGGGCAGGACACATTGGACAGGTGGTAGGAAAAGGTTTCAAAATTCTGCACTTGTTGGAAAGAGTGAGGAGAGGATGCACGAGAGAAGTAAAGGAATTGGATTACAAAACTTTGGTAAGACCATTGCTCGAATATGGTAGTGTAGTATGGGACCCACATTTTGAGTATCAAATACAGGAGTTGGAGAAGGTGCAAAGAAGGGCTGCTAGATTTGTTTTTGGAAATTATCACAGAATGTAATCAGTGACAGATATGATAAAGGAGCTGGAATGGGATTCATTGCAAGACAGGAGGAGGATGAGGAGGGTCATGGGAGTGTACAGGGCGTATACTAGCGATGAGGCATGGAAAGATATTGCAGTAGGTATGAAAAGTAGTTCATGGAAGGGAAAAGATGACCATGACCACAAGCTGGCACTCGATTTCAGGCACAAGGGTGTGGGAAGATTTTCTTTTTTAGGTAAGGGTGTCAGGGATTGGAATGAGTTACCAAGGGGAATGATGAATAACCTACCGAAAACGTTAAAAGAATTTAAAGTTAAAATTTGTAGAGGGCAAATGTAGGTGAGTGTAGGGGGGGGGGGGGGGAGGTTGGGTGTGTAGGGAAATTGCCACCGGTGCGTTCGCTCCATTGCAATTAAATTAAATTAAATTAAATTAAATAAAGTAATATTGTAATAGTTGTTTTCTAAGACGCGGAAATGTTCGATCCACTACAGATTTCAGAATTATGTTTAGTCAGATGTTCCACATAGCAACCACAGGCACGTAGTTGTTAGTTTTCAGATAAGTATGATTAACCTTTTATGAATCCATAATATTCGACTTTAAAAAGAAATCACCTATTTCGTCGAATACACACACAAAAGGATTTAGAAATTTCAGCTGCATGTGAAGTTAGCGAACATCGCTAATTGTTTGACTAGCTAATATAAATCTTTTCTCATTGCTGTCTTTCCTAGTATAAACTTTCACGGTAGGCTTCATTTTGAGAATAATTATGAAGCAGGCTCAATTCCCTCTTCGGGTATTCCGATTTCAGTTTTCCATGGTTTCACAAAATCAGTCGAGAGAAACGCTGGGAATGGCCGAAATCCTTCCCGTTTTTGTCTCCAATCCACTCCCATATCTAAATGACCTAGATGTAAACGAGGCCAAAGCCTTAAGCACAAAACAGAGGCAAGTAACACAAGAACAAATGTGTGGTTTTCAGAGGAGAAATATAAATTCCTCAGTACCATCGATCGGCACTAACATAACCGCAAAAGCTAAAATTGAAATATAGAGCAAAAATATGATCCTTTGAATTCGAAATGCCGTATTCACAAATATGGGATGCTACATGAGAAGTGTTTCATCGACTGTTGAAGGATTTAATTTGTATAGCTCAAAAACATTCTGAGTTGCTAGGTGGGTTTAGGGTTCATAGTCAATTCTGGCTGTATGAATTTGAATCGCATCACGTCACCTAGTGTTTAACCTCTATTCACACATCAATATGAAATAATGTGCCATTTTCAATATGTAAAAATCCCAAATTAGCAGTATTCATGTCGGAAAAATTGAATGGTTCCAAAATTTCAATTGCGTATTTATTCGTCAAGACTAATGAATGAAGATGTAATTCTATCTTGGGTACTATGACAAACGATTCGCGAAGTCGTAATACAAGGGAACAGGCATCGTTGGCGCAGAAGACTTCCTCGTCCTCTGCGCCACTTGTTTTCAAACTACAACACAATTTGTGTTGAAATCGTGGTGGCAAGTGCTTTTGTTTTAATCCACTTTGATATTGGCAACATTTTTTTTTTTTTTAAGTTTTAATTTTTTCCCTTTTGGCATTACAACACATACATCGAGGTAATTTGAAGTAAGAAAGGACTGGGGAAAATACGGGGATGGATTCGGCCAAGGTCTTTTGAAGGCACCTTCCAGGCATTCGCAAGCATTTAATGCAACAGTGAAAATAAGTAAATGAAAACAACAGCTTAAACCTTAAATTAATTCAGTACCATAATTTTTAAAATTGTGATACTTATGTTACAGACACTAATATTAAAATTAAAACTGGAGTAAAAAATTGCTATCTTATTGGACTGAATGGTACGCTTGTCTTATAAACTTCTGTGTAGTATTTTATATAGGAGGCTAAAAAGAAATGAACAAGATAGATTAAAAAAATGTTTCCACAGAGTCTCGTGCCAGCTCCCACGCCTTATTTTACTACTCTGCCGGTTTTCCTACAACGACACCACCGACGAACGGTTGGATATTCCTTCTTCGATTGAGACTTGTACTCTGCCCAGATATCTTTGGTGACGGGGAGAGGAGGAAGGGAAAAAATGATGTTTGGAAACGGATCAGGATGTAATACAGGGATAAGATCGCTGAATACCGGGAAAGAGGTGTGGCAGAATAGTTATGTAGAAAAATACACTGTGTTAGCTTTCAGTGTCTTGTCCATCCTCGCTCCTCATCGATAACAACACGGATTTTACTGTTCATGGAAAAAAATGAGGCGTGACATAAACCACGATTTTCGGCCAGTTCTTTCCATGCGTCATAAATGCCACCGGGTCGTCGGCACATCCCCCTTTTCTTTTATAATTCTGACCATTTCTGCCCAAATATTTTCTGTGTTTCAGCGCTCTTGGGTGATCAATCAATTTGCAGCATTTCGGGGTGTTCGAGGAATCACCTCTGATCTAGACGGGACTGGTGGACTGGTGACCAGTCATGCTGGAACATGATATCCCCTTCCGGAAATCTCTGCCTCACAGATGGCAACATCACGTTCTCCAGAAATAGATATATAGGCTGCGGAATTAAGACGGCCGTCCACCTCCCACAGCACACCGCAACCTGCAGCAGAAATCCACGCCCAGATGGTAACAGAATCACGACCACTTCTGCAGCTGTGGTGAATGTAGCGTTGGTCAAATCTTGCTTCACGTGGGCGGTACACCACCACATTACCGGCAGATCCCTTTCTCATCACTGAAGACGACATGTCTCCATTAATCAGGACACCTGGCAGCATTATCAGGTGCGAAGATTAGGCCACTCCTTAATCGCATCACGTCTGGCTTGCAAACCTTTTTCTCGTAAGCTCCTTGTGGTTGTTTTAGTCGAGCCTTAAGTTATTCCACAACTGCCATGCACTTAGAAACGGGGAGTTACGCAAAGTCTAACAGTTTTTCGATCCTGGTCAGTTGTTGTTTTTCGTCGAGCAGCTGTCTGTGTTGGGTCACTCTGAGACATTTCTTTCGTCTTCATATCTCCGTATCCACCTTGCCACGGCGGATTTGTGCATCCCCAAGGTTGCAGCTACTGAACTGTTTGAATGCCCTTCTTCATGTACTGCCCCCCCCCCCCCGCCCCTTATCAGCGTCACTTCAGCTATTCATTTTCGTTGTTGCAACGGAACACACTGTGGCAGATTGTAGTTTGAAAACAAGTGGCGCAGAGGACGAGGAAGTCTTCTGACGCCAACGATGCCTGTTCCCTTGTATTACGACTTCGCGAATCATTTGTCATAGTACCCAAGATTGCATCTTCATTCATTAGTCTTGACGAATAAATACGCAATTGAAATTTTGGAACCATTCAATTTTTCCGACATGAATACTGCTAATTTGGGATTTTTACATATTGAAAATGGCACATTATTTCATATTGATGTGTGAATAGAGGTTAAACACTAGGTGACGTGATGCGATGCAAATTCATACAGCCAGAATTGGCTATGAACCCTAAACCCACCTAGCAACTCAGAATGTTTTTGAGCTATACAAATTAAATCCTTCAACAGTCGATGAAACATCTGCTCTTCATGTAGCATCCCATATTTGTGAATACGGCATTTCGAATTCAAAGGATCATATTTGCTCTATATTTCAATTTTAGCTTTTGCGGTTATGTTAGTGCCGATCGATGGTACTGAGGAATTTATATTTCTCCTCTGAAAACCACACATTTGTTCTTGTGTTACTTGCCTCTGTTTTGTGCTTAAGGCTTTGGCCTCGTTTACATCTAGGTCATTTAGATATGGGAGTGGATTGGAGACAAAAACGGGAAGGATTTCGGCCATTCCCAGCGTTTCTCTCGACTGATTTTGTGAAACCATGGAAAACTGAAATCGGAATACCCGAAGAGGGAATTGAGCCTGCTTCATAATTATTCTCAAAATGAAGCCTACCGTGAAAGTTTATACTAGGAAAGACAGCAATGAGAAAAGATTTATATTAGCTAGTCAAACAATTAGCGATGTTCGCTAACTTCACATGCAGCTGAAATTTCTAAATCCTTTTGTGTGTGTATTCGACGAAATAGGTGATTTCTTTTTAAAGTCGAATATTATGGATTCATAAAAGGTTAATCATACTTATCTGAAAACTAACATCTACGTGCCTGTAGTTGCTATGTGGAACATCTGACTAAACGTAATTCTGAAATCTGTAGTGGATCGAACATTTCCGCGTCTTAGAAAACAACTATTACAATATTACTTTATTTTAATTTAATTTAATTTAATTGCAATGGAGCGAACGCACCGGTGGCAATTTCCCTACACACCCAACTTCACCCCCCCCCCCCCTACACTCACCTACATTTGCCCTCTACAAATTTTAACTTTAAATTCTTTTAACGTTTTCGGTAGGTTATTCATCATTGCCCTTGGTAACTCATTCCAATCCCTGACACCCTTACCTACAAAAGAAAATCTTCCCACACCCTTGTGCCTGAAATCGAGTGCCAGCTTGTGGTCATGGTCATCTTTTCCCTTCCATGAACTACTTTTCATACCTACTGCAATATCTTTCCATGCCTCATCGCCAGTATACGCCCTGTATACTCCCATGACCCTCCTCATCCTCCTCCTGTCTTGCAATGAATCCCATTCCAGCTCCTTTATCATATCTGTCACTGATTGCATTCTGCGATAATTTCCAAAAACAAATCTAGCAGCCCTTCTTTGCACCTTCTCCAACTCCTGTATTTGATACTCAAAATGTGGGTCCCATACTACACTACCATATTCGAGCAATGGTCTTACCAAAGTTTTGTAACCCAATTCCTTTACTTCTCTCGTGCATCCTCTCCTCACTCTTTCCAACAAGTGCAGAGTTTTGAAACCTTTTCCTACCACCTGTCCAATGTGTCCTGCCCAGTTAAGCTTGTTATCAAATGTAATGCCAAGATATTTACATTTCAAGTCTTCAGTAAGCAATTCTTTCCCCACCTTATATTCATAATTTACCTTTTGCTTTTTATTTGTGTATCTAATTAGCTGACCCTTCTTTGCATTTATCTTCATCCCATGTTTACCAACCCAACTAGATATCCTGTCCAGATCACCCTACAACTTTTTACAGTCCTCTATCGTTTTTATCCTTTTATACAGCTTTATGTCATCTGCAAACAATCTAATTTCATTTAATAAACAATCAACACAATTATTCATTAGAATAATGAATAGCGTTATTGTTCAGAAAACGATCGTTCGTAAGGTATATATTTTCTGTTCTCCTATGATGATTTCCTCTCTTGAGCTGTGTCAGATGAAGTTGTGGAAAATCGCTCCCGGAAGTAGCTGAAACACCTTGGATTTTTCATTTGTATTAGCCATCGTGATTGCAATCACGTTTCCACATTCTTTTACCAGAGAACAGACAAAAATATTAAAATCTAAAGATCGAAGGAGTTCAATTTCCCGTAAGAAATGCATGGAGGTTTTTTTTTTTTTCTTTTTTTTAAATACACAGTCTATACACAATATTATTGAATTAATTCCATGATGCAAATAGTACGTCATAGAACATTTTCAAGATGCTTTGAGAGCATTTTTAAGTATAAATGAAGAAAGATTAATTTTCTAACATAATTTTAATGACGAATACATAATTATGAATAAACCGTTGAGTTACAACACTTTCATCCTTTCTCTTTCTATGGTCTCGTAACTGAAAAAATATATCGTGTGACGCCTTTTTTATTCATTTTCGGCATAATGCCTGTCGGCGTCTATGCAGGTGATTTTGTTTTTAATAGAAGATACCTTGGTTCGTTGGGTCATATTCACAAACGACGTCAAATTTGGGTTTCCGTCTCATATTATTTCGGAGTTTCAACTTTTGTTTGTGTTTAGATTCCTTTACTTCCACAACATGTTCCTTTACTTTGATAAAACAATCTCCCGAATTTACTAATAAAGTATAAATAATAGGAGTATCAATAGCTTTTGTCTTTAAGCTTGGTAACTGACAGTAATTTGGCGACATTTTTAAGCTTTGTATCTTTTTTGTTTTGCTTTTGGTTTTATGCCTTGTCGACGTCGGGGTGGTTAGATCCGGTAAGGACTCGGGGGTGAGCAACGGGAAGTAATTCGGCCGTGGTATTTTTTGACGATATCACCCAGGCATTCGCCTGGAGTGATTTTGGGGAAGCCAACGAAAACCCAAATTTGAATGACCGGACGTGGATTCGAACCCACGTCCTCCCGGAAGCCACCTCACAGTGTTACCAATAAATAACCCATCACATTGAGTTATGCATCTTCTTCTTGTTCTCTTTCGACGCCATTGTGATTTGAATCCTGAGAGTATTGGAAAGTGGAATCGGGAAATAATTTCAGCCACGGCTTTTTGAAGCAACTTTTTCGGTGTTCATCTGGAGAGATTTACGGAAACCATGCCAAACTGAAATTGGATGTCCTACGGGGCTTGAATCCGCGTTCTGCCGAATGCCAGGCAAAATTGTTAACCATAGCCCATCTGGTTTGGAAGGCAAGAAGTATCAGGACTAGGGAGAAACAAAGGAAGGCATGAAAGGTTTCCCACTACAATTTTTTTTTTAACTTAAAAACCTGAAACCGCTTATTTACATTGTCGACGGATTTACGGTTATTAATTGTTATTATTACCACTGAAACTGTAACTACTGCGATCAAGTTAAACTTACCTTCTAAAAATGTTATGGTGAAAACAAAATTAAGGTGTTCTTATTCCGAACAACTGAAGTATGTGTAAATAACAACATAATTTATATTTCGTGATTTAGTTCACGATCTGAGTACTTTCGCAAATACACTTTCTACTTACGCTTGTCACACACAGTTCGATAACGCTGCAGCGCTAGAACGTGTGACTGAGTCATTCAAGCTCTGTTATTGGTTTTACAAATTTTTATCCGTGAGTAATTTAGCGATTCGTTTTAGTTTTAATCATGTAATTTCGTTTGCTAGCGAATTGTCAACTGTTTATTAAAAAAAATATGGAGTGGCTATCAAAATTTCTAAAAAAGCGGTATCATTCCTCTATATCAATCGATTTAATTAATTCAATAGTTATTATGATTAAAATAGTGATACTCGTGATTACATGAGAGGTCTATTTTATCATGAATTAAATGTACCACCTACCAGTTATGCTGTCCCATGTGGCAGTCGTGTCTAGAACGAAGCATAATCGAAAGGCGAGGGGCCTCGCGAATTATGTCCCCGACTGTACAACCTCTATCCCTTCTTGTTCAAGTTTTTCTGTCCACACTTTATTAGTGAATTGCGGGGCATTGTCCGAAAGCACCCTCTTAGGTTTACCTACCATCTGACAATATTCATCAATAACCTTTCTAACAAAAATTTTAGTCTTAGACTTCTTTACAGGGTTAAGTTTAACGAACTTGGAAAAAACATAAAATAAAACTAAAACCTGGGTCACCCCTCCCCGAGACATGGGTAGGGGGCCAAGAACACAGCAGAAACTAATTCCAATACACTACTTGGGATGATATTTTGCATTTTCCCCACTCGTTTAACACTATCTATTTTAGATCTTTGACACACTTGACAAGATTTTAATAGTCTGGAAATTTTTTTCTCATATATAGAAATATGTATAGTAACTATAGTTGTGATGCCATACATTTTTTTCTACCAAACTCTCTGGTAGCCATAACTTCCAACCATCATCTTCTTCATTGGTCCTTCTAAATAATACTCCTCCATGCAGAGTATAATATTTCTGAAAATTATCTTTGTATTCTGGGTTATCAAGATTAGTTTTTACTTCTGCTATAGCTACATCTTTGTCTTGTTCCTCATTGATTTGTGTCAAGGAATACTTAACCTTAGTATCATACGGTACTCGTTTTAGATAAGCAATTCTAACCTCAGTCTGTGGTCCTAGACATCTCTTTTCGGAATCTAGACCTAACGGTAGACGTGACAAAGCACCTGCAACTTGATTTTTACTAGCAGGTCTATATCGAATCTCTAAATTGTATTCCTGCAGAACCAATGCCCAATGGGTTAACCGACTGTGGACTAATTTACACTCTAATAAAAAAGAACCTTATGGTCCGTATATACAATAATTTTTCTACCTAACAGTAGGCACCTAAACTTTGTCAAACCCGACACAATAGATAAGGCCTCCCTTTCAGTGATTGTGTATCTAGTTTCAGCTGGTTGTAGTTTTCTACTGGCAAAGGCAATAGTACTAGAATCCAGTTCTCCATTGATTTCTACTTCCTGGAAGACATGTACTCCTAAAACGTAGTCAGAACAATCCGCGGCAAGGCAAAAATCTAGATCACAATCTGGATAATAGAGGATATTGGCATTACACAATTCATCTTTGATTTTTTTTAAATCTCTTTCACATTCTGAGGACCACACCCACTTGACACTTGTTTTAACCAAATCTCTTAAGGCTGGACTATTTAAAGTTTGTCCCTGAAGAAATCTCCTATAGTATTCACATAATCCAAAGAAACTCTTTAGTTGTTTCTTATCTCTAGGTAGGGGAAAATTCTTAATGGCATTTATTTTATCATTACTATGCAAAATCCCCTGTGGTGTAATACGATGGCCCAAAGATTCAACCTCTTTTTGCAAAAATATACATTTCTTTAATTTAATAGTCATACCCCCCTTTCTCAATGCTTCTAAAACTTTTCTAAGTATCACCCAATGTTCCTCAAGTGTTTCTGACATTATAAGAATATCGTCTACATATATCTCTACTTGTTCAAGCAGTTCCTTTCCTAACACACTATCCAAAGCACGAATAATGGTAGCCACTGAAATATTTAACCCAAATGGTAAAATTCGAAAATTATAACAACGGCCATCAAATAGAAAGGCAGTGTATTTCCGGGATTCTTCTGAAAGCGGGACTTGCTAATAGGATGCAGTCAGATGGACCTGTGCAACAACTCACTGATAGGTGGAGGATGATCCCGTTCTGTTACTAAATGCTTGTTTAATGTGTGAGCATCCGGCACTAGTCGCACAGAATTGTCCGGTTTTTATTACAACACCCAATGGATTATTGTAGGGACTCCTTTACCTCTCTATTACCCCCCACTCCAATATTCAATTTATCTCCTTATTCACTTCATCTCTCTTGGTCAAAGGGATTGGATATGGCTTAATAAAGAAAGGCTCCTCAGTATTTACAGTAAGCTTGCACTCATAATTTTTTATCAGACCTGGTTTGTCAGAAAAAACGTCCCTATATTCTTCAATTAGATATTTCAGTGTTTCTTGTTGGTCTGACGGCAATAGTTTCATATTGTTTGGGTAATTTATAACGTTTCCTTCGCTTATCTTCTGACCTTCAATCAGACTATTATCCTCATTACTCTGCCTTAACACATTTACTCAAATCTGTGGTAGTAGTTCGTCACAAACTCTAGCTACACCAGCATTCTTATATTTAATCTTCACATGATTTACTTCTTGTATGTCTTTCCAAACAGTCTTCTCAAAATCAACCCAGTATTCCCCACTGTTTAATTTAATTCGTAAGTTACCTTCCCCACAGTCTACCATAGCCTTTACTTTTGTAAGCCAATCCATTCCTAAAATGCAATTAACATTCAACTTAGGGACTACATACATGGGTATTTCTATATTTACAGTCCCCATACACCCTTCCATCAATATTTCCTGCTTAATTCTCTTACTTCGAGAACCAGTAGCAGTAATAACTGTCATACTATTAACGGGTAACACTTCAATTTGGTTGGTGCTTTCAATTTAATTAAATAATCCCTCAGCAAGGTAAGAAACCTGTGACCCAGTGTCAATAAGAGCATCTATTTGTTTATTAAAAGCATTAATTTGCACTATGGGAACTTTATCTAAAACTTCATCCTTATCCTCCACCTCTTCCAATAAATCTTCTCGGGGATTATTCATAAAATTGTATTAACTCTATAGCAGTTGGTACCTGGACCCACATTTTTGTCCACCACTGCGGGGCCCAACACAGGGGTGGTCTTTAGATTGCCTGCCCCCCATGCTGCCTTTCCCTTCCAGACTGAGGGTTCTGTTCTCTCACTACACCATTATAATTCCTCCTTTCGTAATTATCACGACCCCTTCCCCTGGATTGACCATCCCTTGACCCATAACCCCATCTAGGGGGACTCCTGCTGACCCTTCTATGGTGTTGGTGGTAATAATTTTGTTCATTCAATGACTCCTGGGCATCCAAGCGTCTTAACAATTCAGAAACCCTATAAACATTAATGACATCCAAAGTAGCAATTAAATTTCTTGTTTGCTGAGGTAGCCTAGCTCCTATCAAATAAATGAATTCCTGCTCTCCATAAGGATGGTCTAAATATTTACAACGGATCCAACATTTGTGAAAAAAATCATGCTGAGTTTCCCTACCAGGTTTATAAGGCCTACCAGTCATCAACTCTCTCTTTTCCTGAATCTGCCTACAAGTCGACCAAAAATGTTTTAGAAAATTTTCTTTCAACAGCTTATAGTCATTCACTTCCCTAGCTTGTCTATCACCCCATGTCCTAGCATAAGACTTTAAATGTTTACACACAAGTGCAATTTTCTTACTGTCGGGTAACAAATTAACATTGATCTTTCAAAATTATCTATAAAATCAATAGGGCGAAGTCTCCCACTGTCATCATAGAATTCAAATTCTTCCTTAACATCGGCACTGAGAATTGTATTACCTGTTAAGGGAACCTGACTTAACTGAATCTGCAACCCAGCAAGCTTTTTCTCCAACTGATTTATGTTACACCGTGTTGCCTCCAATCCATGGGTAAGCTGTTCCTGCTGATGTGCCAATGCATTAACATTTTTACCTATACCAAACACTTCCTGTGTCAACTCAGTAGCTTTAACATCATTAGCTTGGAATAAAGTGACATATTCCTCCCTCATCTTATCACAATTTTCACTGACTTCTTTATAAATCAAATTTACACATTCAGTCTAATTCTGTTCACAAATTTCTGTAACCTTTTCAAATTTCTCCTCACATTCAGTTACTACCATCCCCAATTTAGAATCTAAATTGTTAATATCCTCCTTGAATTGAGAGCTAAAACCCTGAAATTGCTCTGCGATTTTAACATCAAAACATTTAGTCAAATCAGAGAATGTTTTATCATTGTTTTGTTGCAATTCAGAAAATTTGCTGTTGAATTTTCCATTGATTTCAGCAAACTGAGAATTCATTTCATAAAATTGAGAATGAAATTCAGAAAATTTAGAATTAATTTTAGAAAATTTGCTATCATTGTCACTCCTTAACTCACTCCTAAATTCAGAAAATTTGCTAACATTATCACTCTTTAACTCCCTCCTAAATTCAGAAAACTTACTATCAAATTTGCCATCAATTTCCGTAAATTTTGCATTAAAACTGGCTACAAAAGACTCTAGAAAGGTTTGTGGATTCTGACTATCAGCCATTTTCATTTATTAGCAAAATCAACATGAAAACAAAGTTAAGAAGAATTAAAATTTTTCTAACCTGCCACAAAATAACATGCAAAAGAAAAATTTGAATATTCAGTACTTACTTTTGTATCACTTTAATACTTTTCGTCACCTTAAATTTCAGCTAGCAGCAGTTTTTCACTTAATCACACTTTCCGCACTCAAAACACTGTACTGCTGGAAGACTTGATCTTGAGGCCGCAGAAAATCTGCTTGCTGACGGAAAATTATTGCCGATTGCAGACGTCGAAGGAAAATTTCCGATGAGTGCTGTCGACTCGTTGTATTCAGATTGAAGTTGACGCCGTCCAACCCGTGTCGCAGTTCTAAATGTCGCGTCGCCATCCGCCGATACCTCGTCACAAATTGCTGCAGATTCTTTTAGAAGATTAACATCTCACAGATATTTAATGACTTCTCGTACTGTCAACAGTCGCTATGTTAGGGATTTCGGTGGTTTAATTTAATATACTGACTAATTAAAAAGTCCACCAAAAAGGATATGTTGAAGATTTGTTTATTTTTTTCAAAACGAAGACAGCGATATTCACATGCATAGATACAATACAGTGATGCACTTCTGAGTAGTCGCAAAGATAATCTTTATAAAACTTCTGTGAACTCAACTTGAAAACTAACTATAAACTCTGTATACTGTAAAACTGAACCTGTCCAGCCGATCTGTTTATATAGTCTCTATAGAAATTTCTGGAAGTCTTCAAAGGCATCCGCCCGATATTTCTCGAACATTAACAATTACTCAAACAATTAAACATATTAAAAACAATCTGAATTAATACAAAATCACTTAACATCATTACAAAATGATCAGAAATGGTAATTAGAGATACTTAAATACAAAATTATTTACAGAAATCATTTTAAACTGTACAAACATGACCTGTAGACATCATAACTTGCATTAATACATGGAATTACACACATTTAAGCAAATTTCTTACACAATTCTGTTCTTAAACATATAATGGACTTTAAATAATTTTATTTCATAAAACAAAAGTCTATATACACTGATTTGCAACAAATTACAAAACAAACATACCAGATCATATTCAAGCAAACTTCAGCTCACTACAAATACTTCATACAGTACAATACTATTAAAAATTCAGGTATGAGGGCTATTACAATGTGTTTCCAAATAGACTAAAATATGAAGTTGTAAAACCGTTGTTTAAAAAAAGGAGAAACAACATGTGTAGATAACTATCGTTCCATTTCATTACTGTCAGGATTCTCAAAGATTTTTGAAAAAGTCATGTATTGAATAACACTTTTGAGGAACTGAATAATAAAATGAGCCCTGTAGGAATATTTTGTGATCTTGCAAAAGCATTTGACTGTGTAAATCGTGAATTACTTTTGAAGATAAGGGAATACTATGGTATTTATGGAACCACAGGTAAATGGTTTAAATCATAGATGGAAAGTTGAATGCAAAAAGTTTCCATTTTTGATTCTAAAATAAATAAACATGCTTCATCAGACTGGGAGGAAATAAAACATGGAATTCCTCAAGGTTCTGTCCTAGGACCTCTCCTCTTTTGTTGTACATTAATTACCTTCCTGGAAATGTATCTGACAAAGTTAAGAGTGTTTGATTTGCAGATCACACTAACCTGACTGTGAGAAAAACACCAAGCAGCAAACTAGAATTTAACGTTAATGAATTACTTAGTGAAATAGCAAAATGGTTTAAGCCAAATTCATTAAAATTAAATTTTGAAAAAGCACTTTATATTTGTTTTAAAACAAAAAAATATGCAGAGTCAGATTTACAAGTAAGCTATAAAAATAACACAATATTAGAAATAAAGAGTAAAATATTCCTTGATATTAAAATAGATGAGAAACTCTGTTGGCACAAACATATCACTTCACTACTGAAGAAGTTAAGCAGTGTCACCTTTGCAATATGAACACTTTCTCTAACAGCAGATCTAGAATTAACAAAACAGGTTTAATATTCATATTTTCATTCAGTGATGTCATATGGCATAATTTTTTGAGGAAACTCTTCACAATGTAAAAAAGTTTTCTTAGCACAGAAAAGAACTTTTAGGAGGTTGTGTAGAGTAAAACCAAGAACTTCTTGCAGACAACTTTTTAAAAAACTCAATATTCTTACAAAAACTTCTCAGTATATATATTCTCTCGTGTGCTTTGTCATAGATCATTTTAACCAGTTTACTTCTAATTCACAGGTACACAATTTCAATACAAGAAACAGAAATAACTTGCACAATACACAAACATCTCTGTCATTAGTACAAAGAGAATTATTCTTTTATACATCTGTTTAATCGACTTCACAAGAGTATAAAACAGTTTGCAGATAGTAAAAATAAGTTTAAAGAAAAACTGAGAGTTTATCTTATTGGCATCTCATTTTACTCTATTCAAGAATGTGAACAAAATAATGAATTATATTCAATACGACTTTTACAAAATTCATTTGTAAAAATTAATTTTTATTGTTATTCTCTTTATTTGTCTTTGGAATGTATAATTGTTTTTGCTATCATTAAGACTCATATTCTATGTATGTGAAATAACCAAGATATGTTTCACATCCCAGAGGTCCTTCCTCAGCAGAGATCCATGAAACAAGATTTATAAATAAATAAAAATAATATTTTAACAATTGTTAGTTTTCATTTAAAAGTACATATGTTGTGCCACATCCACTAAAGGCGTGCAAAAATATTTTTTTTTTTTTTTTTGCTGTCATCAGTCTTTCGACTGGTTTGATACAATCCTCCATCCCTTCCTATCTTGTGCTAACCACTGCATCTCTACATGTCTCTTACAATCCCTCACGTCCTCAGTTATCTCCTTTATATATTCTAATCTCGGTCTTCCTCTACAATTCTTACCATCGACTGTTCCCTCCACTAACAATTCTTCTGCAACACCATATGCAAATGCTTAAATTTTCTTTCTTTCTGGTATTTCTAAGATCCATGTTTCGCTACCATAAAGTGATGTGCTCCACACGTAGAGGTTTAAAAAGTTTTTTATAATTCCTAGATCAATATTTGAAACTAAAAGATTTCTCTTTTTCATGAAGGCTCTTTTTCTGGTACTATTCTGCTTTTAACATCATTCTTGCTTCGGCCATTGGTTGTAATTTTGATTCCCAAGTAGTATAATTTACTTACTTCTCCAATTGCATCAGATCCTTTTTTATATTTAATCTACTGTGATTGGTACCATTTCTTCTACATTTCATCACTTTTGTCTTGCTTTGATTTATATTCAGTCCAAAACCATCCTTCAGTATTTTGTTCATGATAATCTGTAACTTCTCAATATCCTCAGCTCGTTCTGCTAACAAGACAATGTCATCATCAAATCGTAGCATACTGATATTTTCTCCCTGAACAGTTAGGCCACATGAACATTTTTCTTTTATTTCCTTTATTGCTTCTTCGACATACGAGTTGAATATTAAAGGGGTAGACTACAATCTTGTCTCACACCATTTTTAACTGATGCATGTCTCTCATCGTTCTCTTCTTTTATTATAGCTACTTGATTTTTACATAGTTTATAAAGTATTCTTGTATTTCGATATTTTAGACCTGATTCCTTTAAAGTTTTGAACATCTTTTCACACCTGATATTATCAAAAGATTTTCCTAATCAACAAACGCCAAAAAAGTATCTTTGTTTTTCTTGATCCGCCCTTCAAGTGTTAATCTTAAAGCCAGAATTGCATCCCTCGTACCACGATTTTTCCTAAACCCAAACTAATCTTTACTTACTATCTCTTTTACTACCCTTTCCATTCTTCTGTACATTATTCTGGTCAGTAATTTTGAAGCATATGATGTTAGACTAATGGTGCGATAATTCTCACATTTGTCGGCTTGTTATTTCTTCGGGAGTGTGAAAATGATGTTTTTATTAAAATCAGTTGGAATTTCTCCTGTTTCATAACTTTTTGATCTGAGCTTGAATAATCTTTCGATTCCTTCTCCTAGGGATATAAAACGTTCTGCAGGAATCTCATCAATTCCAACTGCCTTATTTGCTTTCAAGTCATTCAGAGCTTTATTAAATTCTGTCCTCAAAACAGGATGTCCTAAATCATCAATGTCGACATCGCTTTCCTTTTCCATTATGCTATTGTTCAAGTAGTCTCCATCATAAAGTTTTTCAATGGATTCCTTCCATCGGTTAGCTCTACCGTCTAAGTTTAAAAGAGGTTTCCCATCTGCAGCTTTAATGTTTACACCTCTTTTCTTCATTTATCCAAAATTCTGTTCGATCTTCCTGTATTACCATTACCTTTTACCATTTCCTTTTCTACTTCTCCACACTTTTCTTGTAGCCATTTCTCTTTTGCTTTTTTGCATTTCCTGTAAATTTGATTTCTAAATTGCATGTATTGCTCTCTTCCTGCTTCATCGTGAGCATTTTTATGCCTTCTCCTCTGATCCATCATTTTCAAAATTTCCTCTGTGATCCTTGGTTTTCGGGCGGCTGGTTCCCTAAAGCCTAATATTTCTTTTCCAGTTCATTATTTCGTTCTTTAATGCATTCTATTCGTCCTCGGTTGATCTGCTTTCAGAGCTTCTTCTTAGACCTAAGTCTACCATTTCTGCAAATTTTTCTCTCGTGCTAGATTGTTTCAGTTTATTTACTTCCAGTCTGTTCTGCTTACTTTCCTTCCTTATTCGTTTTAATTTCAGCCTGCGTTTTATTACTATCAAATAATGGTCAGAGTCTATGTTTGCTCCTGGGTTCGCTTTACAGTCTAGAACTTGATTCCTGAATCTCTGATTGACCATGATGTAATATAGCTGATATCTGCCTGTATCCCCTGGACGTCTCCAGGTGTACAACCTTCTTCCATGGTTCTGAAACAGTCTGTTTGCCACAACTAGCTTATATCTTTCAGAAAAATCTAACAGCCTGCTTCCTCGCTCATTTCTTTCTCCTAGACCAAAAGATTCTGCAGTATCCCCTGTTTTCTTTCTCCCACTATTTTATTCCCATCACCCATGGTTATTCCATTTTCCTCTCCCTTCAATTTCGGCGTATATTTTCTGTAGTTCTTCGTCATCCTCCTGTGACGTTGGCATATACACTTGTACTAATGTGGTTGGGGCAGGCTTAGTTTCTAACCTCATCGAAATAATCCTGTGACTAAGCTGTTCATAGAAACTCACACGTTTCCCTACTCTCTTAGAACGAGGATATTTTTTTATTTTTTTTTTATTCTTATTAATTGGCCTTTGGTCTGCGACCATTTAGCCATCTTGCAACTACAACAGTTTACATTAACTATGTTACAATAACAATTTTACAATGGCAACATGGTAATAAGACCATTATAATAACATTGCAATAAAAACATTGTAACAATAGTGCGATAAACATTATAATAGCAACATTACAAAGGTAACTTTACAGGACATCATTGAGGTAACAAATTTCTTATACATTACATTTTATGGGCTTTAGATCTTTATGTTTGTGTCTTGCAAGAAGCGGATGATTGCATTGTAGACCTGTATATTTTTTGATTGTAGAATGGTAATTAGGTTCGCTGGGAAACTAACCGATAGCTGTTGTAATTGTTTGTATAGTCGCTTACGTTGAGCTTGGTATTGCGAACATGAAAGTATGATGTGGTTAAGATCTGAGGTCTCTTGATCAAAAGTGCATGTCGGGGAGTTAATTATTCGGAGGCGGCATAAATGTTGTGGATAGCACCCGTGTCCTAATCTCATTCTAATGATTGTTGTTATGTGTCTTCTTGCTATATTGAATTTTTTAAACCACGGTGTCCTTGGTATTGTTGGTTGAACTGCTGCATAATGTTTCCCTTTTAGTAGCTGTGTCTGGGCCCAGTCTTCATTCCACTTACTGTATGCCTTCCTGGTAACGAGTTGTATAAAATCGGTCCAAGGTAACTGAATGCCTAAGAAGTTCCCCTCATTAATACTCTGTTTCGCCAGCTGATCGACGGCTTCGTTGTACAGTATTCCTGTGTGACCTTTGATCCAAAGGAAATGGACTTGTATACTTGTTGAATATGCTTCTGAGACGAGTTTGATAATTTCATATAGGTACTGGTGCATCTTCGTATTGCGTACTGGGTTTTGTAATTTTTGGAGCACACTCTTGGCGTCAGTGAGTATTAGGATTCTAGCAAATTGTTTGTCTAACCCATACTTGATTGCTGCGCAGATTGCTAGGGTTTCTGCTGTGAATATTGACGTCTCTGCAGGTAATGCTGTTTGTCCGTAGTCATTGGTGGAAGGACAATAATAGCCGTATCCAACTCCTTCCATGGTTTTAGATCCATCAGTGTATATGTGGGTGTAATTAGGCCAGGTTACTTTTAGGAAGTGTGAAAGTGCTGTATTAATGTTTTTATTCCGGATGATATATTCTGGCAAGTAATATATATGAAGTTTTATAAACATAAACTCGTATGGATTTAGGAAGCCTGGGATGATGCGGCTTTTTAGTATCAGTGGTCTGATCTTTTCATATTCCTTATGTCCTTCTGCTAATAGGGGCATTCTCCTCACTAAAGATGGACCATTATCTTTATTTCCGCTGTACACTTGTGACAGCTTCTTTTGTACTGGATGTTCCTTTAGAGCACTTGTACGGATAAGGTATTTGCTTGTAAGGAATTCTCGGCGAAGGTGGAGGGGCATTTCTTTTGCTTCTACCAGAAGTGCGTTTGTCGGGCTTGACATCATTGTTCCTAGACATAATCTTATAGCTCTGAATTGTACTCTATCCAGTTTTTCTAGAACATATTTTGGTGCATTCCCAAATAAAATACTTCCATAGTCTAGTACTGGGCGTATTAGGGAGCGATATAAGGTCAGTAAAGTTGTGGGATCTGCTCCCCACCACGTTCGAGTGATAGATCGCATTATGTTTAGTGCTTTCCCCACTTTCATTAGAATGTAATTTATGTGACGGCTCCATGTTAATTTGCTGTCCAAATAAAGACCGAGTATTTTGGCTGAAGCTTCAATGTGGAAGGTATACGGTCCCAGGCGAATGACTGGTTCCTCGGGAGCATACCGTTTCTTTGTGAATACCACCACTGACGATTTGGCTAGTGAGAGCTTAAGTCCGTGTTCGGATATCCAGTTGGATAACGCTGTTGCCGCCTCATTTAACCAACGAAACGTTAATTGCAGCGAAGGCGACATGGTGTAAATGCATATATCGTCGGCGTATTGCACTATTTTAATGTGAATGCCAAAGATTTTTTCAAGATAAGCGGTGTATATGGCGTATAACAGCGGGCTGAGAATAGATCCTTGAGGTATTCCTTTAGTTTGTTTCCTAGGCCCGAAAAGGGTATTATCTTGTTTTCGTATAAATATCGTGCGTTGACGGAGCATGTTGTAGATACTTTGACAGTATAATGTGGGAATTCCCAATTCCTGCAGCTTTTTGAGCAGTATTGTTGGGGTTACATTATCGTACGCACCTGATATATCTAGGAATATAGCTGTTAAATATCCTTTTCCTGTGAAAGCCTTTTCTATGTCTGTGGTTAGGAGGGTAAGGTTATCTAATGTGCAATATCCCTTACGGAAACCAAATTGAGTCTTAGGTAGCAGATTATTGTGTTCCAGCCACCATTCTAGTCGTTGTTTTACTATGCGTTCAAACGTTTTGGCGACACAGGATGTTAGAGTTATAGGACGATATGACGTAGCCTCATTGGGTTTTTTCCCCGGCTTTAAAATGGGTACAATAATATGCGTAGTCCAATCTTCGGGAATATTTCCTGACATCCCAATTGTGTTAAAGAGCTGGAGGAGCAGTTGTTTCGCATTACATGGCAAATTTGCAATCATACTATAGTGGATTCCGTCGTACCCTGGTGCTGTATTTGTTGATTTTTTGAGGGCAATTTCTAATTCGTTTGCTTTGAAGGGTAGCAGGAAGCATGGAGGAAGCGCTCCAGTGAAAGGCTCTTGTAGTGGCGCTGGAGGCGATGCTACCGAAGGTGGAGCAATAATATCTGCAAATTCTTCGGTCCAGCAATATAGGGAGTGTGTCGGAATTTGTTTCTTTTTAAATTTGTTTATGGTTGCCCATACTTTTGATAGTGGCGTTTCTTTTGAGATTTTGGAACAGTAATTTTTCCAACTTTCCTTTTTCTGGTGTTTTAATGTCCGTTTTACAGCAGCGTCGACCTTTTTGTAACCAATAAAATTTTCCCAGGTTGGAGACTGCTTATAATATTTCAACGCCAGTTTTCGCTTTGCTATCATCCTTCCACATTCAGGGTTCCACCATGGAACTATTATTCCTCTTGGGTGATTTACAGCTTTCTTTTGCGGGATGGCGAGATGGGCAGCTTTATTGATGCAATTAATGAAAGTGTTATATTTCTCTATTTCTGGGAGAGAGCTTGGAATATCATTAGTTTCCTTTTCCATGATTTCCTTGTATCTGCTCCAATCCGCTTTATTTAAGTTCCATTTGGAGCAAGGTTTGTATGGCGGAAGGTTAGTTGGGTTTATGGCCGATATCTCTATGGGAAAATGGTTGGAACCCAATGTGCATGAAAGAACTCGCCAGCTGAACTCCGAGGAAAGTGAAGATGAACAGAGGGTAAGGTCTATAGCAGACTTACGTTGTCCTGGCAGCGGGAGTACCGTTGCCGATCCGTCGTTTAGGATAAATAGCTCTTGTTCTTCTATTAGGTCCAATAGAATCCTTCCTTTGGTATCTGTTATCTCGCAGCCCCATACTGTATTGTGCGCATTAAAATCGCCGCAGATTATTAGCGGGTGCTCCAGCTGTTGCATAAGGTTGCGCCATTCGTGCTCTGGAATGTTGTTCCTTGGTGGACAGTACAGTGAGACTATGGTAATTTCCTGCCGGTTTATCTTCACTCTGGCTGCTATTGCTTGAAAGGCTTCTATATGGGTGTGATCTATGCTGATCGCTGTATGAGGTATTGAGTTCCCGATTAGGATCGCGACACCTCCCCAGCCATCTTCGCGGTCATTGCGGTATAAGGTATATGATGGGAAGGAAATATTCCTGTCCATCTTCAGCCAAGTCTCTGATAAAGTTGCAACCGATATGTTTCGTGTACTCAGTGTTCTCATAAATGATTCTTGATTTGCAGTGAGGGAGCGTGAATTCCACTGTAATATAGTATTCGCTATCTTCCTTAATTAAAGTTGGGTTTAAAGTTAGGAAGATTAGGCTCTACTAATGTCTCAATAGATTTTCTAATTTCATCTAATTGTAAGTCCTCAGTTCCACTGTCTTTCATGTATCTCGCCACTGTTAGTATTAGATTGAAAATTTCTTCTACTATCCTGTTTTTCCCATTTACCATAAGGGTAGGGTTCACTAGGTTTTGTGCTTTAGGAGTATAGGGGTTGTGGCCAATTGGTGTTGCCGACATTTGTGTTGGATAATACCAATGTTGTCGATAGTCGTTTGTCCTACTACGTTGCTGAGTTACGCTGCGTTTCTGCCTGTTCACCGTTATCCCACGGTTGTTGTTGTGTATCGCAGTGACCGCGATGTTCTGTGTTGGATGAGGTGGTTGCTCTCTGTTATTTGACAGTATTTCGGTCGGACCTTCCTGTATCTCTTCCTGGAATGCTTTTGCAGAATTGTGATTTAGAGAGTGGCTATGTTGTTGATCTACGTTTTCGTCTACTGGCGTATTCCTTTTATACAGTGGTGGGAATTCCATTCTACTTTGTAGTAATGGTATATAGGGTGGCTGTCGGGGATGACTGGGGGAAACTTTCGATACACAGTTTGCATAAGACATTTTCTTTAGTTGGCCTTCGGCTTCTTTAAGGGACATGTTGTGAAATGTAGCCATTTCGTGTACCTTTCTTCTAAATAAATATTCTGGGCAGGTCCGATCTGTGGTCTCGTGTTGACCCTTACAGTTAACACATACTAGTTTCATTGGATTCACACTGTTGCACGGAATGTGGACCTCCGCATCTACCGCAGCGTTGCCCGCTTCTACACTGGGTACTGATGTGATTGAATCTTAAGCATTTATAACATTGTTTGACCGCTGGGACGTATGGGCTTACTTCACATCTCGTGCCGTATAGGTATACGTATTGCGGTATTTTTTGACTATCAAATGTTAATATGCATGTCTGTAATTTCACAATTGATAATGAGTCGTTTCGTACAACGCGCTTTGTTATTCTTTTAACACTGGTTACTTTTACTGGGGATTCAATGTCTGCCATAATCTCTGCTTCGTTTAGAGTCATGTCTACTCCTCGGATAACACCCTGCTTTTTGACTAGAAATGTGGGGATATATGCTTCTAGGTTTCTATTTTTAAATACTGCCGACTGAACTAACTTATTGGCTACTGAGTAGTCATCTACTTCGATTTTAATTCTATTCTTCCCTGACGGGGTAATGTTTACAACATGCCCCTTTGCTTCCGGAATGTTGGTATGCACCAGCTTTCCAATACTCATTGGGTGTAGCTTGCCTAAATTACGATCTTTACTTTCGACATACAGGTCATAAGGACCCGGATCGGAAGGCTTGAAATAATTTACTGATCTAGGAAATGACTCGTGTTATGTGTTGATTCCGTCTGGCTGGTTGATGCTTGATGGGAGGCTGCATTGATCAGGGGAGGTGCTGTCATCTCCATATCTACGACGGTCCGGTTGGCCTCTTCTTCTACTGCAAATCTTTTCTCTGCTGCTTCGGACGTGGATTCGCAAGCTCGCTTCCTGGGAGTTCTTGTAGCCTCATCCTCTTCCAATCTGCCATCCTCTGCGATGTCCATGACTACCGTTTCATCCATCAGCTGATTTGTTTTAACTACAGTTGCTTCGGCTCTACCTGTCGTCTGGTGGGTATTTATACCGGGGGTCGTTGTAGGGTGAGCGGCGAAGTACTACACGGCCCCTCGCCCGTCTCCGGTATCTGATGTTGCTGCTGCTGCGTTTGTTGTTGATGTTGTTGTTGCTGCTGCTGTTGTTGCTGCTGTTGTTGTTGCAGATGCTGTATGTACTGCTGTTGTATGTGCTGTTGCTGGGGTTGCTGTTGTTGCTCCTTCGCTATGGTGGCTGGGGTATGTATTGGCTCCCCCATGCTGTTGGCTGCCTGAAACTGTGTTACTTCGTTGGTAGTAAGATTCACCGGTTGCGTTTGCAAGGTTACTTTACTGGAATATATCGTCTCTAAGGCTGTCTTAATTGTCTGCCCCGTGTCTAGCGGGACAGACATTTTCGGTTGCACCACTGATTTGTCTATTTGTTTTCTGTTAGGTTTCTCGTTAGATTCTAAAATATAACTGTTTCACTCCGGGATTCACACTCCTCGTAGACTCACTAAGTAAACAACTCGACTAGCAATCGCACTCGCGGGCCGCTGTTCGAGGAAGTTACTTCCTAGGCTGCTCGGGAGGAACTGAACGAGGATATTTGTCAAAGCTTTTATTCGAATGTATTTGTGTTTCCACATTACCCTTACCGACTTTGTTAAATAATGTTTTGCTGATGTGATTGAATACGTCCTATTAAAAGAACTAGTACACCCACATCTTCTCCTATGGTGCAGGCAGTCGTTAGTTGTGTAGGTTCTTCAATGGCTGTTTTGCCATTTGTTGTGAAGTTAACAGTTTTTAATTTCTTAATAAGCTTTTAATAAGGTTATTTATTAAGTCGGTTCCATAAAACAATTTCTTGGTTGATTGGCACAATCATTGTTTCATGCAAAAACACTTCGTAAGACCTTAAAAGGCCTACGGTTGTTTTTACTTTGAATCTTGAATCGTAATAGATTTACGGTAAACTGTTGGGAGACGAAAACATAATCAAAATGCATTTAAACTATTTCGTTTAAATATCTTATCAATATTATTAAATAAAATAATATCCTTAAATACAATTTTTTAATTAGTAAATAATTACAGTTTTTATAATTACAACAATTAACATTAACATTATAAATCATACATTCTACAGTTAACGTACAGTAAGTAGAGCAATTGTCCATGTGGCTAAGCGCTTCCCTCTCACAAGAAGGGTTAAATCTATTAAAAATTGTCTACCACGAAATTAGTAGAGAATTTTGTGCTCACAACTTTTCTAGTAACTCAAAATAACATTTAGAGTAAAGGAAGCGAGATATTTGTTAAAAACCGTTTTTTGTGACCTTTGACCTTGTATATCTTTACTAGCGTACACGAGATTCTATGAGACCTTTGAGCTAACTGATAAAATTTCGAAACTAAGGTTTGTGCAAATTTTCAGCTTGTTATCATTCATTCCGATAGTTGCCCCTTTTTTCACCTTATTTGACTGGATTAAGTATTGCAACCACCCGTGTTGGGTATTTTAAATAAATTGTTTCTTGATATCTAGCATTAGTCAACATGACACGTTGTTTTCAGGATTACGTTAACATGAATTGAAAAGAAAGAAATATTAACAATAAACAAAGGTAGCATAGCTCAGATATTACATTTGTTGACCTCTTTAACAGAATACGGTATAGATAAGTTTATATACTAACTGCTACCATCTGAAACTTGTAAAATACAAACAATGAACGAGCACAGAGTTGACCAGGGTGTTTGTTCCGGGCTAATTATTGTGAACATCCGACTAATGCGCGGCAGAATTACCGCGTTCGTTGTTTACTGCAGTGATGGCCGTGTGTGGTGCATGCTCCAAGTTTGGTTGCCTCGGCTCAGCAATCCAATATGGCCACGGCCGAATAGTCTCCCGTCAGCTCAGCACATGCCACCTAGTAGCGGGGGTCAGTACCACCCACGCCACTGCGGCTCCGTTTACATGCAGGGAATCTGGGCATCCCCATCTGTGTTACAGCAGGGTCGGCTAACAGGGCCAACTCCAGCCGTGGTGCACGGCGCCAGACCTCGTCCCCACATATAAACAAAAATTGCACCTTGTAGGCATAACTGCCTGTAGGAGACGAAAACTATGCTCGGCCGAAGAAAGCGCAACCTCTGAAAAGCTGGTTTGTAAACGCACCACGCTGGCCATATCTGTGTGGACACTACAGTATGTATTATCCGATTCATGCAATTCTACATCAAATGAATTTGGTTGAAGAAAATATCGACTACCCGATTTTTCGCAAGTCATCGAAATAATTTCAGTGTGAACTTTGAGATTTTTGTATCATTGCCAAACGAGGACCTCAGTATTGTACGATATACTAACTGGATAGTGAAAGAGGTATGGACTATTAAACTGAACAATTTCCATTCCTGTTAGTAAATTATTTCTAAAAATCTTATTTGAAGGGTCCATTTTTAAAACTTATCGATTTCAAAATGATTGTAACTACAGCTCTTGTATTAATCAAGAAACATCTAAAAGATATGAGTCTTGGCTATCCGGGTGGCGCCGCGTCATGTTTCTTAACACCGACGTTTCGACCCTCAATCAGGGGTCTTCTTCCAGGGCAGAACTGCGTCTTCGGTCAGTGAGCGGTCTCGATTTATAGCGGAGGCGCGCGTCCGTCTAGATGGTTCGATTTGCCCGGCCAATCAAAGGTCCAAGCCATCACGTGGTCCGTTGGCCTGGTGGGGCACGGCGCGGTCTGGGGGGGGGGGGGTGACACGTGACATGCTCTCTCCGCACCAGAGAGAGCCAGGCGTCGTGTAATTTGAGCCCGTTGTCATCTTTAATATTATTTGGGCGTTTAGCGATTTCTTGGCCACCACTTACCCTCGCGCGCTAAAAGTGTATTGTTTTCGAAATCAATTGAATGATTGGTTTCGGATGCATGACGTGCTATGGCGGATTTATCAATGTTATTAGATTTGTAGTTTCGAATATGCTCGCGCAGCCTGTCCCTTATAGTGCGCCCTGTCTCTCCTATGTACATACGACCACAGGTGCACGGAATCTGATAGACCCCGGCAACATGTAGTGGAGGCAGCCTGTCTTTAACTTTGACGAGCTGGTCGCTGATTTAACTGTGCGCTTTGTAGACAGGTTTTATGTCAACTTTTTTATGAACAGCTTCCCGATTCTGTCAGTAACGCCACTTATGTAGGGTAAAACTACTACTTGGCGTTCCTGAGAGGTGGCTTGATTAGATGTTGAATTAGCGTCTTTCTCTGTCATTGCTGCATGCAAAGCCCGTCTAATACAATGATTGCGATAGCCTTTGGACTTGAATGTATGTTGCAGCGCCTCCAACTCCGTCGTCAAACTATTTGCGTCACACACTTTCGTCGCTCTTGTATACAAGGTCGTGAGGACGCCTCTTTTTGTCGCTGGGTGGTGGTGCGATGCGGCCTGTAGATATCTGTTTGTGTGTGTCGGCTTCCGATATACTGAGTGTCCAAGGTTTCCGTCGTCACGTTTCGTTACTAACACGTCTAGGAACGGCAGCTGTCCTCGTTCCTCCGTTTCCATTGTGAATTTAATTTTTGGATGTGCTTTATTTATGAAATCTAGGAATTTGTCAAGGGCACTTCGTCCATGGGGCCACATCACAAATGTGTCGTCGACATAGCGTAACCACAGACGCGGTTTGAGGGGCACGTTATCCAAAATTTCCGTCTCCAGCGCCTCCATAAAGATGTCTGCTGCTATCGGCGAGATCGGTGAGCCCATGGCCGCTCCTTCCACTTGGGCGTAAAATTTCCCGTCATACTGGAAGAACGTTGATTTGAGACAAAACTCGGCCAGGTCCGCCCATTCTTCTGAGATGTTAAGGGCCGATAGCTTGTTGCGTATTATTGTCACTGCTTCTTCCACAGGTACGTTGGTGTAGAGCGACACAACATCAAAGCTCACTAGAATGTCAGTTTCTTCGATTTTGAGTGAAGATATGATATCTACGAAGCGTGAGCTGTTTCTGACGGTCGAAGCGATGCCTTCTGACAAGGGTTTTAGTTTATCGGCGACATAGCGGGCTAGTGGATGAGTCGGAGAGTTAATTGCGCGGGACGATCGGCCGTAACGGTATTTCAGGCTTATGTATTTTTGGCAAGCCATAGAACCGAGGAGTAGCGGTGTTGTTTCACTTCAGTCTAGCCTTGTTTTCTTATTCGATTTCTGAAGAGTTATTGACAAGAGATGCCACTTCAGACCTCAGTTTACGTAGAGGGTTCCTGTCTAGTGGGGCGTAGGTCTCGTCTTCTAAAATCGTCACCACCTTATTGTGATAGTCTTCCGATTTCATCAGTACTGTTGCGTTTCCTTTATCTGCAGGAAGTATTACAATGTCGTCTCGCTGGCGTAATCTATTTAATGCTAATTTTTCCTCTCGCGGAAGATTACTGCGAGGGAGTTTGGCTCGACTGAGGATTCGCGCCGTCTCGCGTCGAATTTCGTCTACTTGTTCGGTGTTTAACTTCCCTACGGCACTCTCTACCCCTGCGACGATGTCCAATGTCGGCAGCTTCTTCGGTGCCAGAGCGAAGTTTAGTCCACAGCGTTGGTGGCTGCATCTAGTTCATCCCCAGTTAGGTTTACAACCGTGTTCTTTGTCTCCATCTTTGTTGTTTCTGGGTGTTGTAGATTTTGCAGTTTTTCGAAATTGCGTATATGTCTTGTCCTTACTTTGTCTTGGATATTCACTACGGATTTTGCTGTGGCTGCGTCGAGCGTCGTCCAATCGGCGTAGGAAAGAAGACTGGTGAGTTCTAGGTGGAGATGGAATTTTTTGCCTTCGATATGAGACAGCTCACTTCTAGTATGTTGTATCCTTTCTCTCAGTAACGCAAAACCCGTGTTGCGCATAATTCTAAGGGCGGCTCCTGTGTTGAGGTGGTGGCGAATCTTGAGGAAAGACGGTAGCACTTCTTCGTCTCTGGAACGAAGTAAAAACGTAAGTTGACAAAGTTTTCGGGCCCGTGTCTCACGCAGTTTAGAAAATTGCCGTGTTTGATAAAATATCTTCTCCCCGTAGAGTTGAGTCAAATGTAATCGTAGGCTTCCGCGGCCAGAGTCAATTGAGTCTTGGCTATCCGGGTGGTGCCGCGTCATGTTTCTTAAAACCGACGTTTCGACCCTCATTCAGGGGTCTTCTTCCAGGGCAGAACTGCGTCTTCAGTTAGTGAGCGGTCTCGATTTATAGCGGAGGCCCTCGTCCGTCTAGATGGATCGATTTGCCCGGCCAATCAAAGGTCCAAGCCATCACGTGGTCCGATGGCCTGGTGGGGCACGGCGCGGTCTGGTGGGGGGTGACACGTGACATGCTCTCTCCGCACCAGAGAGAGCCAGGCGTCGTGTAATTTGAGCCCGTAGTCATCTTTAATATTATTTGGGCGTTTAGCGATTTCTATCGCCTCCCTTACTTTCCTTGGCCACCACTTACCCTCGCGCGCTATAAGTGTAGTGTTTTCGAAATCAATTGAATGATTGTTTTCGGATGCATGACGTGCTATGGCGGATTTATCCATGTTATTAGATTTGTAGTTTCGAATATGGTCGCGCATGATTTCGAAAACACTACACTTATAGTGCGCGTGGATAAGTGGTGGCCAAGGAAATTAAAGGAGGCGTTAGAAATCGCTAAACTCCCAAATAATATTAAAGATGACAACGGGCTCACATTACACGACGCCTTTCTCTCTCTGGTGCGGAGAGAGCATGTCACGTGTCACCCCCCACCAGACCGCGCCGTGCCCCACCAGGCTAACGGACCACGTGATGGCTTGGAGCTTTGATTGGACGGGCAATTCGAACCATCTAGACGAACGCGGGCCTCCGCTATAAATCGTGACCGCTCACTGACCGAAGACCCCTGAATGAGGGTCGAAACGTCGGTTTTAAGAAACATGACGCGGCACCACCCGGACAGCCAAGACTCAATTGACTCTGGCCGCGGAAGCCTACGATTACATTTGACTCAACTCTACGGGGAGAAGATATTTTATCAAAAACGGCAATTTTCTAAACTGCGTGAGACACGGGCCCGAAAACTTTGTCAACTTACGTTTTTACTTCGTTGCAGAGACGAAGAAGTGCTACCGTCTTTCCTCAAGATTCGCCACCACCTCAACACAGGAGCCGCCCTTAGAATTATGCGCAACACGGGTTTTGCGTTACTGAGAGAAAGGATATATCATACTAGAAGTGAGCTGTCTCATATCGAAGGCAAAATTTTCCATCTCCACCTAGAACTCACCAGTCTTCTTTCCTTCGCCGATTGGACGACGCTCGACGCAGCCACAGCAAAATCCGTAGTGAATATCCAAGACAAAGTAAGGACAAGACATATACGCAATTTCGAAAAACTGCAAAATCTACAACACCCAGAAACAACAAAGATGGAGACAAAGAACACGGTTCTGGAAGCACTAGCTCACATACAACATAAAGACCGTATAGATGGTCATAACTTCTTGGACAAGTCATAATTTCCACCAACCCTTCGTGCTTCTTGCAACTCTGATTTCATAATGAAGTTTCTGCCATTTTGACACACTCACAGACACCAAATTGGAATACAATACGAAGAGACATCATTTTAAAAGATTAAAAACATCGCGACATATCCAGCACATAGACAATGTCACTACCACAAATATGAAAAAGTTCTGAACTGCCAACAAGCTCCAAAATATCTTCCCACAAAAACCAATCTCCTATACAGATTTACACAGTCATCATGACTTATATAGATATTCACACACGAAACTCTAACGGAACTGCACATTATAACTCCCTAATCAGGTTACGTAGGCTCGAGTTACCCATCATATTTTTAACTGTCTGATAAATATTTTAAATTTGTGGCACAGTTGTATAATTTTATAAAAAATGTGCAAAACTGCTGAAAATCATAAAAATTGTGAGAATTAAGTAAAAAAAAAAAAATACTGTTAAAAATCACGAAAAACTTTGATTACCTCCACCAAACTTATCTGTTTCGTTAGAACGACAGTCTTTAACAGTCAGAATGAAAACTACATAGACCAGACATATAACATAACCATCACTAGAGAAGTCATTTAGAAGGTGATAACTTTAAATATTTGCGTCTTAGAGTTCAGTGTTAATGGAAAATATGCCCGAAGCTGACCGACATGAAAGGCGGTCTGTATTTAAAGAGGATGACTGAGAAACGTGAGGCATTCAGTCGTACATACACGTACAAAACACACGCACAAAAGTAGAAACAAGTATCACGCATTGACAGGAAGCAAGAGAGGTTGATTCAAGTTCATCTGCATAAAACACCACAATGTATAACTTAATATGTAAGCAAAGTTTGTCTACTTCCCGGCTACCTCTCGAGAATTAGTACCTGAATCTAATACCTTTCAGGGGTGGGCAACCCAAATCATCTTGTGGGCCACTTTGGAAATGCGTCATAACTCCGCGGGCCGCATATAAAATTATATATTAGATGTTCGGAGATGCGCGCGTATTATGAGTTCGCAGAATATAATATAATTACTCCGCTAACTGATAACTGTAAAATCATATATAAAACAGGCAATATCTGTCATATATTCGCAAAAATATTATTTTAAAATCAAAGAAATTTTTTTCTCATAATTTCTAGAGTTAATTTTGAATATATGGATGCACAAATAATGTATTTTTTTGAATATATTCTCTACAATGGCTATTATAAACTAAATATAATTTGAAAAAGTGTGATGAATCACGAGGGGCGAAAAAATCTTCAAGGCGGCCGCGGGTTGGCCAACCATGCTATAAACCGAGTGCGATGCTTATTTTTATTAATTTTCATGATTGAAAAAAGCTGCTCACATTAATACGTGCTTCCGAATGTGCAAATTATTATTCGTGTGAAAACTCTCAGCTGTGGATATTTTTCTTCGGAAAGGTATGTTCTGTATATGAAATTTCTGAACCTCTCGCGGGCCGGATTGAAGCTAGTGGAGGGCCGGATGCGGCCCGGGGGCCGGGGATTGCCCATATATGCCTTAAATGGTGCTCCATACACCCTCGTAGAAGACTAATAATTTTAGTTTAATGCCTTAATCGCTTTAGCATATTTAAGCGTTCATATTTAGAGAAAGAGTGACGCAGCGACATACACCTAAAACAGACAGGCAGTATCTCACAAAGCATCGAGAAATAACCATATAGACACTATAAAGACATGTAAAATCTTGACATACATCCTGACATCTTACCTGTGTCACACACCCACAATGAGGATGTTTACACAAACAATCTTCAACAACTTAGAGTTCGACGATTATGAAAATTGGTACAAAATATGAGGGTGTCATTATTTTTCCCTGCGAACAACTAGATTCTTATAATCGGAAAAAAAAGTCTGCAGATTTGGGAAAGAGTGCTAATCTGTATCAGGAAAATGTTTATAATTGGGTTGAACGATATTATTTGTCAGAGAAAACCTTGTTACACTACCAACAAGGACAATCTCGTGGCCAGACACCAAGTGCTTTGGTTTATCAACTACTGTCAATTTTATTTAGTATCACATGAAATTGTTATACCCATTTCGGTCGTTCAGTATTGCGCATAATTTAGCAAGTTGGAATCATAAAAAGTCGAGGAAGCTGATTTATCGTGAATTCGTGAGCTGTAGTTACATTTTGAAATAGATATGTTTGAAAAATCTTATATACTAGCTGATACTCGCGACTTCATACGCGTAGATTAAGAATTTCTTTGCAAGAATTAAATTTAGAAAGCCGTTGGTAACGTAGGATTGGTCCCCAACAACACCGAGTTGGCATAATATGACAGGAAAGCAATCACTATATCATTCAACTGTCAAACCTGTCTCATGAAGAGAATCAATTTCCAACATATTTAAAAACAGAAAAACAAACGAAGGTGTGGGGAGGGGGTGCCGTTAACTAAGGGCAGCATTATTTAAGCTTGGTCTTTTCTTCTTTCTTTAGCATGAGCATCCAATTCTTGGATTCTAATAATCTTTGTTGCTCGTGCTCTGCTAGAGCTATATCTTAGGCCACTTTACGCTCGTAAGGCATGTCAAAAAAAGAAGGCAAAATAAACTGGTGCCAGAAACATTTAAGCACGCATACTCTAATCGTCGTCGTCGGCCATACTCGTTTCCGAGTTTATGTTACTCTCTTGCGTGACTTGCAAGAGAGAGTGCCACAGGCGTGACTTTGTTTAAGGTGGATCTCAACTTGCCAGGAAGTGACCCACACACTATGATTTTGGAACCATCCGCTGCGGCACATATAGCATGGGACGTGCAGCATCAAGAACCGAAAACTCCAACGGACTGCCGCAACACGCACAGAAGAAGGTGAAGCGCCTTTTTAGCCAGTCCGTCTGGCTAGGAACCTCTTCTGGTTTCACAGCCGTTGGGAACCAACGTTGTACAATGGTACCTCTTCCGCCTGCTTGCCATGAAGAGGAGAAAATCGACATCTATACTAAATAACACTTTTTGTTTCTAAACGAAATTTATTAACAAATTAAACTAACATAATGCGGGAGCAGCACAGCTTGAGAAACCGACGTAACATTACAGACTATCACACTCATCCATCTTTCTGTTACCATTCGATAAGTTCTCAAAATTTCGTGACTACAATTGTTATTCATACCGAAAAAAAGGTCCTGTGCCCTTCCTACAGATAAAAAATTATTTCCTTGCCAATTCCATTAATATCGGTACAGCCATTTAGTCATCAGAACGTAACAAACAGACAGAGAATTACTTCTGCATTTATAGTATTATCAGTGCAGATCACACACACACACACACCTCTCTCTCTCTCTCTCTGAGACTGCGAGAATAACTAATAACCCCTGAGTGATCAATATAACGTAAAAAAGTGAACACCTACAGTATTCCTAGACTACATACGATTTCCCTCTCATTGCACCCCTAAATTTGTGGTATCTACAGCTTAACATGCAATCTGAACAACCAACTGTCCAGGTGTGACTCATACAATCACAAACAATTTTTAAAGACCTCTGCATCCACCGAGATTTGAAGCAGAGACCACGCTCCAAACATCAGTAAGCAAGCGCTTTAATCACTGAGTTACTAGACCGCTATGTGCACAGATAGTTAAGTACAGAGACTTACGAATCCTACAAGTCTGTCTATCGCCGTTCAGTAATTTTTCAAAATTATATGACAACATGTATTATTTATACAGAAAAAAGTATTTTATGTCCATTCTAATGTCAAATAGCATTTCCTCGTCAAATTTTATCACGATCAGATTAGCCGTTTAGCCCAAAAACGTAACAAATAGACAGAGATACAGAGTTACTGTCGCATTTGTAATATTAGTATAGATACACAGCACAGTTATAAAAATGATAATAATCGAAAAATTCAAGAAACTCGGTTATGTCATAAACATAAAAACATATGGCGTGTAACAGACTGGAGCATAAAGAAACCGAAACACAACGCCATCTACTGAATGGTTACTCAACCTAGATAACCAAGTATTTTGTAATACATTAATACATCGCCATCTGTTAGAAACTTATGGAACCATAATAATAATTTCGTGTGGTCGTAAAGACCTGGTGACACGGTTTCTATTGGCTGCGCATTCCGCCCCTGTCGTAGCCGCCTTAACCTGGCCCGCCAATCCTGCCGGGTACAGTGGGCCTACAGTTTAACGTGGAATCCGAACCACGGTACCGTCCTGGCGTACTTCACATCACACCGCAAGCTGCGCCAGAGGGGAAGGCTGGGTGAAGTGCATATAAAAATTCCCGCCGGGACAGGGATTCAAATCGGGGACCTTCCGATCTCCATTCGGACTACTGAGTCACCAGGCCACTTAAATTTACGGAACTGCATATTCACAACATTCCCACAGTATTAGAATGAACAATTCAATGTTCTGTTTTTTGTAAATTGCCCCTACGCTCCGTATGTAATATGGCTATGTGCGGTCAAGAAAAAGCATTTTTTATCACACGAAAACAATCTCTTTGTCCATATAACATTCTTATTTCTATCTGAACTGTAATTTGCACATTATTTATTTTAACCACTACAATCAATCGAAATAACTCGCTGCTTCGTACCTTGTAGTGCTCCGTTGTTTTAATGTTTCGATGTGTGCAGTCTACCATTCTTAGTAACTCCCTTTACTGACGTAGGTTCTCACAGTATTATGATTTTTTTGCTTACCTATTGCGGTGACGCCTCAGTGACGAACCTATTTCTGGCGACGCGACGAAGCGTTGAGCTCAAGACGATTTCTTGCGTTGATGGGTGCGGGATGCCGGAGCGCAGCCTCATCATCATACAAATGTTTTTGGGCATTTCTGTCGTCCATAAATAATGTTCAGGGCACTCCTGCATCTCCTAATTAGCATAAGAAGTCATAAAACTATTGTTATCGTTGGTGTCACCTGCACCCCGTCCACGCCGCCTAATCAGCGTAGAAATGCAATAAAAAATAATGCTCCCATAAATCAGATGCTTATTTAACAGCGTGGGAGTGAGAGTGTCTTTGTATTGCTACTACTTGACGTGTGAATCGCAGCCTACAGTTAGCTTTTCCTTGCGACGAACTTATGTGGAGGTTCAATTTCATGTCCAAATGCTTCAGGGAATCAACAATATGAATCACTAAATTGTTTACTTGGTACTCATGAACAAACAAATTGTTTTTGTTAGTAATGCATACTGAACTGCATTTTTTCCCATCTAGTGTAAGATTAATAGATTTTCGGGGTATGCCGCGTTGTTTATTTCATAATCTGAGCTTTCAGCTGACATCCTACAGCCTTCATCAGAGAAATACTGTTTATGTTGTCATAGCAACGAGTGCCATGCATCGGAGAGTAAAAGACCGCTA
The DNA here is from genome assembly GCA_031002005.1 of Vandiemenella viatica. Lineage (NCBI taxonomy): Eukaryota > Metazoa > Arthropoda > Insecta > Orthoptera > Morabidae > Vandiemenella > Vandiemenella viatica. Next base: position 34,005,794 of record CM061919.1, read on the forward strand.
TCTTTTTTGATGTTGTTGGTATTCTTTAAAATTTCTGCTGCTTTTTTCACACGTCGAGGCCACCACTGGTGTTCTCTACAGAGCAGCCTCGTGTCTTCAATTTTTATTTCGTGCCCGGTGCTAATGAAATGGCGAAATACGCCGCATTTGTCGCTATTGTTATATTTATAGTGGCTTAAGTCTATACGCCACAGTGCGGTCTATCTCGCCAATGTAAACAGCTGCAGGGGATTAATAAACACCTGTAAGCTGGTGTGGATGTAATCTGTCATTTACCCTGGTTAATGGTTGGCCAAGTTTGCAGTGAGCCATATTCACTGTTCGCTCCTGCACCCACTTTAACAATTTCCCAGTACGGTCGGTGATACCGTGAACGTATGGGAGACAGGCGAATTTCCTTGGCACGTTAGTATCATTGGATAAATTGAGGTCTTTCTTAGGGTTTTTAGGTTTTAAAACACTTCTGTTGTCTGATTGACTCTAGGCGTTGGCCCGGAATATTCGTGTAAGTGTCTGCATTTCTTTCTTCCAACTTTCCGAGTCACATACTGTCCTCGCTCTAAGTTCATTGATGTTAATACGCCCCTCTTAAATGCCGGGTGATACTGTGACAAGGCTTGCTTTGCGGTACAATGTATGACCCAAACGTCCATCGCCACGCTTATTAACTAGGACATCGGTAAATGGCAGGTGTCCATTTTCTTCTACTTCCATGCTGAACTGGATTCTTGGGTGGGCACAATTCAGATGGTGTAAGAACTCCTGTAAATTCTCCTTACCGTGAGACCAGATGACAAAGGTCTTATTAACGTAGGTGTAGGTTTTAGGAGCGCGTTGTTAAGCACCTCCGTTTCTAATGCCTCCATAAATAGGTTCGCGGCTACAGGCGAAAGTGGCGAGCCCATGGCCGTACTTTCAACTTGAACATAAAATTGACCGCCATATTGGAAAACAGCTGTTTTAAGGCAGAATACTGTCAGATCAGCCCACTCAGTAGTGCAAGAAGTTTAGCAACGGCTTCGTCAACCGGCACGTTAGTGAATAGTAATACAACATCAAAACTCACAATACCATCAGTCTTCTGTATCGTCAGATCATCAATAATTTGTATAATGTGAGCGGAGTTTTTTTTATGGCTGATCTGATATCTTCCCATAAGATTTTTCAGTTTACTGGCAAAATACCACGCTAGTGGATGTCTAGGTGAGTTGACCGCGATCACAATAGGACGTAAGGGAGCCTCTCTTTTGTGAACTTTGGGCAGTCCATAGAATCTAGGCAGCATAGAATTGCCTCTTATTATGTTTTTTTTGTCCTCCTGCTCAATCACTTGGGAAGTGTTGACTCTTCGTGCCTCCTCTGTCCTAATCTTCTGCAGTGGGTTCCTGTTTATGGGTGCTTAAGTATTCTCTGCCAACAAGTTCGTAATCTTAGTGTGTGTTTTTTTAACTGCTTAACATCTCTTAACAGCGAGGTCTTTAGAGACAGGAAAGTATGGGTGGCAAGGAATTTAAAGCAATTCGGCCATGGTCTTTTAAAGGAAGCATCCCGGCCTGGAGTGATTTGGGAAACCATGGAAAACCAAAATCTGGATGCCCGGACGTGGATTCGAACCGGCGTCCTCCCGAATGCGAGGCGAGAACGCTAACGGTTACACCACCACGAAGTAAGAAATCTACCACATAAACCCTACACATACAGCAACCGAGCAGGAGCTAGGTCAAACATCGATGTAACATTGACCAATCTGCGATGTGGGAACTTATTGAAGAATTGGAACGTTTTAGAATTTTTAACTACCAGCGATCACAATGTCATTACTTTTGAGTTGGTAAGAGGGAGGAACGATTTTGACACATCGGAGGCGCAGATTTCCAAGGTACATTACAATATCCGACGGGCAGACTGGAACAGGCTGAGGGAAAGTTTTGCACAACAGGAAATCCTATTAGATGATAATGATGTAGATCGAGCCGCAAGAGACCTTACCCGGGCACTCCAAATATCAATGAGGAGATCTATTCCTCTAAAGAGAATCATTGGCACAGTTGACAGACCTTGGACAGATAGACTTCAAAGACTACGACAAAGGATGCACAAAGCAAGAAAAGATTACCAACGTTGCCTCATCTCCAATGTTAGAGGACAGCTCCTGGAAAGATACAGACAAATTAAGAGTGAATTCCAAGAACTGTTAATACTAACTAAACAAAAAAGTTGGGAAACATTTGTGAAAACAAACTTGCGTACAAACCCCTGGGGTGTTCCATACAAAATTGCAGCAGGAAAGGTAAAACCCCCAACTACACTGTCTACCGTGCAGAAACAAGATGGAACCATGACTACGAGCTGGAAATCTACTGCAGAAGTGTTACTCCAAGAACTCCTTCCAGATGATAAAGTGGAAGATGACGAGATGGAGCACAGAGCGCTCCGTCTGGAAATTGACCAACATAGGCAAAGTACCACCGACACTCCAGATATTAGCATCTTCGAGGTAGTACAAGCAATAAATGCCTTGTCCAGGAATAAAGCTCCGGGTCCGGATGGTATTTTAGCTGAAGTAGTACAAGAACTGGTAGTGCCAGTAGCCCCCACTCTGTGAAAGCTCTATAATGCATGCCTGCATCAGGGAAGAGTACCAAACATCTGGAAGCAGAGTGAGATATTAATCATCAAGAAGGGAGATGATAAAGATCCAAAATTGCCTAAATCATATCGACCCATCTGCTTGCTAAACGTGCTGGGAAAAATACAAGAAAAGGTGCTGTGCAAGAGGTTACAAGAACATTGGGAGAAGGAAGGGATGAACCCAAACCAATATGGATTCAGAGCGGGGAGATCTACAGAGGATGCAATCAACCAGACAATGAATCTGATACAGAACTCAAATCAGAATTACGTGATAGGGATTCTTGTCGATATATCCGGGGCATTTGATAATCTATGGTGGCCTGCACTTTTTGCAAGGCTTAAGGAACTTAATTGTCCAAAGAACTTGTATAACTCCGTTAAAGATTACTGTAAGAACAGATATGTTAAACTCAGGTGTCCTGGAGTATCCATTAATAAAAAGCTAACAAAGGGTTGCCCACAGGGATCCATTTTTGGTCCAATATTTTGGAACATTGGGCTTGAACCAGGAATGGCAAGGCTGCAAAGAATGCCGGAACTCCTGGGACTTGTTGCCTTTGCAGATGACCTGTTCTTAATTATAGAGGGTAAAACCAGAGCCGAAATTGAGGCTAAAAGCGCAAAGGTTCTGCGTGAACTCAGTCGATGGTGCAGACAAGTCAAACTAAGATTAGCACCTCAAAAAACCTGTTATATGTTATTGAAAGGTAGATTACAGAGCAATCCAACCATTAAAATAGACGGAGTTACAATAAGAAGAAGTCCCTTCAGTCGATACCTTGGTGTGAAATTAGACGAAAGCTTAAATTTTATGGCCCATATGGAGGAAGCATGTGGGAGAGCTACCTCAGTCATGAATAAACTAATCAGTATGGGGCAAAGCCGTTTCCAACTTCCACCGCTTATTATTCGAATATACCACAACACAATATTAACATCAATTGTAGGGTATGCAGCCAGCGTCTGGGCGAAACACCTCAGAAAAGCAAAACCCAGCCAACTTTTGAGGAGGACACAGCGAAGTATTCTAATCAGGCTGAGTGGTGCTTATAAAACAACAGCAACTGATGCCCTTACCGTAGCACTGGGGGTGTGGCCACTGGACTTGGAAGTTCGCAGGCGGGGAGCATTATACTGGTTCAGGAAAGGGAATGCGGAACAAGTAGAGAGAATCACGGGAGCACCAGCAACAACAGCTGCAGAAGTAAACAAATTGTTATTGGAAGAATGGCAGCAAAGGTGGAATGTTAGCACAACAGGAAGAAGGACATATGATATGTTTCCAAGTGTCTGTGAAAGACTCAAAATGTCGCATCTTCACCCATCGCCTGGGCTGGTACATTACATAACGGGTCATGGCCCTTACAACAGTGAATTGCAAAGAAGAGGAATAGTGGACAATGGTAGCTGTGATTGCGGAAACGAGGGCACTCCGGAACATGTTGTATGGAAGTGTATTTCAACAGCAGAACAAAGAACCCCGTATCAGCAAATATTACAGGGCAGGCGCATTTTTGACATATTGCGTGACCAGGAATTGAGGTACTTTCTTGATGCAGCTTGCAATCTGGCCTCACAAGCAGCCAAAGAAATGTTCTTGGCACTTAAAAACCGTTTCAACCGACAGCGACCAGCGACCGAGCAGTGATAATTCTCGAAGAAAGAAACTCCCGATGGGTCGAAGGAGGACACCTCCACTTCCAGAAGTCATCTCCTGAGGGAGGTAAGTTACTTCGAAGTGGCTGTGCCGCGAGTAAATGTGTAAAAGTGTAGTAAATATACAAAGTGAGAAACAGTGAGACAACAGTGCAGTAAGTGATTTGTATATGTGAATGTTTCCTTGTTTAATTATATATAGTAGTATCTGTGTGTGAACGTATGTTATTCAAATTACAAATTTACAGTATATATCAAAAATAAGAACACTAACACATATTAAATATATGCTTACACATTGTTAATTTAATTATGAAACTAATTTCTGTGAAATTTGAAAGTTTATGCGTTACAAACTAGTTTTACATCCTGAATAACATTTAGCTATTATTTGCAAACTATAATTATCTTATGTACCTCTTGTAATATATTGGAAATATGGGCCCAGAATAGAAACTAGGTGCTGGGCTATTATGTACCTGGATATAAAAATACACCACCACGATCGGTCTTAGTGTAGTAGTCCTGTGCTTTCATTACTACGGTGGCACACCCCTTTGTCACCTCGGAGAACCTCAATATCATCACGTTGCCGCAATAACCGCAAGTCTGATCTATCTTCCCTAGATAGATTGCTAGATGCCTTTCGGTTAGCGTGATAATATGATGATGTGGGAAACAGTTCTTACTTACTGTAGACCGAACTTCGTGCTTACTAAAGTTCTTAAATTACTGACACACAGCACTAGAAGCCGGATAATTGAGTTTTGATGAGTTCGTAGTCACCGTCGGTCGCCAGACACGGTCCTAAACTAGTCCGATAAAAGTGGGAGGATAACTAACGAAGAAAAATCTTCAAGTATAAAATAATGAAAATAAGTTCTCCACACATTTATTGAATTAAAGTACACATCGAACCGGTTGGCCACTATCAAAATTTAGATGATAAAGCTATCGAAACTTCGTAAACCGTCGATTGCCAGATTCTTGGATAAAAGGAAAGTTAATAATCCAAATCAGTTCACATTAAATTACTTCCGATGCCACACTTTACTGTTCTGGTATCTCAACACACTGTTCAAATCAATTTAAAACACACGTAGCAATGGTTAAACTAATTCATTCTTCTTCTTACTTCTTGCTACCCCGCACAGTTCGTATAGCGTCTCACATTACGGGACGCGAGCCGTCCGCTACCATACCTCGATAACGACTGACTTTAAACAATGTATTCATGCGCTCATTTCGGCGCTACTTGCGGGTCGGCGGTATGCCACTGTTATGTTACATTCCCCAACTACCAATTTGTGATAATTGTTCAGGTTTCTAAAAGAAACTGAAGAATTTTGATTACAAAAAAAGAAAATAGAAAATTTACAAATACCAAGATTCAAACTCTCGAGTGTGGCCAACCTACTAACCTAAGATACACAAAGCCATTGAACATATTTAAATAAAAACAGGGATACAAACAAAATCAGAAAAAGCATATAAAGAAAAAAATACACGAAGGAACCACATGAAATTGTTATAGTTTTTGTGGTCACAGTTCTCAAATAGACTGTCAGCTCTCAAGAAAATAAAACTGAAAAGAAAGAACATATATACAACATGACCAAAATAATATTTTCGCTTTCACCGCAGGCTCTATGGGTGGAGTCCTCGGTTGCGACTCTGGTAGAGGTCATTCACCTCTATATGACTTTTTGTCGAAGCACTTCGCGCACTACACTGCACTACACAAAGCCTACTGTTGTTGCTGCTGCTGCTTAGCTTTTGGCATTTCTTAGGCAGGGTAGGGTATTGGAAATGTAGATTTATTTTGCTGGCTTTAGCCGAAAAAATCAAGGATTTATTCGCCTCAGCGACTAAGAAATAGGCATACGCCAAATAATAAAAAATTAGGAAAAGTAAGGATAAAGGGTGGCCCCTATTTGTGACCGTTGCGGGAGTAGGTAGATATCCTCGTCCAACATACATCGATGTAGGGCTCATCTCTACCCCCGTCACGTTATATTTCCACTTCCATTTAAAATATTTCCTGTCGATTTTCTTCTTTTCTTTACATATCGGTGGTTGCTTCAGCTTCCCGACATCTTCTTTACAAGTTCCGCCGTCTACTGGTATTGATTTTTCATTTCCATAACGCTCTTTAGTTGACAAAAATGTTCCGCAATCTTCTTTAATCGCGCCAGCGGCTGCCGCGTACTTTAATTTATTTTTGGCACAGGTACCAACACTGTTTACGCCTTGACAGTTACGCGTGTGTTGGCTGCTCTCGCGCGCACACATTCTTCTATCACTTTTGACATTTTGTTGAAGTACAATTTCAATCATATCCCGGCTCCCTTCGCCCCTCTTCGTTTTTTCTTCGGATACGTCGATTTCTGTCAACCCAATTTCAAACTCTTGTAATCTTTGCTGTTCTCTCCAAATACGTTTGTGAATTTTTTCGTTTTCAATTTCAAAAATTTCATCTTGGCCTTTCCTTTGATCTCGGATTCTTCGACTTCTAATTTCCTGGTCAAATTCATGTTCATCTTCTACGTCATCCGCCTTCAATTCTTCACTTGTACTGGTTAATAAAATTTTCTCGTATCTTGTCGGTTCCTCTTCAACCACGTAATTAAATACTGTATCACGTAGACATATTTCTGGTTGATCCTTTTTATTCCTCAAGCCTATTTTTTCTTCTTTTACTAATAATATTTTCGCTGTATTTGGCCTCTTTTCTGCCTCCGTCGCTGACGAAGCCTTCTCTGTGGCAGGCACTAGTTTAAATGTCTGGTGCTGTCTTCTGAAACCACAGCTACCCTCTGTTCTTCATTTTGCGGTCGGTAGTTGTGATTCTGGAACCGCCTATGAGATTTTCCTCCCTCTGTGTTTTCCTTTTGAACTCCGTCTTGCCGGCATGAGTTTTCCGGTTCTTGCCAAAAATTTCTATTCCCTTCTCTTCGGTGGTTTTCCTGTCGGGATCCGTTATTTTGAAAGTCATTAGAGTTATGTTGTCCCTGGTATCTTGTTCTATACATTCTTTGCTCTTGTACATCTAATCTTCCCAGCATATCTACAGCATCCTTTATGGAGCGGATCTTGTGGCTAGTAAGTATTAGCTGTGTCTGTTCCGGTAACCTAGCCGCAATCATTCGTACATACTCTTCTTCACTATGAGGCTGGTCTAAGTATCGGCAAGATGCATAGCACCGCATGAAGAAGTCGGTTTGCGATCCTCTTCTTGGGTCATAACGGTCACCGCACATTAATTCTGATTTTACGGCGATCTGCCGTTCTGCCGACCAGTAAAGATTCAGAAAATCTTCTTTGAACTGTGCAAAAGATGAAAATTCCTCCTCCAATTGCTCTGCCCACAGTCGAGGTCCTGCTCTTAAATGTTTTATTACCATATTAATTTTCTTCTCGTCACTAACAGCCATAAAAGGTGGAAAATTTTCGAAGTTTTTAATAAACTTTACAGGTTGGATGCCATTTCGGTCAGAAAATTCTTCCCAATCAATCTTTTCGTCGTAGCATTGAACAGGAACTACTGTGCCCTTTCCGGTTTCTTTGTATTTACAGAACTCTTCTCTCACTATACACGGCACTTGTTTCAATACTTCTTGCTTTATAATTAGCGGCGCCTGTGCCTTCATTCTCTCATCCACAAATACGGCAGTTGACACTTTTAATTTCTCCAACTTCTCATCCAGCTGTTCCACCTCCGCAGTTATCTCCTTCATCCACTTCTCCACTTCCGCATAGCCCTGTCGGGTACCTTCTTGTAATGTTTGGAACTGTCCTTCGATCGTCTTTATACGGTGGCAGTGACTATCGCTTTTTTCTTGGAACTGCACATACTGTTCTTGCGACGCGTCGGTTTCCTGGTGCAAACTATTAGTTTCACCCTTTAACTCTTGTTTTAAATCGGAAAATTGGGTTGCTAAGTCCTCTGCTTGCATAGTACACAAAGCACGATACTCTTCGATATCCTTACGCAATTCTGCTATTTGGGATTTGTGTTCTTTTAGAGACTTAGAATCTAACACTTCCGCGTCAGACTTTAGTTCAGCTTTTAGATTATCGAGCTTGGAATCAAATGTTTGAGTACTTAACTTAAGATCTGAATCTACCTTTTCAAATTTATAATGTAGGATTTCAGTACTTGACTTAGGTCTGATTTTAAATGTTCAAATTTACCATGGAGAATTTCAGTACTTGATTTGAGGTCCAAATTTAAATTTTCAAACTTGGAATTTAGGATCTCAGAATTCGTGTTTAAATTTTAAAACTTGGAATTTAAGATTTCCGTATTCATACTAATATCTTACTTAAGGTCTGATTTTAGATTTTCCAACTTGGAATTTTGAATCACGGTATTCATACTCATATCTAACTTTAGTGAGCGCATTTCCGCTCTCAGTATTTCCACCACCTCAGCGAGACTTAGACTAGCGTCTCCTTCTGTACCCGGCATGATTATAAATTTTACACAGAAAACAGGATCACAAAATATGGCAAATTCACTCCCCGCGAATCAGACAACCAGACCACAACAACGCCATTATACACGAAGCGCGAGCCGCAACCAACTAGCTATGCATGCCATTTAAAGCAAAAAAAGGAATCAAAAGGGTTGCACTATAGGCATTACTACCGGTGGAGTTTAAATAATTGCTTCCGTCATCACTTATGACAAAGGAGAAGAAAATGCATTGTCAAGTTAGGAGAGAAAATCTCGTCCGATTTTCTTCCTCGATATTTTACAGAAAAAAAGGAAAATTCTCAGGAAAAATTAGCAAAGGATTTAAGCCTTCAAAAATAGCCAAATAAGCAGCGCACAGCGCGTCCTTAGCTTTCGACGACTCTGCACGACGATTCTTCTTTCTACAAGATGCCTCTCTCCCGCCTTCGTCGTCTCGGCTGCCCAGCTCCGCGTCGAACAATGTAGAATATCTTCTCCACTGCTCTTTGACGAGCCGCACTGCCTTCGTCGGGTGGAACCTCTTCCAAATCTTTGGGTATTGTCGACACCTGTTTCGATTGTCGTCGTCTTGATATCACTAGTTTTCCTTTTATCTTTTGTGCGTTTTCCCATGATTTGAGAAAAATTGTCTCTCCTCCTAGTACTACTTTTTACCACACAGTCCTGTCACTCGTCGACATGTAAGACTACTTTCGGTTAGCGTGATAATATGATGATGTGGGAAACAGTTCTTACTTACTGTAGACCGAACTTCGTGCTTACTAAAGTTCTTAAATTACTGACACACAGCACTAGAAGCCGGATAATTGAGTTTTGATGAGTTCGTAGTCACCGTCGGTCGCCAGACACGGTCCTAAACTAGTCCGATAAAAGTGGGAGGATAACTAACGAAGAAAAATCTTCAAGTATATAATAATGAAAATAAGTTCTCCACACATTTATTGAATTAAAGTACACATCGAACCGGTTGGCCACTATCAAAATTTAGATGATAAAGCTATCGAAACTTCGTAAACCGTCGATTGCCAGATTCTTGGATAAAAGGAAAGTTAATAATCCAAATCAGTTCACATTAAATTACTTCCGATGCCACACTTTACTGTTCTGATATCTCAACACACTGTTCAAATCTATGTAAAACACACGTAGTAATGGTTAAACCAACTCAGTCTTCTTCTTACTTCTTGCTACCCCGCAAAGTTCGCATAGCGTCTCACATTACGCGACGCGAGCCGTCCGCTACCATACCTCGATAACGACTGACTTTAAACAATGTATTCATGCGCTCATTTCGGCGCTACTTGCGGGTCGGCGGAATGCCACTGTTATGTTACAGTATTTGCCTCATCGGTTTATAACACCACAATGGCACTCTCAACGACCGCAATGATACCTAAGTGGAGAGATTTGTGGGTGCGGGAGCAAAATTAAGACCTTTCGATGGCAAATATATTGCTGCTTTATCTAGTTCCTCGCCCGTGAGATTCAGTACTGTGTTGGTAAGTTGCGGAATATGAGTATGATGTTGTTCTACCTTGGATTTTCGAAATTTACAAATCCGTGAATCTCCAGTATTATTCAGCACTCACAACGCGTAATTCCACGAAACTGAATCCGACATATTCCAATCAAGGACTTCGAGATAAGTGGCTAACAGGAGATGTAATTTGTCTAAGTGAGCGCCCGTCTGCCGTATCTTTTCACGTAGAGGCATAAAACCTGTCTTCCATAGGATCCAAGCTGCTTTCTCGTAGCAAAATGATGTCGAATATTTAAAAATGATGTTAAGACATCTTCATCCCTGCATCGCAGTAAGAAAGTAATTTGACTAAATTTACGCGCTCTTTTCTCTCGTACTTATGAGAAGTTTCTCCCCGCAGAGGTGCATTACGAATAATTTCGTGTATGTTACTTTTGTTCACACCTTGCCGAAATATCATTCTGATCGCACTAAATATCCAAGCAAGTCAGAATTCCTTACTTCTTTAGAAGCGACTGCATGAACAGTAAAGAATCTGATCTCCTGTTAGGTCGTGTCACCATTCTCTGCCATCGTGGCAACCTACGTTAGAGCGTAGCGCACTAAATTTCCAAGTCAGAATTCATTACTTCTTTATGCCCCGTTTACACGTTGCGAGTTGACTGGAACGAGTGTACTGTCTTGCCACGCGCGCAGAACTGGATAGTCTACTCTCCTTGTGTCAACAGGTACAGTCGGGGACACAATTCGCTAGACTCCTCGCCTTTCGATTATGCTTCGTTCTAGACACGAATATCGCATGGGACAGCTTAAGTGGTAGGTGGTACACTAAATTCATGACAAAATAGACCTCTCATTCCCAGCACTTTACCCAAGACTGAAAAAAATGAGCCCGCGCAGTAAGAAACTCGCAGACGCTTAGAGGCAAAGTTCGGAGTTCTACAGTTAAAATAACCGCGAATATCACCATTTTAGTAATAATAATTATTGAAATAACCAAATATATTGATTATAGAGGAATGATAAAACTTTTTTCATAATTTTGATAACAATTGTGTATTTTTTTCCCTCGAATTAACAATTGGCAATTCGCTAGCAAACGCAATTATATGAAAAATCCGGAAAAGAATCCCTAAATTACGCACGGAAAACCAACAAGAGAGCTTTAATGGAAGAGTTACATTTTCTGGCGCTGCAGCGTTATAGAACTGTGTGTAACAAAAACACGCAAAGGTTCAGGGTAAGTAGAAAGATCATTTACGAAAGAACTCTAATGGTAAACTAAGTCACGAAATACAAATAAGCTATTAAATGGTTCGGAATATAAACACCTTAATTTTGTTATCACCATAACGTATTTAGAAAGTAAGCTTAACTTGATCGCAGTAGCAACAGTTTTAGTAGTAATAATAATAATTAATAACAGTAAATAAATATACAAATACGTCTGTGAATTAGCGGTTCCACATTTTAAATCTGGAAGATAGAAGCAGGAAAACTTTCATAACACTCTTTGTTTCTAAGTAACACTGATAGTTCTATAAAATTTTCTGTCAAACATTACTTCCTGCCTTCCAAGCCCGATGGGTTATAGGTGAAACTGTTGCCTGGCATTCGGGAGGACGCGAATTCAAACCCCGTCGGGCATCCAAATTCAGTATTCCATGGTTTCCGTAAATCTCTACTATCAGTATATCAGGGTTCACATCATCACATTGCCGTAGAATAAATGAAGAAGTAAAAAAAAAGAAAAAAAGCGGTGCCTATGTGGTAACACTCTGATCCGGTTTTCGGGAGGTCGTGGGTTCGAATCCCCATCTGGCCATCCAGGTAAGCGTTTTAGCTGGTTTCCACAAATCACTCTAGGCGAATTCCGGGATGGTTCCTTCAAAAGTTCATCACCGAATTCCTCCCCATTTCTTGCCCCCTAGTTCTTTCCTGCCTCTAATGACCTTGATGAGATGTAAAGCTAGAAGCAAAAAGTAATTTCTCAAATAAAAATAATTACATCTCTGTGGTGTGTTTTGGACCTTTTCCTTGTTGGATTTATTTTATTCAACGGCCGAACATGGTAGCAAAGGGGCTGGAGTACTATTTCCACATTTGTAAAGTCTCTACTTCGGTGTTGTTTTAGGGCTGGTCGATGTCTAAATCATTGTAGCGGAAAAAGGACTGGAGGCATGTTTCGGGAAGGAATTCAGGCATGGCCATTTCACGGAGTCATCCCGGCACTCACGTAGTGATTTCGGTTAATCATGAAATATCGTAAACGGATGGATGCACGAAGGTTTGAACCCCTGTCCTACCAAATTGGATGGCTTGAATGTTACCGGGATTCTCGGTCACTGGTGCGATTCCGGTCAGGGGCATGGGTGTTGAAGTAGGTGTTGTTGTATGCCTTGTGTCATCTTTCAATTGTATGAGCAAAAAGCACTTGGAAATACATCAGCACACAGGATAATCACACAAAACGGCTTAATTTGATGAATGGCTATCGCGAGGAAAGCCATTAAAAATTTAAATACAATTTTATTGAACCAAAAGGCAACTGGTCGTCTTCAAAAATATCTCACAGGTCCATCTTATCTCTCATCGTTTGGTGCCAACTAGTAACATGGCCGAGTTCTAAAATATGTATAAGGATAAAAAATTTGGAAAGTAGGCCGACTATAGAAAAGCTCTTTAGTATACAGGGAGGGGTAATCAATTTCAGTTGAGTATATAGGATTTAATCTCTTTAACACTAAGCGTGGTCATTATGTAAGAAGAAATCCTTCGTGCGGGCTCAAGAAAATTACGGTCCAGACGCAAGAAGGAAGTAACCGATCTGACAAACGTTTCAAGGAAGTATTTATTTACCAGTGGCTCCGAGGAAGTGAAGAACACTTGTTCAGTAGAGTTAGCTCTAATAAGGTTTGTGAATATGACCATCCGTACTCGAAATATGCCCCTTAAAGTTATTGCGAGCATCTACAAATACAGTGACAGCCATTTGCCGAAAGTAACAGCGACCACTTCATATAACATATTATTAAGATTACTTGATCATAGTTAGAGGACCGATGAAAATGTTGAAAAATAACATTGAACTAATATGTATTAGTAATTAAAAATTTCTGAAAATTATTTCTCGTGGATTTTGTCTTAAGAATATTCTCACTGCATCTTGTAATGTTCTGCTTGCACTTTTTTATTATAAAATGAATTAATAAATGTTCCGTAACTATGACGCTTTTTCCTTTTTTTTTTTAACTTGAAGTGCATATTATTGAAAATTGATCTGCCTTAATTTGTTGATCTAATTATTTTTTGACCTTCGGTGCCTTTAACCATTTAGCCTCCTCCAATTTATATTTTTCTGACTATTGTGTCAGCCTTTGCTAAGGTAATGTGGCACACTATTGTGAAGTCTACACAAGACGAACACTACACTTTTCAAAAGCAACCATATGGGAGAACGGACTGGAATCGGTGATCTTTACAATGCGATGACAGTGTTCTAGCCCCTACACTGCTAGCGCCAGCTTAAGTATCTTGGTCGGGACTCTATCGAAGGAATTTGTGAATGTGTCTGCGGTCGTGGTCTGCTAACACGGGAGACAATAGGTCCGTTTACACGCACGGTTTTTCCGACGGTTTTGGAGCGTACGCTCCAGGCGCGCGCATCAATCCTTTACGTGTAAATGCTCGGTGGTCAGAGAGGCCTGGCGCGCGCTCCGAATGCGCACATCTGGCGCGCAGGTCTAACAAGGTCTAGCGTTTACACGTGCATTGTCGGTCTGCAGTCCTTGATGCGTCAGTACAAGTTCGTTGTTAGTTCGAATTTCTGGCTGACTTTATTTAACTGTACCCTGCTTTAACAGATAAAAATCTAAATCTTGAAAAAGTGGTCAAGAGATAATTTGGAAGGATTTATAGAACTTTATAAGAATTTTCTATGTTTGTGGAAGGTTAAATCAAATGACTACAAAAATAAAAATTTAAAACATCGTAAATATGATTAGTTAGTAGAATTCAGCAAGGTAAATGTATGTGAAAGTGAAAACAAAGATTTCGTCACTGAAAGGATTCAAGAAAATCGGCGGCAATTCGAAAAGAACTGAGAAAAATTTATGCAAGCAATTTCAAATCTTGGCGGGATATCCCAGTTTCCAAAAAAACGAAGAGTAGGAGGCAAACATTACTCTGCAGTTATGCTTTTCCTCATAACTGTGTCTTATTTTGATATTTGTGGTGATACTAACTTCACCTTTTTAGGTAAAGGTGTCAGGTATTGGAATAAGCTACAAAGGGAAATGATGAACAATTTACCAAAAATGTTGAAAGAATTTAAAGTTAAAATTTGTAGAGGGCAAATGTAGGTGGGTGCAGGAAAGGGTGAAGATGGGTGTGTGGGGAAATTGCCACAGGACCGTGCGCTCCATTGCTATTAATTGAAATATTATTATTATTAAAATGTAGTTATATATGGAATTGTCATTTCGTAAACAATTTTTAAATCATCTGGATCATTTATTTTCCCGTTGCTCTCACTAAAGGGACATGTGTCCATATAGATCTCTAGTTTCGTGCCATCTTTCCGCCCATATACACTTTATTTAATTCTTTCTGTACAAAATATATATATATATATAGAGCAGTTCATATTGCTCAGTTTATGTCATTTCTTTTGGAGGATATTTTAAATACACTTATAAACACAAGCACAACTAACAAAAACAACAACGACCTGAAAACCGAATGTTGCAAGCTGGACCGTCTACAAAACTTTCCAACCCGGCGGAAAGTCCACGCGCCACGGGATAACGGTCATTTTTGGCGCGTACGCTCCAACCCGCAGTCCTGGCGCGCGCGACTGGAGTGTTGACCATTTTTCGTCGCACGCTCCAGGAGCGACGGTCCAACCTCACGCTCCGGCGCGGCAGTCCGGAGCGCCGTTCCGGACCGGCAGTTTGGCGCGTACGTGTAAACGGGCCTAATTCCGCAGGCCCACAGAACAAGGAAATTATCAGACATTTCAGGCATGCGATTTTCCTCATCCTCGTTCAACCAACTTGCTTATATCGCTACCTGAGGCTGTTGTCTCACACAGTTAACAGATGAAAGACTTATAAGGGAGTAGAACCGTTTATCCACGAGGAACAGGGCTTTCAGAAACTGTTCTAAAAAAAAATTCAGCTTGACTTCAGATCATTGGAGACAGGAATTGACTGGGAACTACGAGTGGGCTTTCTGATGTAACTATCCCGACGTTCACTTTGAGTGATTTGGAAAAACCGTAGAAAATTCGAATCTGGATGGCCTAAAGGGGATTTGAACCTGCATCCTCTCGAATGTGAGGCCAGTACATTTTCGCTCGTAACTCGGCAATGAATCTTTGTTAATATATCTAATTTTGCAGCCTAGTAGTAGACGCAGAAATATTTGATCAACTAAAGATTTCAGATCTTAATCACATCGTTTCTCATGAACCCGGAATCAGCCATTACACACACACGTTTATAACCACATATGTAACCTTTAAATTAGTTCTTCGAAGAAAACATCATTTTACTTTTTCAAATACAACTTATTCCAGTTTGAAAAGCAATCATTCTCTTCCTTCACAATGCAGGCATAAGAATTTTAAAAGCTCCACTGCATATGGAATTAATCAACGTCACTAACTGTAAGACAGACAGCGGTCTTTTTCCAAGACCATTCTTGCTTGTAGAAAATGCCATGGTGGCTCCCAAAGTGAGAAGAATTTTTGCGTCGGTTTAAGTTCCCGTCGGCTATCAGATTTCGTTTTTCCATGTTAACCCACGACCTCCCGAAAACCGGATCAGAGTGTTACCACATACGCACCCTTTTTTTCTTTTTTTTACTTCTTCATTTCTTCTACGGCAATGTGATGATGTGAACCCTGATATACTGATAGTAGAGATTTACGGAAACCATGGAATACTGAATTTGGATGCCCGACGGGGTTTGAATTCGCGTCCTCCCGAATGCCAGGCAACAGTTTCACCTATAACCCATCGGGCTTGGAAGGCAGGAAGTAATGTTTGACAGAAAATTTTATAGAAATATCAGTGTTACTTAGAAACAAAGAGTGTTATGAAAGTTTTCCTGCTTCTATCTTCCAGATTTAAAATGTGGAACCGCTAATTCACAATGCAGACGTATTTGTATATTTATTTACTGTTATTAATTATTATTATTACTACTAAAACTGTTGCTACTGCGATCAAGTTAAGCTTACTTTCTAAATACGTTATGGTGATAACAAAATTAAGGTGTTTATATTCCGAACCATTTAATAGCTTATTTGTATTTCGTGACTCAGTTTACCATTAGAGTTCTTTCGTAAATGATCTTTCTACTTACCCTGAACCTTTGCGTGTATTTGTCACACACAGTTCTATAACGCTGCAGCGCCAGAAAATGTAACTATTCCATTAAAGCTCTCTTGTTGGTTTTCCGTGGGTAATTTAGGGGTTCTTTTTCGGATTTTTCATATAATTGCGTTTGCTAGCGAATTGCCAATTGTTAATTCGAGGGAAAAAATACACAATTGTTATCAAAATTATGAAAAAAGTTTTATCATTCCTCTATAATCAATATATTTGGTTATTTCAATAATTATTATTACTAAAATGGTGATATTCGCGGTTATTTTAACTGTAGAACTCCGAACTTTGCCTCTAAGCGTCTGCGAGTTTCTTACGCGCGGGCTCATTTTTTTAGTCTTGGGTAAAGTGCTGGGAATGAGAGGTCTATTTTGTCATGAATTTAGTGTACCACCTACCAGTTATGCTGTTCCATGCGGTATTCGTGTCTAGAACGAAGCATAATCGAAAGGCGAGGGGTCTTGCGAATTGTGTCCCCGACTGTACAAGACAGACAGCTGACTGAGCATAGTGGACTCTGTTCACGATCAACTTTTGGCGTGCGAGTTCAACAATCAAGATGGCGGCAACTAACAAGTCGCCTAAGCGGAGTGGAGCAGAGGCATCAAAATCTTTAGAACTGTATGACAGTGAGTAAATTCCGTGGAATTTTAAGAAAAAAAATTACAAATAGAAGGATTTTAGAGACTGTTATCAAAAAATTGCTTCATAGTGGTGTCATTTTTTATGTATCGGAAAAAATATTTCACAATTGATGTTCAAATTGAGATATAGTTAGTCTTAAATGATACAACTCTATATTTTCACTTGCAACTTTTTTTAAAAAGGCGCAAAGGCATTTAAAGCATTTCTTTTTAATATCCACTTTTATTAACTTTTTTCTACGTTTTTTTTATTATTCTTCATGTCAATCAACAAAATTATAGCAGAAGCTGTAGATGCTGTCATCGTGGTACAAGGTTTGGCCAGAGGCAAGTTGCCTTCTGTAACCAGGGGACGCCGGATGTTACAAAATATAACGTCGCTCGTGGAGGCACCTTGTTTGTAAAAATCATTCTAAAAGTTTCGCGACAGTGCACCCCGCGAGGCTGCAGAACGAACTACATACCTGGACTGCAGTCCAGTGAGGCCGACTTGTACACTCAAAACTGTCATCTGCTTGAGGAAGATCCATTTTCTCAAGTAACCAGAGAATGTGGGGAATTACTACTGCAAACAGTTGCAACATCGAGAAGAAAAACGTGGAATGACCTAATCAGTAACACTGATATGAATCATAATAGCAAAAAAGCGTGGACCACTCTTTAAAAACTCACACACGACCCTCGTCAAACCACGCATTTATACATCACTCCTGATAATATTGCGCACCAGCTACTTCTTAATAGTAAACCAGCTAACAGAAACAAGAACCAGACCACAGGAACCAAGATCATCCGTGACACCACCAATGAAAATTCCATCATTAGTGCCCCCTTCTCCATCGAAGAAATAACAACCTGCATTAAAGACCTCCAAAACGGAAAGATATAGGTGTTGACCGCATCCACGTTGAGCAGATCAAGCAGCTGGGGGAGAGAGGAGTTAAATGGATTCTCGCGATCTTCAATGAATGTTTACCAAGTTTAAAATTCCAAAGCTCTGGAGGAAAGCTCGAGTTGTAGCACTACTAAAACCTGGTAAACCACCAGATGATGCCAATAGCTACCACCCGATATCACTCCTCAGCCACGTCTATAAACTTTTTGAGAGGATGCTTCTAAAACGCATCTCATCTGTTATTGAAGACAAACTGATACCTCAACAAGCCGGATTCAGAACAGCCAGCTCCTGCTCAGACCAAGTCCTACATCAAACACAGCAAAATGAAGCTGGCTTCGAAAAGCGATCAGCATAAAAAAACTCCTTCCGAAAGTTTGCAACATTACCCGGGATTTCGGTTTCACAAAATAATTTTCGAACTTCTCAGCAGTAGGCAATTATACGTCAGCTTCCAGAATTCAAAAAGCCGTCCATACAACCAAAAAAATTGACTACCTCAAAGAAGTGTTCTTGCTCCAGCTTTATTTAACATCTACACCAATGTTCAACCCCTAGACAACCATTGTATGTTCTTTATCTACGCTGATGATCTTGCCCTAGCTGCTCAACTTTTGAGGCCGTTGAGGGTAGACTTACAACAACTCTTGAATGCCTTGAAACCTACTACAAGCAGAATGACCTCAAGCCGAATAAAAAAAATAAAAAATAAAAACCGAAGTCTGTGCATTTCACTTGCGCAATAAATGCAATAAGCGAAAGCTGAATGTGACTTGGAATGGATCAACTCTGTTACACAGTGAAAATCCAAAATACCAGGGCGTTATCTTGATAGAGGTCTCACTTTTAAAAGCCACTGTCGCAAAGATGAAAATACCAGCACACAACAACTTAAGCAAGTTGACCGGATCTAGCTGGAGAGAAAACCCAAGCGTCATCCGCACCTCTGACTTAGCATTATGCTACTCTGCAGCAGAGAATGCATGTCCTGTGTGGCAAAAATCCAGTCATGCTAAGACAGCAGACGTTGCGCTCCACAGAACATGCTGGCTCATCACAGGTTGTCTCAGGACATCGCCTGTGAGCAAAGTGGAGATACTAGCTGGCATCGCCCCTGGAGATATACGCTGCGTAGTTGCCACCAGCGCGGCAAGGCTTAAAGTGAATGAAGACGTCCGACACTCCCTAAATGGCTATACACCAGCGCCATCGAGACTAAAGTCCCGTACAACCAACTTCAAAGCCACCAACTGGAGATCCAAAAAATGAAAGAATACTGGCTTGGGAGAAGAGATTACAACAAGGATTCGAGTGGATCAATCCAAAAGAGGATCTATCACCTGGGTCTCAACAACCATGGCGCATATGGAAGTCGCTAAACAGGCTTCGAGTTGGAGTTGGCCGCTGCAAAGATACACTTGCCACTTGGAAATACCTGGGAGAACAGCCAGATACCACATGTTCGTGCGGGGAGAGAGAAACCATGGTACATTTGCTGTCTTGTCCACAAATTGGAATAAATGTATCTCAATTTGACCTACCGAGCGTGGTGGGTGAACGGTTAACGTTCTGGTTTCGCATTCGGGAGGACGTGGGTTCGAATCCCCGTCCGGACATCGAATTTGAACTCCAATCAGCTACTGACAAAACCATCGCTTTGGCAGAAAAACTGCCACATATTTGATGCTGTCATCGACACGATAAGAAGAAGATCAACAAATTAGCTGCGATGATAATTCATTTCTGTAATATAGACATACTATTTTCAATAAGATCACAGTGTAGGAGTAGAGAACTGTCGTCACAGTGGACAGTGCACTGTCTTCTAATTATTAATGGCATGCTAGTCCACTCTCTTATCCCCACCATCGACGGTTCGGCCAACTGTCGTTCCAGTCAACTCGCATCTTGTAAACGCGGCCTTAGAAGCGACTGCATGAACAGCGAAGAATCTGATCTCCTGTTAGGTCGTGTCGCCATTCTCTGCCATCGTGGCAACCTACGTTAGAGCGTTTGTCTTCCGAAATTTAGTTCGACTTCGTTCGATGGGGTATTACTTAGCTTTTGGTTTGTCTTCATTGGCGTTTGTATGCTTCCATGACTTTTGGCATATGAAACATTTACATGACTAGTGCTAGTGACCTCCTGTGTCGGCCGGTGACTACTTCATGTCCACCAAGCACACTGACCACTGGGTAACGACTCGTTTCAGTGTTGCGGTAGAAAGCCGTTGCCAGCGTGCAGAAGCTGTATTTAATTGTTTGCTTGCCTGTAGCTTCAGAGCCGCAGTTTAGAAGCGGCCCGCCAAGTGCAGGGAGCACTTTAGCTATCTGTTTTGTATTGCCTATAGACAGTACTGGGCAGGCATATTCCATTAGGGGCCTGAACAGGGTAATGGTATGGTAGTAGTTGTTATTAGCCACAAAGGACTCGGTGGGAAGCATGTGGGAGCATGGTTATAATGTCCAAGCCTTGTTTAAGCATTTTATTACAATAATCAAGGACAATGATAAAACTTACAGAGAATGTCACAAATATAATACCAAATAACACAAAACTTCGATCTTGCAGATTAAGATCTTAATACATCCCGTAATCACAAATAATACATAAGAAACTTTGATCTTTCAGACTATGATTTGAATAAATCCTGTAATCACAAATAATATGATACAATATAATGCATAAGAAACCTTGATCTTGCAGATTATGATTTGAATAAATCCTGTAATCACAAATAATTCCACTTATATCAAATAACAGAAAATAACAAGACTGGCTCTCACTAATTTACCAGCATGTAACAAATCTGCAAGTAATACCAAACACAATTTGTACAGATGAGCCAAATTACGGCAATCATTTCAAACGAAGAGGAATCAGAGTACCTCAGCGTCCATCGCCACAGTACTCCCGAGTCTATGGGACACTGTTCTCGGACAAGAGCGTATCGGAGAAATTCCGTCGATTCAAGCGAACGAGGAACGGTCGCGGTGGACTCACAAATCCACCAGATGTAGCACTTCCTGGCCGCCCGGTCAAACCACCAGACCTCGCTGCCCCAGCGGGCCTCCATCGTCACGGCCACTCAGGGAAGTACTAGGCGCAACCAACCAAACCGCTGCCGCCGACCGACTCCACAGCGGGCCTGCAGCATCACGGCCACTCAGGGCCGTCCGACTCTGCCCTAGCGGGCCTCCAGCGTCACGGCCACTCAGGGCCGACCGACTCTGCCCCAGCGTCACGGCCTCTCAGGGCCGACCGACGGACTGCCTCCCTGGCCGCCCGGTCCAACCCCGGACCCCGCCGCCCCAGCGGGCCTCCAGCGTCACGGCGACACAGGGAAGTACTCTGCCTACGACTGACTGACTGACTGACTGACCTCTTCCCGGTTCCGTGTCCCCAATTATATACACTCTATCGGCCGATAGAGGGCAGCAAGGAGCCACAGCGCTCTCTAACGGAGAAACGAGCACGCGGGCTCACCGAGAACTAGAGACAGAAGACAGTCGCAAGCGGAAGAGAAGAATAACACACAATACGAGCCGAGCACGGCTCAGGTAACTTCAGTCCTAGTGTCGGTGAGAGCACGCTGGTCCTATTTAGAAGTGGATATAGATCATGGGATCTCTCGCTGGCTCTCCTTCTTACGTCGTGGTCAGCTTAGAGTCAGGAGTGACCTCGCCATGCAGTTTCAGCTGGGGTTCTTCATGGTTCCTGTTGCGCGGAACGTGCTTCCTAGTAATCATGATAACCCGGGTATTGGTAGGATTAATCGCTATACGCCATCTCCTTGCCCAGGCCTCTGTCTGTTGCAGAATGTCTTGTAGCCTTCTGGTGGTGATGGCTCCGTTTCTACTACTGGTGATATAGGCAATATCGTTTGCGTAGTTTGCAGTTTGTACAATGCCCACCGTGTGGACGTCGGCCGTGTATAAAGAGGACAGAAAGGGGCCAAGCACGGACCCGTGGGAAAATCCTGCGAGGATGCGTCACTTTGTGAATAGCTTCCCGTTGACTCGGACTTGGAATGTTCGTCCGATTAGGCAGGACCCGAACAGCTTCATAGTAGTCCCGGAAAGCCTTGTTGGTACAGTTTCATTAGCATCTCAGTGTGCATGCACATGCAGTGTCCAGCGACACCATAGCACAGTAAACTTTGTGTATGAAGGCTCGATTCGCTGCTTCCACAGTGCGAAGAACCTGCTGTGTCGTATGGTGACCGCTTGGAAAACCAAACTGGTGGTTCGGTATTATGTTATTTGCCTCGATGTAATTGTTGAGTCCTCACAGAAGCAGCCGCTAGAACACATTGCTATTTGAGCACAGGAGGCTTATTCGAGGATAATGCTTTGGGAAAATTGGGTCTTTCGCTCTTTTGTGGACGAACACAACTTCCGCATGCTTTCAACGACGCGGAAATCTCGTACGCCGCAGTATGCACTTGAAGACGTCAGCCAAGAACCAGGAGGCCTACGGCGGCAGATTCCTCAAATACGAGTACACTATTTGGTCATGGCCTGATGCCTTGCTTGCCTATAGTCCCACCATGCAACTGGCCACCTCCTCTGTGGAGATTGGTTCAATCTCCTAGTCACCGTCTTCCGCCTGAAGCTAAGCTCTCAGTATGTGACGAGCAGCTCGGATTTCACGGTCGTTCACATTTGCGCCTGTTGGTCCAAAGTTTCTTTCAAAGCTATCGGCCAGGGTAGTTGCTTTGGCGACTGTTCAGTACATGAGTTCATTCTCTCCATGCAGAGGCGTGATGCGATGTCTTCGTTTTGTGAATCTGTCAGTTTAATCCCAGAAGGGCCCGTCGTCCGGCTTGAGCGTTGAGACATGGGGCTCCCATACCCTGTTGCTGTGCTCACCTAACGCCACCTTCAGGTCTCACTGCAGACGGTTTTGGAGTCTTCTCGTATCGGCGTTGCGAGTTAGCCTCCTCTCTTTGGCTATTCTGTTCTTATGGCGGATAGCTGCTAGTAGATTTGGCGGCATCTGTTTCGTTGTCACTGGTCTTCAGATGAGCGGAGGGGTAGATGAATATGTGGCGTCCTTCACTGTCTCTTCGAAGACCCTAATTACAGCGTCTACATCTTCTACTTTGTGGTCAGCGAGGGCGGTGGAAATGAGCTCCCTGCGTTTTGCCTAGTCCGTGTTGCGGAAGTCCAATTGATTCTGTTGTAACTCTTGCCTAGATCCGACGTTTACTTCAAATATTACCAGAAATTGGTCCAATGACAGACGGTTGATGGTAGTCCCAGTAACGAATCCATTTAGCCTCTTGGTGCCTGTCTGCCAGTCTTCTGTAAACGGCGCCTGCTGGGTTCCTGATCCTCCTGTTCCAAACAGGATACTCCGCGTTGAAGTCACCGGCAATCAGAACTTTGCCCTGATGGTGGCCAGCGGGGTTAAAACATCCTCCCCCATCTGTCTACCGGGGGACCAGTAAGCTACCACGACTGTCAGCTTTCCGCAAACGATGGTCCCGTTCACTGCAACAGCTTAGTTTAGTTACGTTTGCGGAACGATGATCTGCCAGTGAGGAATTCACCGCTTGATGATAACTGCTACTCCACCCCTGGCGGAGAATTGGTCTCTTCTATAACAGCAGCAATTGGCCGCTGATGCTCAGGGTCCCGACTTGAGGTGTGTTTCGCTAATGAGGCATACGTCTATGTCCCGCTCTTTCAAGAACTTCCGGTACTCGTCCATCTGATTGAATATGCCACTGGCATTCCAGTCGCATAACTTTAGGTTGCGTATGTGTGGACTTTTATCCATGATGATTTGAGCAAGAACTTGTGGACGAGGCAAGGGGCGACTGCACTGCAGTGGAGATGCTGCTTGTCATTGAATATATTCTTTGCATTAAATTAAGCATTATATTATCATTGTTTCAAGCACGTTGCATAGTCCCTCTATGCTGTCAACAGGTGCTTAGGTAGTCGAATGTTTCCTTCTTTGGTTGGCGTTTGTCCTGGCTGCGTCTTGTCACGGTTCATGTTTGGTAGTCTCTGGAGCTTGCTGCATCATCATCTCTTCGATGGCAGGTGGATCTCCTCCAGGTCTTTCACCACCAACAGCAAAAGTACGATTGCCCGTGGCTGCGTTGGGTTTCTTCTGTGGGGCTCTCTTCTGAGCAGGTTGTTTTTTGTCTTTTATGGTTGATCTCGGTGCATCAGGTTGCTGTTGCACGTGGTCTGATATCAGCTGGTCTTCTTATCTGGAGTCTCTCGTGTTGTATTCGTTCCACGAAATCGATATATAGCCCTTTTATAGGCACTGCAGTCCTTGTAACTTTCAACATGATTGCCGCCACAGTGTCAAAACAGCTGACAACTATTGCACTTGGGAGGCGTAAAGAAAGAACGTAGCTTCTCGGTGGTAATCTTCAAGTTGTATAGTCTTCTATAGAAGAGAATGCAAACATGAGTTTATTTCCCCCCGTTGTTTTTGCAGAGAAAGGGTTCTTAACTATATTCTTGACCCAGTCATCCAGTTTCGTGTCGTTCTTCTCATACTCGATAGGTGGAATATGAGCCTCTTCTTTTTGTAGCGGTGCAAATTGGTTGCTGATCTATATCCCTCCAGGGTCCATTGAAGGCGGGGGCTTGCCCGTGCTCTGTCAGGCTGTTCACCGGCCGTAGTGTTCTATCAGTGTCCTTAGTCAGGTCCGCGAACATCCGCGCTGGAACTTGAAGAGACCTGAACGATCAGTTAGAAAATCTCGTATCGATTCGCATATCTAATCGCATACACCGTACGCTCAAGTGTTCACTAAACTGCGATAGTGTTGTATTGGAAAAAGGAAGAATGCATATAAAACAAACATGTGCAAGTTGAAGGTAACACCTCCGTAGTGTGCGTTGTTAAAAACGGAGATGTGTAACGTTAAAATCGTGGGTTCCTCCGGCGTCCGCCGCTTCCTGCACAGGAAGAGCTCCGCATGCCCACGCAACCTTATTGACCCTGTAAAGAAGGTGACGGGGTCAGCGCCACGCTGCAGCCGTGCTTTACTTTCCGCCGGAATTTTTTCGACATTACTCACTGGTTAGGGGACGGAATGGGCGTGAAAAACAGTAACAAAATTAATTTATTAAATCTCTATGAAAGTGTTACTTACTTTTAAAAATGTTATGTTCGCGAAGTCGTGTTGTTATAAGAAATTTATTGATAGTTAGGCACTATTGATTTTCTTTTTTAGTTTTAACAAAACTACTTGAAAAGTCGATTAGGTAATTATTTTCCCCATTTCTTGGGTGAAAACAGAATACCAAGATTGTAAGCTGTCCAAGGTTTTTTTTAAATCTTTCTCTTGCTGTCTTGTTACTGATCCAATTTGCCCCTGTTATGACGCACAAATCTCCAGCATACAATGATTATGTTGGTCGACTATTTATTCCCATCATTGATAACTTGAATTTGACATTCTAATCAATATACTATTAATATACTTAGGGGCGTGCGTTAGTTACGTGGTGAGATATCGCCGGATCCCCTCCCCCCTCTCCCCCTCAATGTCACGTCACGTAATTAATGGACGCCGCCTAAGCAGTTTGCAGTGTGAGAGGCTGAAGGGTGCGTGTTGTTATTTATTCGTGAACAGTATAACAGCTGTTTTTGTATGGTAAAGGTTATTTTATTTGTTAGTCATTGAGTCAGAAATTAAGGGCGATCTCAACTTCCGGCATGTAGGCCTCAACGAAACGGAGCTTTAAGCCTCATGTCCTTCCTACCCTTTTGTATTTCGTTCCATGAATTGGATATTGTAAAAGTAATTTCGCGAATTACATTTCATTTATTACGGCATTAAATTACCGTATCATAAATAGTGCAAATATTTGTTACGTGGTATCCTTTAGCTTTTTAGGAAAACAAACTGTTTTTTTCTCTCTGGTTACGCAGAGATTACAATCCAAAGAGTTCATTTGTATAGAATTTCCAGTTATCAACAACGAATCAAATTATAGAATTTGTAATTTGGTGATAATGTAAATACGTTAAGATAAGCGATAACAAAAATTTGTATATCGAAACATGAATAGTATTTTATAGAAGTGGCGTGTTGCAGCCCCGCGGCGTGCCTGGAGGAGGGCGCGGTGCTGGTGTCTGCTGCTGTGCGGGCAGCCGCCGCTGCCAGGGGCAGCCTAGCAGAGCGTCTCCTCTACGTACAGCACGTGCTCCGCATGGTACCGAACACCACTTCTCTTCCATTACCCACTATTCAAGTAGGCGCGTTGGGCGATTAGCAGTAATTCTATATCTCTGAGCATGACATCATGCGCTTGGACAGACCCGAAAGTTTAGATTAAACCTGTATATAATACGTGGCCTGCTTACACATGTTCTCATATATACACAAATATATTATATATACATATCTCACTGTAAGACATATATGCCTTATTCTCTCGCGTACTCAGTCATCAGTGCTCGTGGAAAGTTGTACTACCATGCTCATATGTATACGAACGATCTGAACCGCTTTCAACTGAATTTTCTCCTATGGCGTATTCAACCCATTACACACAGCTGCGAGAAAGAGTGCTATATTGGGTCGTATAGTCGCGAGGCCATCCCAAATTGACACTGATCCAACTCCAAGAATACTTCCCTTTTTTTAGGTGATTCTGTAAGCTTGATGGCTAATTATGGATTCTGATTATTAGAAAAGTCTCTTACTCAACACACACATATTCATTGATCAAATAAAAGGTTCTTTATGCCGCGCCCGCCAGGTTTAGGGATTACCGTTCGTCGCGTTACTAAATGATGAGCTCACATACTTTAAAATGTACAGATATACCAAACTTTATTGAGTTCATAAGCTTACACTTTCACACCGAAGGAAAATACCACCACCAAATAAATATTTAAATAAGGAAATCAGATTCCTTTTCCGAGAATTGCAGACTCTTGGTACAAGATGAGTTAAATTGCACAAACTTCCACACTCTCCACAGTACTCATAATCCGTCCACAGTCACTTGAGATCGCTGCACTCCATGCAAAACAGTTAATATAATACATTACTAGTTTCCACGTTACACTACGCCAAATCTTCTCATCTTTTCACAATTTCTATAATTACGACCGAAATGTTCCCGCGTCGACAACTCAACTTGACGGCGGTCAACGATGCACACCCTCAAAAGGATAGCCCCACACTGGCTTACTACGCCGGCCACAGATACTCTTGCATGGCTCTGACGTATATTATGTTACACTCCCTAGCTAATATGCTGTGATAATTGAATTGGTTTCAAATAAACTTGATCAATTATCAGAAAAAAACTGTTGTGTCACACTCCCTCCATAATACCTTGTGATAATTGATCAGGTGGGACATGGTCAATTATCAAGACAAGAAAATAAAAAAATCATTATAGAATTCTACTTTGGTGGCTTTCAATCCTACATTGGCAATAATTTGCACCTTAAGTCTAAGAAACACATCAAATAAATATCATATACAAGTGAAATCAGAACCATAAAACATACAAAAAGAAACAACAAGATAACACAAAAAAAGAAAAAAAAAACATGAATTTGTATCAAATTGTGAGATGATACAATTTGCTGTCAGAAACACCGCTCCCGAGATAAACACCCGTTGCACTCGGGTCAATGGCCTGTATACCTATATTCTTCACACGCATCACATTATTCACTTTACCACCCTTCTTCGAGATGCTATATTGCTGTTAGCGTCTTCGCATGTAAAGGAAAATTGGATTTGTTGTTACAGAGATTTTCTTTTAAAAAAAGGATTGGTAATTAACAAAAGAAAAGAAACTTGGAAATAACAGGATAGGATTACTCTCTGTGTTTTGTTTGATGAATATGTATTTTGTCCATCTGGTCCGTTCACAAAAAATACTCCTATTCTCTTTGTGCGTCTGGTCACAATCAGGTAATTTAACACTTGTTCGCCCACCCTCATTAGTTTTCCATCTTATGGATTTTCTGTCGATTTTATTCCCCCCATTAGTTTTCCACCGTATGTATTTTCTGTCAATTTTATTCTTCTCACCTACAAACTGGTACTGTTTTACTATGTAAGTGACTCCTTGATATCTCTCGCCATCGAAAGTGACTGATTCTGCCAAATTATTACGTTTAAGTGCATAATCTAACTCACCCGTTTGTTCTTCTGCACTCGCAAGTGTTGTGGAGGTAGAATCTTTTGTGGCCCAGGTTGCAACAGTGCCCCGGTATATGCTGCTACGCGCCGACTGACGGTCACTGCTCCCGCTCCAGTCACTATTGTCAAAGCCAATATGGCTGTCGTACTGCTTTAATTCTATCCAAATTTACTTCTCCAGAAGTTACACATAAAAATCCTTCCACCTCAATTTTAATAACTACATGCTCCCGTAATTTAGCCTTCTCCTTCGCAAGGGTATCACAAAAAATTCCATCTGCTACCTCAAAAATTTTCTCTTGTATATTTTTCTCCACAAACTCCTCTTGACATTCTTTATCCTCTGTTTCCACAGCCACAATACCTTTATAATCCGTCTCACCTTCATGCTTTAAGGCATTCCCTAATATAGTATCAAAAATAAAATCTTCTTCCTGAATTTTTCTCTTCCTTAAACCTTTGCTTCCTGTTTGTGAAATTAAGGCTGCATTTGGCCTCTTAACCTGTTCTGTTAATTCGGAAATTTGAAGAGGACAACTTCTCCATCTGCCCAACCCACATATCACCATAATGGTCAAGTTTTCTCCCGAACTCTGCCATGTGCAATTTCTGCTCTTTGACTAAGCTAGAGTGACGAATCTCCGCGTCTGTTTGAAGCTCCTTTCCCATCACTTCGAGTCTACCACTGAGGGATTTGTCAAAAGAGTCAAATTTATTATCAAGGGATTGAAATTTATTATTAAAGGTTTCAAATTTATCATTAAAGGATTCAGCAAACCTAGCCAGCATTTCAGCCAGGATTGACTCCGTCTCGTCACCCATTTTCTGCATGTATCTATTACAAATATAACGGGAAAATCCAATAAAGATAATCACTCAATCACTTTACTTTCCCCCTTCGACTCACAGCAAATAAAATCAACACAACGGTGCTATTCACAAAATGCACTGTCAATAATAAAGAATTACGTGCATGCAAACTAGAAACAAAATAATTGCGCAGCGTAAACATTCCAGCGCCTGGGATATCAATATACCGCAAATGTCACTATAATAACAAAGGATTTGGTAATGGAGAGAAAAAACCCAACCCGGTTTTCCTTCCTATAGGTGATTTGAAATTACAGGAACAAAAATATTAAAGGAACGGAACGGATAGGAAAAACGATTCGCAGCAGCTTGCTAGCAGCAAATAGCGCACACTTAGCTTTCCGCGTCTTCACTGTTGGCTGCTCGGGTCAGCTGTTCTCGGCTTGGCTTCCGTCGACTTGGATCAGCTGTTTTCAGCTCGGCTTGTGTCGTCTGCTCCCGGGTAACTTCGTGAAGTTCTGCGCCGTGATTTCCCGTCGGCCACCTTCGGTCCTGCTCGGCAATGCTAGTATAGTTGCTTTCCTTTCTGGTAGGCTGCGCCACCTACAACCGGTCTCCAAGTAGACTCTCTTCACTAGCCCTCTTTGACTTAACAACTCCTGCTACTGATGTGGAATCTCTTCATCTTTGGCTATTGTCGTCTCTGCACTCAATTGTCTTCTAGCTTGTAATTCACTTTGTTTTCACTTTATCCCCGTGTGTATGCTCGGGAATCGAAAGTTTTCTTCTCCTCCAGATGCCTATTTCACCACACGTCCTGTCACTGAGTCACCATGCAAGCTTCCTGGCTAATTATGGATTTTGATTATTATAAAAGTCCTCTTACTCAACACACACATATACATTGATCAAATAAAAGGTTCTTTATGCCGCGCCCGCCAGGTTTAGGGATTACCGTTCCTCGGATTACTAAATGATAAGCTCACATACTTTAGAATGGACAGATATACCAAACTTGATTGAGTTCATAAGCTTACGCTTTCGCACCGACGGAAAATACCACCACCAAATAAATATTTAAATAAGGAAATCAGACTCCTTTTCCGAGAATCGCAGACTCGTGGTACAAGATGAGTTAAATTGCACAAACTCCCACACTCTCCACAGTACTCATAACCCGTCCACAGTCACTTGATTTTTTCTTTTTTTTAACTGCTTTACGGCTCTTTTTAACATCGAGGTCTTTTAGAGACCGGAAAGGATGGGGGGCAAGGATGGGGCAAGGAATGGGAAGGAATTCGGCCATGGCCTTTAGAAGGAAGCATCCCGGCATTTGCCTGGAGTGATTTGGGGAAACCATGGAAAACCCAAATCTGGATGCCCGGACGGGGATTCGAACCTCCGTCCTCCCGAATGCGAGGCCGAGAACGCTAACCGTTACACCGCCCCTCTCGGTCAGTCACTTGAGATCACTGCACTCCATGCAAAACAGTTAATATAATACATTACTAGTTTCCACGTTACACTACGCCAAATCTTCTCATCTTTTCACAATTTCTATAATTACGACCGAAATGTTCCCGCGTCGACAACTCAACTTGACGGCGGTCAACGATGCACACCCTCCATAGGATAGCCCCACACTGGCTTACTACGCCGGCCACAGGTACTCTTGAATGGCTTTGACGTATGGTAGAAATATTAAATGACGTGCATTCAATGTCTGCGAAACAATTTTAGTACCGTAATATAACGATCGTTTTAGTTTGTAAAACGAATCACCTAAATAATTGAAGTATTCTTGGAGTTGGATCAGTGTCAATTTGGGATGGCCACGCGACAATACCACCCAAAGCATATAGCACTCTCCTCGCAGCTGTGTGTGTTCAGTCTGCCAGTAAAGGCCCCTGCCAGGCAGACCTCACACACAACGCGCCTGCACGCCGGGATACATACACGACTTCAAACAGGCGCAGAGGCATCAAAACAAACCAGGAAAACAAATAGAATTATCTAGAAGCTAAGTGGGACTATTTCTTACAGAGGTCGCCGTACTACCACACAACGGAATTCCTGCGCCAGGCCGCCTATATAAGCGTAGCCGGCCGCTCCACCGCCAGTTCCAGCCTGACCGCTGAACCAGCGTCAACTACAGAAGACCACCGGAAGTTCGCGAGAAGTAGAAGCCGTCACTCTACCTCGGATCAGGACCAGGCTGAAATTCTCGACGGTCTTCTGATAACTGTACCCACATTTGTTTATGGTTACCTGTTGTATTGTGTACCGAGTAATAAACTTCAAGGAACCGTTAAGTGTAGTTCACTTCAGTGTGTAATAGGTTGAATACGCCATAGGAGAAAATTCAGTTGAAAGCGGTTCAGATCGTTCGTATACATATGAGCATGGTAGTATATCTTTCCAGTTAAACCTGTATATAATAAGGCGGCCTGCTTACACATGTTCCCATATATACACAAATATAGTATATATACATATCTCACTGTAAGACAAATATGCCTTATTCTCTCGCGTACTCAGTCATCAGTGCTCGTGGAAAGCTTTTTATCCATTTTTATTCCGTGCTATGAGTTCCCACAAAATAGATTTTAGTCGACCAACTAAACGAATCACCTAAAAAAAGGAAGTATTCTTGGAGTTGGATCAGTGTCAATCGGGTAATATCTTATGACATTCTGTAAAAGCGGTATATCTGTAGCTATTAGTATGACGTGTTGCGATTGGACAGCAGTGAAAGTATAGATTATACTTGTACATAATGTTTATGGTATACTTACTACTGGGCGTACAGTGGCCTGTGTAATAATAATAATATTTAATTAAATTGCGATGGAGCGCACGCTCCGGTGGCAATTTCCCTTGACACCCATCTTCACCCTTTCCTGCACCCACCTACAATTTCCCTCTGTATATGCAATTAAATTATATATATACTCTATTACCAAGTTTCTCAGTTCTCGTGCATCTATAATATCGTATCTATGTAAAGTATTTTGAATACCACTTTGACGGTTCCCGTGGGTTACGTTGTAAAGCGCTGTCGCATAGAATGGAAGGTTGTGGGATCGAATTCGCAATCAGTGAAATTTTTTGTTTAGAGTAGAAAACTTCTATAGCCACGTGGGACGATTTTTGTACGGGGGTAAATCTATGAGTTAGCGTCTTCGATATGCCATGACGTGTTGCGCACATAATATATGCGTATACAGTAATACATTGTATACCCCTGGCTGTAGGACTATATACCTTATTCCCACGCGTACTTAGTTCTCATGGAAGATTATACACTATATGTATAATATCGTATCTATACCACGATATTATATCACTTGGACTATTTTTTACCACTTTGGCGGTTCCCGTGGGTGTGGTAGTAAACGGTTGTACTGTGGATTAGAATGTTAAAGGATGGTATCCGCAATGAGAGATACTTTTTTGAAAATAAAATTTCTTTAGGCGCGTTGGACGATTTATGGTTAGGTAAAATCTAATGAGTCATCGACATGCTAATGCTAACAGTATGTATGTAGCTAAAATTATGAAGTGTTGTGCGTATGATTTTCTTAGTTTTAAATTTTCAGCTTCTGTTGGTAGTCCCAAAGGACTGCATTTTATTTTTTTACTTTGGGTTTAAGCCACAATCCATCTATAAAATAATTTGGTAAGCTCACTCACTCACTCAACAACTCACATCCATGAAACTTGACTTAATTCCCCATAGTAGTAGGAGAAGGTTGATTCCCCTGGCAGGCAGGTTGAGACTTGTCTGCTAGTCCACACCCCCTTTATTGTTATGCACTTGAAGAAGTCGAATTCGGCTAGCTAGTTGTTGCCTGTTTTGATTGATGACTTCCAGCCCCCTCCTCCCTCCCCTCACCAAGTTTGGTGTACTAGTTATTGTTATGCTAATTAAGAAATTCCCAACCTACCTTTGACGATCCTTTTGTGGATCAGATTCAAAGGAGACCGCCGCCTGTTGATGGCGAGCTAGATTAATGAGATTGTTTACACGAGTGTACGTTATCGGCACAATGGAATATTAATTGTTATGATGACAATGGGCACGTGTAAACCCCAGTCTGGTCCATGTTTTTTGACTAAGTACAAAAGAAGCCGCCTTAATGCACCCCCTCCACCCCCTCAAGGCAGCCAGTAGCTGCCTATAAGGTAGGAACAGTTTACAGACTTGTTTGGTCACGCTCCTCACACCTTCTCTCACTTGACCGAGATGGGTCACGCCATTTATAGAATTTACATAATATGTAATATATTATTTGAACTGTAATGTTCTTGTCTCTAACTTAACCGATTGTTAATAAGCATTTTTAAAATAATATTTGATTAAAGACAGATTGAAAGATTGTTATATGATTTTTGATTGAATAATAATTGTGATTTATACGATAAGACGAGATTGTTATACAATTATTGCGTAATCGAACTCTGTGCGGGTATTTAATTGAAACCTATTATTAATTATATTGATTTAGCTGATGCCAGACAGTAATAATTCGATTTTATATAATCTCCATCTGATCTCAATGCTTTAATTGCTAGCGTTCTGGCCTCGCATTTGGGAGGACGCCGGTTCGAATCCCCGTCCGGGCATCCAGATTTGGGTTTTCCATGGTTTCCCAAATCACTCCAGGCAATTGCCAGAATGCTTCCTTCAAAAGGCCATGGCCGAATTCCTTCCCATTCCTTGCCCCTCATCCTTTCCCGTCTTTAAAGACCTCGCTGTTAAGAGACGTTAAGCAGTTAAAAACAAAAATTAATTGCGTTAAAATCAAGACTCGGTTGCCCACTCCGTCGGCGTTTGAGTTATCTGTAGAAGGGTCATATTAATTAGTGTCAAAAGTTTGAACCCATTCATATAAAAATTCCTAAATTCATCCTTTGAACTAAAGTATAATACTTGCATTAAAGGTAATTATTCTGGAGAATATGGTGTTTATACTAACTCAATCAAGCCATTCATTTGGAATAAATTATTCGTTGCAGAATCTATGTTTCTATTGACTAAAATACCAGGCAGTGGCTTATTGCAAACCGGACTGGCCGTGCACCCACCACCGGTGTATTGTGATCAGCCGGCCGTTTGAAAACCTCTTAGTGTTGGAAATATAACGCTTAATATATAACGTATATAAAAAAAACTTACACGTGTAAGTTCAGTTTGAATTATTCTTCACACTTGTATTAAAATAATTCGAATTAACGCATTCCCTACAACACAAGACTCATCCATTCATAGCACTCATAGCTGATTCGGCAGTCGTTGTTGGTTAATAGGATTGAATGAAGTGGGAGAAAAGTCGACTGCGATTTAGAGTGAATGTTGGTGCGGTTAGCAGTCCGGCCATTCATATTTTTATTTTTAAGGTTTCCCTAAATCACTTCAGGGAAACGCCATAATTGTTATTTGCCGCCATAAACTCGCCATAACCTCGACGTCGATGAGAAGTATAGGAAAAAAAATTAAGCTTTGTATTCAAACCAAATGTTGGATCTATCCTCCCAAAGGAGGTCTACTAATCCCAGTCTTGGTGATTATATGGCCACTTCCTTTCCTCTTACCAAACCTAACACGACTCTCCTTCTGCGTGTAAGAAGCGTACAGTTAACGTGGAATCCGAACTACTTTACATTACACAGAAGCTGTGCCACAGTTAAAGGTCGGGTTGAAAGTCTGAAGAATCCCCACCGGGACAAGACTTTTCGCTCTCCAGTCACTCACTGAACCACAGTAGTTATTACATGTGTGGCTTTAAGGATCCAAATGGCTTTTGACTGTGTCTTTTTTGTTACTTTACCGTTTATTTATTACCATTCCTTTCCCTGGCAGATTCCAGCTTATGTTTACATGAAACCCGGCAGAACATTCTCATGAGCTGTATCTTCTAATATTCGCATCACTCATACCAATTTCTCTCTTCTCCGTATCGTAACTTCAAACTGAACGGAAATCCACT
Organism: Vandiemenella viatica; assembly: GCA_031002005.1. Lineage (NCBI taxonomy): Eukaryota > Metazoa > Arthropoda > Insecta > Orthoptera > Morabidae > Vandiemenella > Vandiemenella viatica. The sequence continues at coordinate 34,040,922 of CM061919.1, forward strand.
CGAAATATAAAATCTTCGTGTTTCGTTTCTTGAGAAATATTTTACCGTAGAGAGTAAAAGATTCATTTCATTTCAAAATCATAAGCTATCATCATGTATTATCTCTCCAGTCCACATGCATTACTCATTAATATTGAACTGATTCAGTTCAACGTGGAACAAATTAGTGTAGACTGTGAGGTCGTCGAGAATAAGCGAAGTACATGTGTTTCTACGATAAATTTCCGAATATTTGCTAATCTAGCTGGTTGCACTCGAGTCAAAGTTCTCGTGTTAATTTGTAGTATCTGGGTGACCGAACTTCGCTCGGCCACTTTTGATTTCTGTTCAACATACAAGATTTCGAGCAAAGTTTGATTAAAGTAAAAGGCTTGAAGGCTTCCTAGGCATTTTGAGGTGTGCGCAGTTCCTTGTTCTAACCAAAGAGAAGCTTAACTAACATCAGTAAGCTTACTGTACCTGAAACTTCTACGAGATGAGGTTACAGCCGTTTCCGAGATAACAAATACAAGAAGTGCTCCTCTCTTTTTGTAAAATCGTGTTCCAATCTTGGAAAGCAAATCGTTATCTACATATGAAATTTCATCCAAATTGCTAGAGCCATTTCCGAGATCGTCTGGTTTACCACCTCATAAATTGCTTTTAAAGAAAAATATTATTATTATGTTAAATTCAAATCTTCATCCTAGTCAGGGATTAATTAATGGCACAAAATGTGTGGTAATTTAGGGGATTCTACGATAACTGTTTGATGATGAATTCTTATGTAACTCGACGATAAAAATTGAAATTAAAGAACAACATGGTTTGATATCTCGCTTAACTCTCGAGATATGGTATCTAGGTGGCTAGGTTGAAATACGACTTGGACCAGAAGAAACGTTACCAAAAGCACAAGGATGTATACCTATAACTGATTTTTGACATCCTATTTCTCGAAAACCAAGCGAGATATCAAAAACTTTTATTATTTACTAGCTGCTCCGACAGGCTTTTTTCTGTCAAAAGTTATTGTCCTATCGTAGTCCAATAGAAAAAATAAATAAACAAAACGTATTTCAGAGTGACCAATTTATTTATTGATTTAATGTCTCAATAATATACAATACTTACAAAAATAAGTTTTCTATTTCGTACACTGCAAGACGTTAGTAATGATGAGATGATATTTTTATAGTAATGCTTTATGGCAGACGATATTTTTGTTTGGTTACCTGGCGCGTAAGCAAATAAAGCTGACGGTTTTCTAACGCGAGAGCAGGCAACATACAACTGTCCATGAGAGAAGCATGGGTTTTCAAGATTAACGCTGCAAACACTCAACGACTGACCCTGGGATTTATTTATGGTCATAGCGAAAGCAGGCCACCCTGGAAATTGCAGTCGTTTAAATTCAAATGGTACGTCAGTTGCTATCATTGGAATGCGAGGTATCAACACATCTTCTCCCTTATATTTTCCCTTTGGAATGGTTACTTCGATCACATTGTTCAGTAATTTTTTCACTGCTAGCCGTGTGCCATTACAAAGACGCGGTTGGTTGATATTTCTCAACATTATGACCACCGATCCCACTTTTAATTGAAGATTATGCGGAAGCAATCCTGGCAAATCCAGTGAGTTCAAAAATTCTGGTGGATAGTTGGCGACATCATCTTCGTTAGTTGCGCAATCAAATGATTTGTATGACCTTAATTCACCGGCAATTTCATTTTGAAATTTAAATTTATTTAATTAACATCCGTGTTTTTGGCAGCTAATATAGCTCGTTCGCTCAACCAAAAATTATCTCTAATTTGGGACCACCTTTTGTATGAGCTCGGTTTTTGATTCAGTAAACTGACAAAAATTGACAGCAAATGTAATGCAGCCAGAAAAACGTCTACAGGGATTTTGCCATTACCAATTTCAATGAGTTGTTTCGAAAATATTTCTCTAGATCGATCATTTTACAATTCCAAAAATAATCCTAACGCACCTTTGTTTTATTTTGATTCACTGGTTTGTATAGGGAAATAAAAGTGTTGTTTTTACTATTTTCCTTGCAATTTTTACGTTTTTTCTCTCCATAACAACCTTTCCAGTTCCTGAAACCAGTGAGTACAATGGCTCCGGTGGCGAAACCAATGGCCCTAATTTCACTTTGCCATTTGCGCAACACAATTCATTATTGTATTCCAACGCCTTATAATGTGGGCAAACTGAGTCCTAAATCCAATAGCAACGCATTGGTAGGAACAGTAGTCAATTGAAACATCGTAACTGCAAGCCGCTCTCGAAACACTGAACACAGCTTGAAAACGACGCGTTACACGTGATTGTAATATCCTAATCCTTTCAATTTCATTTCATTTTTCACGTTTCTGTGCAGTACGATTAGATTGAAAATCAGCTTGGTTTGTAGCGTTTCGAGTTCTTCGACTCAAATTGCTACACACGCTACGGTACACCAGAGAGGTCTACCTGTACAGGTACAACTGACAGGTAGACCGGAGAACCGACGGAGCCAACACACGTAACGGTAAACCGGACAGGTATACCGGAGCACAGACGGAGCATGGAATCGTCACAGGATGATGCTTTGGCGGTGGTAGGCTTCTTAATAGCTTTGAAACGTAAACAATAAAGAAAAAAACGTGAAAAGTGGCGTAAAAAGTGGTTGTCGAAAAGAAAAGAATATACTCATATTAATTTGTTGAACGAATTGAGGATAGAACCTAAAGATTACTGCAATTACTAACGTATGGATGAATCGGTTTATCTAAAACTACTTTCAATGATTACTCCATTAATCCATAAAAAGGATACCATAATGAAAAGTGCTATTTCTCCACACGAAAGACTTGCAGCAACTTTAAGGTTTCTATCGACTGTTCCGGGCGAGACACATTGTTGAAGATGCTTTTGGTATATTGGCTTCGCGATTTCGCATGTACCATACACAAATTAATGTAGAACCAAAGAACATAGAAAGCATAGTGATGGCAACCTTTGCCTTACACATTCTTTTGATTGTACCAAATTCCTATGCACCTTCAAAGTGTTTTTATCAGGAAGATACTGAAAACGGGAATATTGCGTCTGCAGGCTATGATACTTTGCGTTCGAACATGGAAAATTTAAATCGCCGAAACCTGGGAAATATTGTTAATGACGCTAAAAAATTTAGAGAAGATTTCAATATCTACTTTGTGAATGAGGGTAAAGTGCCATGGCAAAATAAATTTGTCAACAGAAACAGATTCACCTAAAATTGTCATAAACATTAATCTATGCTGCCAAGAACTTAAATTGTACATTATTTCCAGTTAAAATAAATAAAAATTCAGCAAACACAAATTTGTAATTTATTTACCTCGCAATCACTTTCTTCCTCATTTGTGTTGGAATTCGATCTTCTTGGGGTATCTTGATCACCCAGAAAATCAAATAGCTTGTAGTACCAAAGTGTTATTTTATAAATTGCATCTGTCGACGCTCCAGACTTCAACGAGGCTTAATATTTTTTTTTTTCTGCTTTCGAACGTTGCTTCTTAGGTTATTTATTTTTTTAATCACAGTCTGCTTATTAGCGTCAGATTCATACTCTTGTAATTTTTGCAATAACTTCGTATACGCGACTTCTCTCTTGGGGCGATCATGGTATTCCTTGCTCTTAACACGCCACAGACAAGGTTCTGATTTATAAATTTCGATAAATTCTTCTATAACTTTATTAATCTTGCAATTTGACATGGTGTACGTTTGTAATTTGAAGCTAAGCAAAGAAGAAAAACTGTTACGGCACTGAACACAACGCGATCTCTCTTCTAAAATGAGACTGAAACCTGTAAAGGTCTACCGCAATACCCCCACACACGCTCCGGTCTGTAGTCTGGCGCAGGTAGAAGGAATTGATTTTTCATTCTTCTCCGGTTACCTGTACAGGTCCGCATGCCTGTGCAGGTTTGTGGCACACACGCTCCGGTCTACCTGTACAGGTGTACCTGTACAGGTAGAACTCTCCTGTGTACCGTAGCGTGTGTGGCCGCCTTTATTTAGGCGGCATGGGTCTAAATGTAAACACGCTGAACAAATAAACACACAATTGGTTTTCGAGAGAAGCGAAAATTTAAAAACAGTCAATAAAATGCCACGCACGGAGGAAATAATGATAACACGTACGTCAGTGATATTATTTTCGCTGATCACACGCAGACATAGATTAATATCCATAGAGCCTAATCAACTTGAAGTCAAACCAAAGATTATCCTAACGCGACTTTGTTCTGTTTTGATTGAGGGAAAAGTGTTGTTTTTACTATTTTCCTTCGAATTTTTGCGATTTTTCTCTCCATAAGAACCTTCCTTGTGCCTTAGCGAAAATATAAAAAAAAAGAATTAGCCGAATTGGTCGAGCCGTTCTCGAGTTTTGCGGTTAGCAACACTTTTGGCGATTCATTTTTATTATATAGATTTTCGATTTGTTTCGTTGAGTTATAGAAGAATTCATCATTATGTAGTATATTGAGGGATTTTGGTTATAGTATATTGCAATTTTTACTCGGGATAATTTTTCTCAAGCTACAGCCATGTAATTTAATTCCACCCGACGCAGCATAGTCCAAGGTTAACAGGTTCTCTTCACGTGAGAAGAGGCCTCCGCTCCAGGGTACATTCAAAAGCCCTTAGTAAGTCGTTTTAAACGAATAGAACTAATACCACATGACTTCCCCCACTCCGCTTCTACGCGGGAGAGCTCAGTCTGAAGCAGCCCTCGGGCAGTCTCTTTCGCCGAGTCTCAGGATGAACCACGTTGCCAGTAGGCATGAACAACTTATTAGGTAAAGGCTAATACATTTATTACCCTCTGCTGGCTTAGAAAGAGTGTCCCGAGTGACAGGATTTTATTAATAAGAATTTCTTTTATGAGAGCTATTTCATGCAGTATATTTCAGTTATTTCAAGTGTATTTCTATGTGACTATTTTTATTGAAGTTATTAAAGTCACTCCATTCTTTCAACTACATGTTTTCATTTGTATCGCTGATTCCTGCTCATTACTAGCACTAAGTGAGGGCAGAACGTAATTGCTCTGATTCTATGACCACATACCTTCGGTGAAACTGATCGGGGAGTTGATCAGAGGCGAATCCAATTTGACTGTTGCGAAAAACCGCTCGTTCATTATAATCAGATTGTGGTGCCACGTTAATGATACAACAGCCGTAACTCACTTAGACGAGAATATCAGTGCTATGTTCATTCACTCTGATAAAACTATGCCCATACCTCGCAGTAACCTCACATCTTCTGATCAACCGTGCCTTTCCAAATGTAAGAAAACTGTTCCCAAAAGAAGTAACCTTCTTTATGAACATTATTAAAGCACAAGGTCAGAAGCTTCAAAAGGCTCGATTGTAATTATCAGAACATGTTTTTTCGTATTTACACCCGTTCGTGGATTTTTCAAGAGTTTGTAGATTCATTAAAGACGCACACGGTCAAAAAGGTCAACGATGATCACAATATAACTGCTAATATTGTTTTCAAAGAAGTTTTTAAAGTTATTATTTTTTAAATATCTACTTTTTAAATGTTTTACGATTAAACATTTAATAATAACTACCTTTTACAGTAAAAGTGATATTTATTATTATTCTTCAAAATAAAACACCTTTAATTAATAAATACTTGCATTTACTTATTTACACATTATTACTTTGCCATTCGGTGACTGACCGCCATACTACTCGCACGGGTCAACTAGTGTACAAAAATTATTCGTTTAAAGTTATAAGAGTTGCTTGCTCTAATCTAAGAAAACTTAACTAACATCAGTGCAGTTTAGTGGTACCTGAAACGTCTACGAGACCGTTTCCGAGATACCAAATACAAGAATTGCTAATCCTTTTAGTAAAATCGCGTTTTTGCAGGGAAGACACCTATTTAGGTAAACTTAAAACACAAAAAGTTATTTAAATATGAAATTTCATCCAAATCGTTAGAGCCGTTTCCGAAATCCAAAATATATACATACAAGAATTGCTCATTAAAGAAATAAGATTCTTTGAATTGTCTAATATACTCGTAGCAGTAATTTGTGGCATAAAATGAGTACCTTACTCTTACTGAATAAGGCTGGAAGCGGGCATATGTAAGTTATAAATCGATAAGCGAAACTTTCTGAAAGCAGCGAATATTTCATCAATCCCACAAAAATCAGGTATTTCAGATCGTGTACCAAACACCTAGGTTAAATACCTAACCTCTGGGCAGTGCGTGTGGGATAAGGGCAAACGACGTTATTAATGGTGACTGGTACTTCGAGCAAGGTCCGGGTGAGAGTTCAGCCATGGCCTTTTGAATCAATCATCCCCGCATTTGCCTGTTATTCTAAACTACCTAATGTAATCAAATTAATATTAACTAATAAAGACAAAAACGTTTTAGTCGATTTGAAAATTCAAAAGTAATTGGTAAAGAGTTTCTGATAGTTGAAATTAAGGACAAACGAAGATTAAAATTTTTAATTACATTTGATTACTTAATTGAAAATATATAAAAATTGATATTTATAAAAATAAATAAATTATTTTTTATTTATTTATAAATTGAAATTTCAGTTTTATAAATGAGATAGGTGAAGTGATTTTTAAACATTTTTTACAATTATTTTCATTATTTTAAATTATTACAATTTATAATTTTAAATTATCAAACGGCTAATTGGTGTACAATATTTTTTGTTAGCCTGTCTTTTGCTAATACAAATAGATTTGATGGTTTCCCCACACGTGAGCAGGCGACATATAGCTGCCCATGGGAGAAACACGTATTTTCCAAGTCCAAGCCCTGACTTGAGACTTATTTATGGTCATAGCGAAAGCCAAACGAATCGGAAAATGAAGCCTTTTAAATGGTATTGGAGATTCTGACGGTATCATTGGAATAAGTGGCAACAGGACGATTTCTCCTTTGAACTTTCCAGTCAAAATAGTTGCTTCAAGAACATTTCCGGTGATACTTTTGATGACCAAACGTATACCGTTGCATAACCTAGGTGGATTCAAATTCCGAAGTAGAATAATCGGTGAACCAATCTTTAACGGAAGATTGTGTGCAGACATTCCTGGTATATCCAAAGAATTTAAATACTCAGTTGGAAAATTTACGGCTTCATTGTCATCTACAATAGTGTCTATTGATTTAAAAGACATTAGATCACCTGGCAACAACTGTTGTATCTGGAAGTTAATTTCGTTGACATCAACATCAACATAGCACGATTACTGAGCCAATTATGATCTGAGTAATTATTTGATATATCCGGAAACACACTCTCAATTAGTTCATTTTTCGAGTGAACAACAGTGCAGAATTTGTCTGGGAATTTGATGTATTGTGTATTTCGATGCAGTTCTATTTCACTGTTTTCAATATTCATCAATGCTTACAAAATACTTGTGCCGATTGATCATTTTGCAATTATACTCGCATGTTCATGGTCAAACGACATTCCGCCATAAAAACGATTGTTTTACACATGCGTTAATCTCATCGGCAAAAGTAGAGCGAGGAATCATAGGCGTACTTCACATTACACAGCAATCTGTGCAAGAGGGGAAAATCGGGTCAAATGCCTATGAAAATCCCCGCCGAGACTCGGATTCGAACCGGGGACCTTTCGATCTCCTGTCAGAAACCTTAACCACTTTTTTTTTAAAAAAATTTTAAAATAAGATGGCTTCCAATTTTTTTTTCCATCTCAGCCATCTGTAAGTTTATCGTTGTTTATTCGAATTTTGTCTGTACTATATTATCGTTTTCTCATTGCGGACAACACAGGACGGACGCAACACCCATGCCCTAGGCCGGATTCGAACCGGCGACCCTGGCAACGCGAGGCATGCTCGCTAGCCGCTACGCTACCAGGGCCGGCGATCACTAAGTCACCAGACCACTCGCTATTAAATTAGAAATTGGATAAGCTTGGAATATTGGAATGGAGAATTATAAGGAAAATTTTGGGTCCATTGAAAAATACAGTACAATGGAAGATAACTAATGAGGAAATAAATAATAACATTCAAAAAATAACAGAATCAGTCAGAAAAAGGGAAAATGATTTTTTTTTTGATACATCTATCGCATGGATGACACCAGGCTAACAAAAAAAGTATTAAAATATTTTTTGGGATTCAAGAGGTTAAGAAAGATTTGAAACAAAATAATAGCAGTGAACAGTATGGAAAGAAAATATTTTCCAAAGCAGATTTCGAGTATGGAAGGATTCCAAGGTAGAGAGGAGAAAAAAACGGGTGCAAAATGGTCTGAAGAGAGAAAGAGAAAACACAGCGCAATAATTAAGATGCACTGGAGAAGAAGAAGAAGAAGAAGAAGAAGAAGAAGAAAAAAAAAAACAGGAAAAGAACTGAAATTGACACGTGGCCCCTAGCTGGTCATAACGAAAAAAAGAAGATAAATGAGAAGCAAGCAACAAATACTTACACGTTTTTTAATTTATCGTAATGTTTTCTTCAACGCTCAAACTTCCGGCCCTTACAAATAGTTACAAACCATTGTCCTATGACAGACATTGAATGAACATTTAATTCGAAATAATAAATATTAAGGTTAATAATCGAGATAAAAACTATCCTATCTTTTAATTTGGACCAAATTACACACAGTAAGCCAGACTTCATCAAAATCAGTTAAGTAGTTTCGGAGTTCATCCCGGACAAACATCGTGACGCGAGATTTTTATATATATAAAGATATGTATTACAATTTATTTTTAGTTAGTACTGTAAATTCATTATAATATTGAGATATTAATTTAATTATAATTTTGAAGTAACCTATCAACAGTTGGTAACATAATAGATTTGTGATGAAGCACATGTAATTTTCAGATGGGGTCAAAGATAATTATGTGATATAATGTAAGGCTTATCACAGATTACTTTTCAATGTTTGTCGATGTCGCTGTACCTGTGTCGAGGCTCATGTGACCGTAATGACTTGCTGACAATTTTGTTGGCTGCGCATTCTGCCCCTATCGCAACCGCCGTAAACTAACCCAGTAATCCTGCCGAGCATAGGGGATCTGCAGTTAAAAGTGAATCCAAACCACGCAAGCTTTGTGAAGTACTTCACATTAAACAACAAGTTATGCCAGATATGAAGGTTGGGTTAAAGACCTTTGAAAATCCTCGCAGAAATAAGGTTTCGAGGTTTAGACCTCCAATCAGACGCTTTTACCACTAAGTGGTTGCTAGAGTTCAATGATCCACACATATTCATACTCTAGTTTCAACATTTTAAATTTTTTTTTTTTTCATCACAGCTCTATAGTGCTCCTAAATCGGATTGTAGCGGAGGTAGATTTTCTTCGATTCTGACAGAGAAAACATACGACAGTATTCAGGTTCTCATAAGACAACAAAATGCGTGTATAATGAACCTCAAAAGTGCTTTTATTGTTACGCCAACCATCTAGCAACTGACTGAGAATATCCAAAATACTTAAAACAAAAACGAATATAAAATATGGCATACTACAATATGACCGTAGAAGTAGCTTTGGCATGAGAGGACCATACATCCTACTCTCGAATAGCCATCTCGCCATGGTATGTGAATCGTACAATACCGGCATTCCAGCTAAGTGATAAAAGTGCCTTCCCACCTTCGCCAGGACATGATGCCAAGGAAAAAATTGAACAAGCTGTAGCCTAAGAAGGTGTAAACATTTACGCAGGACGCATGCCACGACAAGCCTCACTTCCTCAGCTAGAGTCCCCACCGACCCAGGTTACCCTATATGAACGCTTCATTGGCAACAACCAGGAGCATCTGCAAAAGAACAATACCTATCACTGAATGTGCCTGACTCATTGTGTCCTCATGCCGTTGACGAACGTCGCAGCCCACTTTGCAGTCTTCCTCGCAGTCCGGGATACAGTACCAAGAACATCAGCAGCCTTCACCCCACCCAACAGCTCGAAGTGTCTACAGTCAACACCAGCAGAGTCGGACTTTCACAAATCACAGAGATTAACACTCAGTGTGAATAATACCAATGGATGGCACAGCTACAACGCCACTCAACCACATCGCACCATTCAATTAACGAGAGCAGCATCATCCGGCCCAACCGCACCTATCTGCCCAATGGCTGAATCCAGACCAGTTCTACCAACCCGCTATATGGTATGTACTACGATGCTTATCAGCTACTACATCCTGACACTTTACCTTCAAACCCTTATATTCGAAAAATGACACCGCCGCTCGACGCTATAGATGACAAAATTTGTGAATAATATGTTCCATTATCAATATGACACCAACGGGAAATACCCCACAAAATATGAGATATATAATCAGTTCTATTCTTTAGTCACACAACAGGTTAATAATGTGTTATATTGTAACGCAGGATCCCTGCGGTCCAATAAAGAAAGTGTTGAGCAGGCTTTAAAAAATGCATAATGGGGCAGTAGTAGAAATCTGGACAAGCCCAGAAGAGAAACTAATATTCGAAGGATACATTATGGTCAAATGAGACAGGGTATATAGATATAGGGTGCAGCGCTGCTCATTAAAGAACATATAGAATACAGGACTATACTGGTCAATACTAACACAGCCATCGATGCCTGTGCAGTTAATGTCAAATGTGAACTCCCCGAAATAAATGTAGCAGCATTTTATACAGCATCCAATACAACTATCTCTAAACAACAACTGATAATGCCCACAACCGTGTATCATCGTGGGTGACTTTAACGAGCAATACGGATCGAATCGGGCGAATCCTTATGGAGACAATAGAAGAAGAAAACCTGATAATTTTAAATGACAGTTCGGAAACCCGGATTACCAAGCCATCATAAAGTAAGTCTGCAGTCGATTAGTTCGCCACGAACCATTATGTTCGGATTATCTCCCCTTTCTGATTAGTTCGAGATGCCGCAGACCGAAAAAAGAACACCTTCCCCAATATAGATAGATATGTTCACTTTGATCCCATGTGAGAATAATCTCGGGGATGTGGAACAGTACATACACTTGTTAGTAATGTCAATATTACTATATAATTGATAATATTATATATTGACAAGAAGTTAGTTATGACCCATTAATATAACCAATATTTCCTGTAATCTACAAATACAATCCCGAGTTAGTTAATACTTATTATGTGGAACAGTGTATAAACTTGTTACCAGCATCTAACAACCAGTTATTTTCTTACCAACCAGTTACCACAACTCGTAAGCAGTCAATTACTTAAAAACCTGTTAGTATCATAATTTTTACAGCAGTTTTTGAGTGCATGTTATCCCATGTTAGTTACTATACAGGGTGGGGCATTTAATATGTTTTCTGGAAATATTTCGGAAAGAAAGCATTTTAACAAACAATAACCTATATAAAAAATAATCGTACAGTAGGGGGCTACAATTATGTGATATTGGTTTTTTCACAGGTGGCGCTGTTGTCGTTACAACAAGGTCAACTAAATTCTTTTAAATGGGAACCCCTATTTTTTTTGAAGATTCCGATTCCTCATGAAAAAATAAAAATAGTTTGCTTAACTCACTTTTCTGTTAGCCTTACAGATGGCGCTGTAATCGCGAAAAATGAATATTCGCGTTTTTTGTGTATAATTTTAATTATTGTTTAAATAATTACATGTAATTTTCATTCTGTAAACATGGAAGGTAATTTTAAAGGATAATGACTAAATTGATTTTTTTAATGCTTTTTCTTACTTATTTGCAGCCATGTCTACAGCAGATCCTCAAAAAGGTGACAATTAACTTCCAGACATTTTCTGACCCTTTGCAGAAATGATGCCTGAACAGCTCGAAGTGTGTCAGAAAATGTCTGGAAGTAAATGGTCACCTTTTTGAGGATCTGCTGTAGACATGGCTGCAAATAAGTAAGAAAAAGCATTTAAAAAATCAATTTCGTCATTATCCTTTAAAATTACCTTCCATGTTTACAGAATGAAAATTATATGTAATTATTTAAACAATAATTAAAATTATACACAAAAAACGCGAATATTCATTTTTCGCGATTACAGTGCCATCAGTGAGGCTAAAAGAAAAGTGAGTTAAGCAAACTATTTTTATTTTTTCATGAGGAATCGGAATCTTCAAAAAAAAATAGGGGTTCCCATTTAAAAGAATTAAGTTGACCTTGTTGTAACGACAACAGCGCCACCTGTGAAAAAACCAATATCACATAATTGTAGCCCCCTACTGTACGATTATTTTTTATATAGGTTATTGTTTGTTAAAATGCTTTCTTTCCGAAATATTTCCAGAAAACATATTAAATGCCCCACCCTGTATATGAGTGAAATTTTGTAAACAGTGTAATTACTTCATTTGTCAAAAGTTTCAACAGAAAGAAAAACCATATATCATTTTAGTAATTGTGGACAACTATGTCACCTTTCCCTTCCATACACCATATATACTATTTTATCAGTGATTCTTAGTTACCAAATTCCAACAAGAAAATTCTTTTACAGAGTAAAATGGATTCTGAAGCAGAAACTCTTTCAGTTTGGACTTAAAGTAGTTGGGTTTTTGTAGATAACATTTAATTTCTGTTGATAAGACATTGAATAAGGAAGCTCCAGTAAATGTTAACCCTTTCTGTACAATTGACGGTGATTTGTAATCCTTGTGAATATTATATTTATTCCTAGTATTATGGCTATGTATGTCAGCATTAAGATTGAAGTGTTCAGGATTTTCCTCTACAAATGATAGTACAGAGTATACATACTTGTTAGTATACCCAGGTTTTTAAATAGATTTCTGCACGACGTCTGTGGGCTTGCTCCACAAATAGTTCTTATAGCACGTTTTTGCAATGTAAATACCCTCTGTGCTTGTGAAGAGTTTCCCCAGAATGAGATGCCATAAGTGAGCAGGGAATGAAAATATGCAAAATATACTAACTTTCTGGTTTCTATATTAGCTATTCTAGATATTACCCTAAGTGAAAATGTTGCAGAATTCAGTTTTTAAGAAGTTGTTGAATATGCTGTTTCCAGTTCAATTTGTTATCTATACATACACCCAGGAATTTTGTGAAATTACTTTCATTGATTGCTTTTCCTTCTGATATCACATTATAGCTGTCCTTTGTTTATTTTTTTGTAACAAACTGAAGTAACTGTGTCTTTTCTACATTAAGTATTAGTTTGTTGGCACTAAACCACCTGTTAATTTTCTTTATAGCATCATTTGCTGTGTTTTCGAGGTATTGTGCTGATTGGTCTTTCAACGATATGCTGGTATCATCTGCAAAGAGCACCATGTGTTCATTATCACCCAGTATATGTGGGAGATCATTTATATAGATTAAGAACAGCAGAGGGCCAAGAATTGAGCCCTGAGGCACACAATATTTAACTATACCCCATTCTGAGTTTATAACATTTCCTGTATTAGCATCTTTCAATGATACACATTGCTTTCTATTTTCCAGGTAAGATTTAAACCAAAGTCCTGGCTTACCACTAACTCCATAGTGGTCTAATTTACCTAGTAGAATCTCATGATCAACACAGTCAAAAGCCTTAGCAAGATCACAGAATATACCTAGGGAATTTAATTTTTTATGCATTGATTCCAGGATGTTGTTTACAAAAGCAAAAATTGCTGAATCTGTTGAAAAGCCTTGTCTAAAACCAAACTGTACTTTACTGAGTAGGTCATTCTTTTGTAGATGTGCATACACCCTTCTGTACATTGCTTTTTCAAAGATTTTGAAAATGCTGGTAGAAGTGAAATGGGTCTGTAATTCTCAATTTTTGAGGTATCACCCTTTTTATAAAGCGGTTTGATTATTGACTTCTTGAGTGAGTCAGGGAAGATACCTTCTTCAAAAGAACTATTACAAATATGACTAATAACTCTACTAATGCTGCTGTTACATTGTTTCACTACATGGGTTGAAACCTCATCATTAACCAAATGACTTTTTATTTTTGAGGGATTTAATAATTTTTTCAATTTCATTTTGACTGGTGGGAAATAGAGACATAGGTGCTGTTTTTGGTGACAAGGATTTAAGTATTGCTATAGCATCCATATTCCCATTATATTTTCATACAAATAGAATTTGGATAAGGCTAATTAGATAAAATATCGTCAAACAAAGAGTGCATATATAAGAACGAAGTTTCTCTCGGCGTTTAGAATTTATTAAATGCTCTCGGGTAACTAGCCGAGTTAACGTTTATTTATCACACGATATTTTAGCGATCACATCACTGTCGCCAGAAGATGGTGACAGTGAATTGTGATCACCGAAATATTGTGTGACAACACTTCGTTAACTTGGCTAGGTACCCGAGAGCATACATAGGCGAAGACAGTATATCGGATGACGGAAGAAATAATTATTTTTTTACTCTCAAAACCATAGAGAGGGCCGCAAGCCACAGTAAACAAACCGAGAAACCAATACTCACGTAGGTTTCCGCGGTGGTGGGACAATGACTGAAACAGCTCGGTGCATGAAAGGAAGGAAGCTCTTAAAAATTATAAAAAGTATAGCACATAATCTTATATCTTATATATAAAAATGAATTGCTGTTCGTTAGTCTCGCTAAAACTCGGGAATGGCTGGGCCGATTTGGCTAATTTTGATCTTGAACTATTTGTGGAAGTTCAGGGAAGGTTTAAACGGTGAGAAAAAATGGAAAAATTGTGAGGAAAATACTAAAAATGACAATTTAATCTTATATATAAAAATGAATTGCTGTTCGTTAGTCTCGCTAAAACTCGGGAATGGCTGGGCCGATTTGGCTAATTTTGATCTTGAACTATTTGTGGAAGTTCAGGGAAGGTTTAAACGGTGAGAAAAAATGGAAAAATTGTGAGGAAAATACTAAAAATGACAATTTAATCTTATATATAAAAATCAATGTGAGTTTTGTTTACGCTCTATGCACTGCTAAACCGTTCATCTGATTACGGTGAAACTTTGGTGAGTTGTCTAGAGCGTTTGAGAGATTATTCCTAAGAAATAAAATTTCAAAAAAATTACCACCCCTCCTCCCCATAACACCCCATAATTTAAACAACCCAACAGATTTTGTCCGATTTCCACCAAAATTTGCACACGTATACTTAAAAACAAATTGAAAAATATTGCCTATATATGTTTTCCAAAAACGAAACCCCTCAACCCCTTCACATCCCCATAATTTACACAAACCCACAGATTTTGTCCGATTTCGACGGAAAATGGCACACTTATACAATTAAGTATACAGAAAAATACTGCCTATATATAAAGCATTTATAAAGCATCGTGTGTATGGGCAAGTCCATTGTTGGATGTACTCTGTTGAGTGGCAAAAGCGTGGTCTTCCACATGCGCATATATTAGTTTGGTTAGTTGACAAAATAAGGCCAGATGAAATTGATTTCATAATTTCAGCTGAGATTCCCGATGAAATAGTTGACCCAAAATTGCATGCAGTAGTGACTAAACACATGATACATGGACCTTGCGGAGTTTTCAACAACTCACCCTGTATGGTCGACGGCAAATGCTCCAAGCGATACCCGAGAGACGTGATTGCTGAAACCATCACGGGATATGACGGTTACCCATTGTATCGTTGAACGATCAGTTGCGGATGGTGGGCGATCGGTAGTTGTGACGGTTAAAGGACAAGATTTTGAAGTAGACTATCGTTGGATTGTGCCGTACTCGCCAATGTTGTTAAAAGCTTTTGAAGCTCACATCAATGAAGAATATTGTAACTCCGTCAAGTCGATAAAGAACATATGTAAAAATGCAGGGGCGGATCCGGGGGGGGGGGGAAGCCGCCTGGCGGCTCAAGTCATCCCCCCCCCCCCACACAAAAGTAGGATAGGTCAACCTCCGACAATTGTGATTTTTGAGACATTTTTTTTTAGCTCTACGGATTCAACGCCCGAGGAGACTATAAATACTACCCTTTGCCCGACTCAAGCCACCCCCTGAAGGCAAGCCCCCCTAATCAAAATTCACTCAAACCAAGCCTACCCCCATACCAAAGTCCGCTCAAGCCCCTCCCAAACTAAAATCCTGGATCCGCCCCTGTAAATATATTAACAAAGGTAGCAACATGGCCATCTTCGCTGTAACAAATGCAAATGATGAAGTATCTCAGTATCAGATGGGTCGCTATATAAGAAGCAACGAAGCTATTTGGCGCATATTTTCATTTGCGATCCACGAAAGACACTCTACAGTGGTCCATTTGGCAGTTCATCTAGAAAATGGACAACGAGTGTATTTCAATCATGCGAACGTGGCGGATAGGGCAGCACTTCCACCATCGACCACATTAACAAGTTTCTTCTCAGTTTGTCAAACAGATGTTTTCGCTCGCACTTCGCTGATATGCCACGCTATTACACTTGGAACGCATCATCGAAATCATCTCAGCGTCGGAAACAAGGAACACCAGTTGAAGGACACCGAAATGTATTTGCCTCAGATGCTCTTTATGTCGCATCTACACAGTTCATCCAATTAACGATGAATGTTATTATCTTCAATTGTTGTTGGTGAATGTTCATGGTCCGACATCGTTTCAACAACTGAGAACGGTTGATGGACATCTGTGTGCGACGTACCGTGAGGCGTGTTAACTACTACAATTGCTCGAGAACGATTCGCATTGGGATAATACGCTCAAGGAATCCGTCATATCCTCATCGCTTCATCAAATTCGCCCGTTGTTTGCGATTATAATATCGGCAT
The DNA here is from genome assembly GCA_031002005.1 of Vandiemenella viatica. NCBI lineage: Eukaryota > Metazoa > Arthropoda > Insecta > Orthoptera > Morabidae > Vandiemenella > Vandiemenella viatica. The sequence continues at coordinate 34,057,704 of CM061919.1, forward strand.
GTTTTCCCTCGAATCCGAAAGATTTGTGGATGAAATATAGGGATGACATGTCTGAGGATGTGTTGCATCATGTGCGTTGTCAAACTTTGAATCCTATACTACAGAAATTTACAATGAGACATTAAACATGATAGAAGATATGTGTTTATTGGTGGCAAATAAAGTATTGTCGTGTTTGGGCATGACATCACCCAATCGTCCTATGCGCGATGCATTTAACCACGAGTTACAAAGAGAACAACAGTACGATACTGAAGTATTGACCGAAACAGTTCGTTCAAATGTTCCGCATTTGAATGACCAACAACGAATTGTGTACGATACTTTGATTCAAGCTGTGAACAGTGGATTTGGGGGAATTTACTTCCTTGACGCTCCCGGGGGGACTGGGAGAACGTTCCTAATTTCATTGCTGTTGCCAAAGATCTGATCGCAAAATGAAGTAGCCCTAACGTTGGCTTCATCTGGAATAGCTGCAACATTGTTAGAAGGTGGACGAACTGCACATTCTGCCTTGAAATTACTATTAAACATGCAAATCAACGAAGCACCAGTTTGCAACATCACCAAAAACAGCGCAATGGCGAATATTCTACAGATATGCAAATTGATCGTTTGAGATGAATGTACGATGCCCCACAATAGGTCACTGGAGGCACTGGACGGAACGTTAAAAGATCTTCGTGACAACCAAAATATTTTTGGTGGAGCCATGATTGTGTTGTCAGGTGATTTACGTCAGACTCTTCCAATTATTCCCCGATCAACTGACGAACTAAAGGCATGCCTAAAATCATCTAATTTGTGGCGGAATGTTAAGACACTCCAATAAACAACCAACACGCGAGTGTTTTTGCGACAAGATCAAATTGCGTTTGTGTTTTCGAAGCAGTTATAAGATATTGCAAATGGTAAAGTCGCAGTTGACACCTCAACCGGATTAACTACACTACACACGCATTTCTGTCACTTCACCGACTCAAAAGAGGAGCTTATTCAGCGTAATTTTACGGACATAGAACAGTCAGTTCAGTAACCATAATTGGCTGAGTCAACGAGCAATACTGGCCGCCAAAAACAAAAATGTCAATGATCTCAATGCGACCCAGGAGAGTTGTTTTCTTACAAATCAGTTGATGCAGTTACAAACCAGGAAGATGTAGTTAACTATCCCACAGAGTTTTTAAATTCACTTGAATTGCTTGGACTACCACCTCACAATTTACAATTAAAAGTAGGATCAGTTGTGATTATACTGCGTTACATTAATCAACCTCGACTATGGAATGGAACGAGACTGGCTTTGAAAAAGCTAATGAATAACGTGATCGAGACCAAGATCATCAAGGGAAAATACAAAAGAAAGGATCTCTTGATCCCGTGTATACCGATGATTCCAACGGATTTGCCATTCGATTTTAAGCGTCTACAATTTCCCGTGCATCTGGCCTTTGCGATGACCATAAATAAATCGCAAGGTCAGTCGTTGCAAGTTTTCGGAATCAACTTGGAGCTTCCCTGTTTCGCGCATGGACACTTATACGTCGCGTGCTAGCGCGTCGGAAAGCCATCATCTGTATATATTTACGCACCGCAAAAAAATATAGTTCATCAGAAAGCTTTAAATTGATTAAGTGTATAACTGTGTTGTATTTAATGTAGATAAAAAATTTGTATTCATTTGAATTGTTAGCAAATTTCGTTTAGAGACCGATCGAAATTAAAAGTGTAAGATATAGTATCCTGAATGTGTGTGAGGGTGTGCGTGTGGGTGTATGTGAAATGTATATGTGGTGTTGTTACTAAAACATATCCGTCAGAATTAAAATCATTATTGTTTTACATTCGTCACAACGTAACAAAATGTTATAACAACTAGAAAATGAACATCGGTTGTCCTGCCGCTGAATCCACTTTTTTCAAAGCGGGCAATGCATATTACATTAGAAACCAAAAAAAAAAAAAAATTGTAGACACCTTAGTATTTGACATAAGTGTCTGTAGTAGAACAACTGCATAAACCGTGACGTGCACAAAAGAGACACTATTGTACAGTCACGACAATAAAGAGTTTTTGATAGGTGATGCCATCTCAATACATTATACATATATGGTGTAGGTGAAACGAAGTTCACCGGGTCATCTAGTCCTAAATAAAAACACACCACTGTCGCAAATATAGAAATGTGTGAAGAGATTTCGCCAAGCCATTGAAGACTGACAACGCGCCCCAGAAATTAAACGATAAATCGAAGAAATAATACTCACCAGGCTGACTCCCGCTATAACATGCATGTACATATGGCTGCAACCAAGTACGAACCAGATGCACCCTCTCCTCAAGACATTCGACATGGCAGAGTTGGACAGGATCCTACATCAGTATCCCAATACTGGCCCATAAGCTAGAGCTATAGGAAACGTATGTGCACTGCTCCAAAACAGAATTATGATCATTAATAGTAAATCAGGCATGGTCGCACAAAGAGAGACAAGCACTGGGCTACCGCAAGGATCTACACTAGTCATTTCCTACCATTTTCTCGAAGCGATTCGGGCCATTTTTGTACCTCAATTTCTTAGGTGATATTGATGCTACATGTCTCAAATTTGTGTTATCAGCAATCTTAGCAACATTGGATTGCTGCTCTTAGGTCGCGTGTTGTTAATATGCAAATTTCATCATTTTTGTCACCCACTCACTGACTGACTGATGATCATCAAAGTGCTTCCCGTAGTAGTAAAAAGCTGAAATTTGGTACACAGACAATATTTTACCCACATATTATAAGAAAAGTCGGAAACTACTAATGTCCATACACGAGGGTTGAATGATAATTAATGCCCCCACCTTCATAACTCCCCAACAGATGGCAGCACTAGTATACGGCAGGTACTGGCTTGTTCTGTAGACTCTCCTCTACAGCTCCAGTTGGCGGGAAGTTTTAACATTGAACGGTTTTAGTGTTACAGTGCAAAGTATGGAACCCTGCGCAGACTGTCGGTCAATGCGATTTAAGCAACGTGCAGTCATTGAATTTTTGACAGCAGAAGGTGTCACCTCAAAGGAGATTCATCAAAGAATGCAAGCTGTTTATGGTGGTTGTGTCGATATGAGCACTGTGCGTCGCTGGGCGAGTATGTTTAAAGATGTTGAGGTGGGAACATGTGACTTCCGTGACAAACAAAGAGTTGGACGTCCTGTGACAACCGAGTTTCACAACCAAAAAGTTGACATACTGATTCAAGACAGTCGTCGTATCACTCAGAGAGAAATAGGAAGCATAATCGGCATTTCACAAGAATGTGTGGGTCACATTATTGCTTTGCTTGGCTTTCGGAAGATTTGTGCACGATGGGTACTTCGGATGCTGACGCCTGAAATGAAGGCGAACACAACTGAAATTTTCCAGGAACTCCTCTCGCGTTACAAGAATGGAGGAAATGCATTTCTCCATTCAATTGTGACAGGAGTCGAAACATGGGTACACCATTACGACCCGGAGACGAAACGCCAGTCTATGGAATATCGACACAAAGACTCGCCCAAAAAAAAGAAACTCAAAACACAGCCCTCAGCTGGAAAAATCATGGCAACAGTGTTCTGGGACGCAGATGGTGTTAACCATGTTGATGTCCTTGAACGTGGGACAATAAATTCAGAGCGTCTTATCACAACGCTGCGAACTTTGAAACGACGGCTAACAAGGGTCCGAAATGAAATGGGAAATGTTTTCCTGCAGCATGACAATGCCAGACCACACACTTAACGTGCCACCACAGCAGAACTTCAGAGATAGAATCTCACCACTGTACGGCATCCTCCATACAGTCCAGATTTGGCACCGTCTGACTTCCTTCTGTTCCCGATAAGGAAAGAAGATGTGCGAAAACGTCATTAGGCTTCTGATGAAGACCTTAAAACAACTGTGAGACTGTGGTTGCGGAAACAGAGTGTCGACGTCTTCCGTGACGGCTTCAGAAAACTGGTTCCTCGTTGGCAGAAATTTATCCAATTGTCTGGTGATTATGTGGAAAAGCGAATATTGTTAATTAAAGAAGACATTCTAAGGATTATTTCTGTGTTTGATTTATTAAAATATTCCCATTCAGTCCCGAGTTATGACCTTGGAGGCATTATTTATCATTCAACCCTCGTATCTACCCCTCACTAATCCCTAACTTTAAATCGCTTTCTATCCCATTGACTTTACATATCTCAGATTTTCATTGTAGAGTGAGCTTGCCAAGTTTAACCAATGTGTTAAATTTTACTTCTTTACTTTCCTTACTTTTGAAGTTAGTGAAATTCGAAATTTTATTTCGACCATGACACTCCGACATCAAAATTCCAGTGTATTTTCAATAAACCTAGAAACAAGTAATTCGATACACATATATAGTTTCATTCCCAAATCATTACAAAAGTCTAATATCGGTGTTTTTCCCTGTATTTTCTTAATTTCAATCCCATACATGAAAAATTCAGGCACATATTTGTGGGTTTATTGCTTTTCTCCCGACGAAGCTATATGGTTTAGACATCATTAATCCATAGAGATCCGCCAATGTAACTAACATATTAAATTTTACTTTGTTCGTATGCTTAGTTATGCTTAGCTACGGCCGACACTGATTGTTTTCAAAGAGTGGGCCTTCGTTGGCAATGTATATTAATGTCTTCAGTTCTGAAATGTTCTTATTCACCAAATTTCGAATGGGATCATTATATTTGAGCGATGATTCCAAGTAAGTGATCATCTTACAAAAAAAGAAATAGATCCCAGAAAAACATGTAAAAATAGGCCAAGTCTCGTCCTTGTGCAGTGACAAAAAGTTATGAGCTTCTTCTGAGCCAAGTCTACGCTTTATAATTTGTATTAACTTTGTGAAGCAGAATGGCTTCTCTTAGTGTTATAGACATAACTTACGATAAAAAAGTTATGATGACTTGGCTATTATGCATGTCATAATTTTTACTGAAATGAAAGCCATAATATATGTCAAATTCGATAAAGTGCGAGGAATATCTTGGCATTTATGTATTTGTAAGTTTGATAGATCTATGCATTTAACATGGCATATACAATGGCCAACTCACCAGATTTTTTTTTTTTTTTTAAATCTATAATACCGAGAGAAATTCTGTTTCACAAAGTGAATTGAATACACAATTCACTCAGTATTTTATTGCAATTCCGTGCCACAGCATGTATAACTTTAAAAATTGCTAATGGCCAAGCGATGGGAAAGGTTTTGATATGGGTTCCAAATGCTATCTGACTCACACATTACCATTGAAACGAGCGTAATGACGTAGGTGTTCGACTAACAGGGGTAAAGGCTATATATTAATTTCGGAAAACATGCATATTCCACCACTTATAACCCTATCAGTGATATAAGCAGGTATTTTAATGTAAGTTATGATGTATCACGTGCCCAGTAGAGGTAGGAGTTTTGGTTATGCCATGCTGTGTTATCTCCACTCGATATTTGGTCCAGAACGAATGAAAAAGTAAAAACGCGCAACTATACTCTGAATCAGGCAGGAAAATACGCACACACTATAATTTTTGTCAGGAAATACTTATTTTTGTGCCTAAGCGCCTTACAAAGTAATAAAAAGGGTAGTCTTAAGTTTGTATTTCTCACACAACAGGTGCATGGTAGGTTCATTGCGGTTGGCTATTTAAATAAGAACTTGGGCAAAAAAATTTACTGAAAAGCTACTCCGTGAAATTAAAGACAAGCTTGCCAGTTGGGCGGTTGTGGTTTCTTTCATAAAATGTAAAAACTCAGAATTAAACAAAGAAGTAGAGGGGCTAAATAAAAGATTTGAGGAACTTAAGTCAAATGGAAACACAACCTCTCGGCCGAGGTATGTTGCAGTGGCCAGTAAGGCAATGAGTTTAACAGAAAATAAACCCGCGAAAACAAGTTCACTTTTCGTGAGTTCAAGATGTGGCCAAAACCCAAAAGGAATTGTGGAACGGATTACCAAAATAATCAAACCATCAAAAGACATAACTAAAATTAATAAAATAAGGAATAAAAATAACTCAGTAATTGTCGATGCGGAAACTAAAGAGACTGTCAGGCAGTAGATGCATAACCTGTCTTTGCGGACAGTTTTTCCCCATGTATTGCTTATGGACCTGTCTTTGCAGACAGTTTTCCCTTATGGACACCGGAGTGAGCCCACTTTTTAATTGATTTTAATTAATGTTAATTGAATTGCGTGGGAGCCTTAATTGATTTTAATTAATGTTAATTGAATTGCGGGGGAGCCTTAATTGATTTTAATTAATGTTAATTGATTTTAATTAATGTTAATTGATTTTAATTAATGTTAATTGATTTTAATTGATTTTAATTGATTTTAATTGATTTTAATTGATTTTAATTGAATTGCGGGGAGCCTTAATTGATTTTAATTAATGTTAATTGAATTGCGGGGAGAGGGTCCGCTGCAATCTCACATCTGTAACCTCAGATTGATTTTATTATTTCCTTATGGACCTGTGTGTGAGCCCACTTTTTTTCCCTTATGGACACCGGAGTGAGCCCACTTTTATCCCTTATGGACATATGTGTGAGCCCACTTTTTCCCCCTCCCCCCCCCTCCCCGCCGCGCACGTGCGGTAACTAATTGAATTAAGTTAGGGGAGCCGTAATTGAATGCGCACAGCTGCGCCACACCCGAATTATCGCTCCCCTCGCAGCTGCAGGATGCGGGTTCGTAATTGAATGCGCACAGCTGCACCACACCCGGAAGCCATCAATTATCGCTCCCCTCGCAGCTGCAGGATGCGGGTTCGTAATTGAATGCGCACAGCTGCGCCACACCCGGAAGCCATTAATTATCGCTCCCCTCGCAGCTGCAGGGGAGTATTTAATAAATGTTTGCTTTCTGCACATACTACAGAACCTTTGTAAGGCCTTTGCTACATTATGTGGGACCCTCATCATGTGTATCAGATAAAGTAGTTAGAGGGTTAAAGTAGAACAGCTAGATTTGTTTGCGGCTGTCAACTTAGACCAAAACAATGTGTATGAATAAAGGAGCTGAGTTGTCTTTGGAAGACAGGAATGTGGATAAAGAGTCGTGGTATATGTAAGGTATACATCGATGTGACCTGGACTGATGCTGGGAGAAGAAATGAGAACAATGTTTCACCGAGCGTGGTGGGTTAAAGGTTAACGTTCTCGCCTCGCATTCGGGAGGACGCGGGTTGGAATCCCCGTCCGGGCATCCAGATTTGGGTTTTCCATGGTTTCCTTGTCCTCAGTCCCATCTCGCCTCTAATGACCTTAGCCGTCGACGAGGCGTAAAGCAATAAAAAAAGCAATGTTTCAGGTACAAAGTGAAAAGTTTTTATACGTAAGGGAGTCGAGGAAAGGGAAAAACTTGTCGTGCGATGTGAACAATTTATTTCAAACGGTGAAAGAATTTCTAGTAAAAATTCTAATGAGGACGAACGCTTGTAACGTGAGCTCCATTGAAAATTATTTTAGTACAAAACGCGCGGAGGCAATGTGTCGGGGCTTCGTCGTATGCGTGGCGGACTGTTTCGTTAAATTTGCATCGTCTCTACGCGCTCTCGCTTTCTATGCAGTTTCAATTTGGGAAGTTTCCAGCAGGCTTAATTTGACATTACCCTCGGCTTCTGACTACATTCAACACAAATATTTCATTATGGCTAAGAATGCTTGTACCATTTGCAGCAAAAGTGCCTTCCAAAGCATTGCACCAAACGTAATTCTGAAGTCTAGAACGTGTTCATAAATGTATAGTTTACAGGGCACCATCTCACTCCAACTTAACGAGATGCGACAAGAAATATGTAGGCCAGTTTGTTTAAATTTTGCAAACTGTTAGATGTCACGCGGCCACGAACTATTAATCTTTTATTATTAGGAAGCTGCCAACCGTCAAATGGGACGTCACAAAACGGTGGTCAGGGGATAGGCGCTGCTGCATGGGAAATATGTAGCCATACAAAAATTGCGCGACTTTCGGTGATGTATCATACTGTGGTGAGTAAGTCAATAGTCGTGGTGGTACTGAATACTTCAAAATGGTATCCCTGTGCCACCACATCCACCTGTTGCCTATATACAACGGTCATATTCGCCAGCTGCCTAGTTCAACCTGCTGTAATGACTCTGAAGTGCTTCTGTTTTCTGTCATAAATGTTAGTTATACCAAGCCGCTCACTATCGGACTTGTAACGAAACAGAAATTTCAAGTGGTCTACTCGAAAAAGTTACACAATATAATCGTGCTTATGCATGAAGAATGGAAAGTGCTGCTCCAGGCAGTGAATAGTTTCCGGATTATTTAACAGTGAGCTTTTAAAACGGTTTCACTTGGGGAAATTCTGTCTCTTCCCGAGCAGTGTTTGAGGGCGAAAATGACATAGGTTTTTAACGGCACTGTTCTTGGCATTGGTATTTCTTGACAATTCAACGTAAAAAAATCTGATACACACTCAGCCTGAAGGGATCAGCACAATCAACGCTAAGAAGTCGTGGCGTCTTCAGATTTATAAAGAAAGGGTTTGGTTTTTAAAACTTTTCTGTGGTACAATATCGTTTAAAGCAAACACTTTTGGATTTCCATGTATCAGTGGCACCATGAGAAGGTGAGTTGAAATAACCTAACCTGAATTTACTCTAACCAACTATAACAAACACTTTAACATTCTGTATTAACCAGACTTCAACATAAGTTCTGTCTCAGAAAGTGCCATAATTTTTTAAACAATATTTTCCTATATTTGACCAGTATTCGCAGAATTTTTATCTATTTTTGCACTTTTTAAATGAAATTCATCGAAAGTGGCACATACTAACTGATATCTAACATAATTTATGTTTCATCTGGTATTGAACCCATTAAGTTTCGGCCTTGTGGAGGGTCGAGTTGTTTAATGAAACTTGTGATGTTCTCATCTTCTGCATGCTCTGTTTAGTTCAACTTCAGTACTTTAGTGTGACTTTCGACAGGTATATCTGATGTACTACTCAAGTTATCCGATGTCATATCGGGCCGTGAACAGAATGAGTTTCATTTATGATGGAACAGTGCATCATGTCGCACTTTTTTTTTCTATTTTGGTGGATGCACTCAATACACATCGTATGGCATGATGGACACCTTCTAACCATGTAAACCGATGACATGTTTCGTATAGTGAAGTGACATAATTGTGGTGATGTTTTACCTGTTTTCATGATCTTTTTCCGACTGTGCACTTCCTCTGACGTGTCTATAATGATGGTAACGTTATGCGTGTATGTGAGAGAGAGTGAGAACCAATGTCTTTAAACGCAGACTGCCTTCCGTGTACCTGCGTTAAGTCAGTTTCTGCATGCATATACGTTGTTTCACCTCTTTTGGTACAAACACTAGGCTAGTATGTATAGTTATCACCCTGTGCACTTCCTCTGACGTGTCAATAATGATGGTAACGTATGTGTGTTTAGACTCTGCATGTTATTGTCATGAAAATAAAGCGTGAGCAAACATGTAATTCATACAATTTACGTCTTTTCCATGGCCTTTTGAATGAAGCATCCCGCCCCTTGCATATAACAATTTCGATACAGTTAACGTCTAAGCATGATTTTGAACCGGTTGTGGTACTCAAAAAAGTAGGACACATCACCAGAGTTACACTGACTTATGAAGAATGAAATGTGCTAATCCAGTTTGGACGTTGTGTCCGACTTATTCAACACCGCATGCCCCAGATCGTAGTTCCACGCGACAAACACACAGTCGCCTGCCGAACGGTTGCTGGGGTTAAAATAGTATCTTTTTACCCAAATACTGAGCCTAACAACCAACGGTGATTCATTTTAGAGGAACCTCATCAGCGTGAAACTCGCAGTGACCGGCGCCTTGGCCGTTGCCCACGTCGAAACGCAATACCATAGACTTGTTAGCCGCGACATAGGCAGAGTGCGCGGCAAGTCGAAACTCTGTTACTTTTGAATGTCAATAACTTATCGAGGACTCTCGGTCAAAAATACAAGAAAAAATTGCCTTAAATGGCTAGGAATAAAACAAAAAAAAACATCCCTTCCTACGGACAAAAACACCACTAGCCGTGTTTTTCGCTGTCGCAGCTACTATAGGCGATAAACGGCTATATGCGTCTAAAGTGGTACTACAACAGATTCTAATGAACAGCCGGATCGGGAATTGAACTCTCCACCTCCACATTACAGTCCCAATCCTAAAAAAAAAAACTCACCTACCGGGCACGGTAGTTATATCGGCATATAAAAAAATTAATCTGAAAGGAGTACTGCACGGGGGCGATCCCGACACTAGCCTCGAGTGATTTTTGGGAAACGAAAGAAAATCTGACTCTAAAACGGTGCTGCATATCCTCACGAACGATATATCCGAACGTTACTGCTCACCCACCAGGCTCGGTATTCTATGATCCTCTTGACTTTCGACATCCGATGCACGTTTTCGATGATAATAATAATAACATCGTCACTGTTATATAGCTAACGTTCAGACTGTTAGAAATTGTGTAAAATCTTTCGTAGTAATCTTGGGGGATACTACAGCACGAATATAAAACTTTGTCTCGTAACGTTTTTTAGACTGGTTTGTGGAGGAGATATTACTCTAACTTCCCTTGTTCAGAACTGACTTTGCTGATGTTGTGATAAGCCAGTCGTCTCTACGCATTCAATATAACCTACATCTCCAACAACTGCTGATTCATTACTTTGCTTTAAAAACTCACACATCAGGGTAGATATTCAGACCGGCATACAAGCAATAACTCTGAAAAGAAGACGAGTGGAATGCATTGAAGAAAGAACATGGAATCACCTGTATGACACTGCAGAACATTAAAAATTCGCCAACCAGTCTCAAAAATTAAACCTGCATCGTCTGAAACGTGGACGAATGTAATCATTTCTGCACTGATCAGCATTTAGTCTCTGCAATAGAAAATATTAACGGTAATTCTAAAGTAAATGAAAACGTACTGGGCTTAAGATTTTTTTTTCTTTTTACTTATGGTTTTACGCCTCGTTGAAGTCGAGGTAATTAGAGGCGGGATGTGACTGGAGACAAGGAACGGGAAGGTATTCGACCATCGCCTTTTTGAAGGAAGCAACGATTTTGACGTCGTGTTTGGACGATAAACCTATCGTCAAACGCTTAGAATCACCAGCATTGAGCTGATACACAGACGAAAATAACAGTACCGGGCTGGCCATCTCTGTACACTGGCACTAGCAGTCCATTTGGGTAGTAATCAGGTCTAGTCCGTGGTGGTGGAGGTAAACGTGTTCAGTCATGTCCTTAGGTAAGGCTGTTACGACTGAAAAAACTCCGACGCCAGACCATACATACCAAGCGACATTACATTTTATTTGAAAGTACTGAGAAGTAAGGATTTGTTGTCCGGAATTATGGAGAAGTGTTCTAGTGTTGTGTCAACGCGAGTTAAACATCGTGCTGTTATCGAATTTTTAACTGCTGACAAAGTGATTCCTACTGCGATTCATCGTCGTTTCAATGCTGTTTATACCGGAAGAACATTGTCACGCAAGACTCGATCATACAACCAAATCTACAGTGGAAGATCACCGCCTGGAAGGGCATAGAATTATATGGAAGAAAAAAATTATTGCAATATCGAAGTGCTTTTTAGAACGAAAAAATATGGAATCTAGAAATTTTCAAACACTCGAGGAACTTCAATAATCACGGCGGCTAAGATTTAAGTCAAATGTAAAAGTGTGCACCCGCGGACAAAAGCAGTCTAACATCAACATCTCTGGAGCAGCAAACGAGGTGGAGTAACCAGCCGTCAGCAGCTGATGCATCAGCGCGAAATAGCCCTGCGGAAGACCCGGGTTGTACGCCGAAAACGTTGGCAGTAGCAACACTGACGCAGCACTAATCCCAGAAAGGAATTTTAAAAAACCCTGAAATGTGCGATTTCCCTCATGCTGTAAGTTTTAAAATAATTATTCTGAATCTTCAATATCGATGTCATTTAGTTGGTACCACATTGAAAATAAAAGAAACTAACGATTCAAATTAAAATAGCAATTTTAATTATATTGTGGTATTATAAGCGGAATGTTAACATCACGTGCAATTCAAAAAGCTGTTTCTACTACATTAACTTTTTCATAGGCGTTTAAACCGAATTGGTCTTGAGCGTTTCTCGTTGACAGCTTGCCCTTATATTTTAACGCATGATAAAACACGAGATTGTTCATTATTTCTTACGTGACGTCTTAAATTCATAACATGTTCACGTCCTCCGAATTTTTACTCCTTTTTAAACTGTTAGTTCTAAAATTAAGACTGGTCGCATGACCTATAAGACTAAATGCTAAACAATATTTCGATTGATTTAGGAACTTTGTATTGCGCGCAGAATTTGACATAACGTGGAGTTTTAAGACTTTCAAGACAAAGAAGGACGCACACACACTTTAAACGATATTGTACCACAGAAAAGTTTTAAAAACCAAACCCTTTCTTTATAAATCTGAAGACGCCACGACTTCTTAGCGTTGATTGTGCTGATCCCTTCAGGCTGAGTGTGTATCAGATTTTTTTACGTTGAATTGTCAAGAAATACCAATGCCAAGAACAGTGCCGTTAAAAACCTATGTCATTTTCGCCCTCAAACACTGCTCGGGAAGAGACAGAATTGTCCCCAAGTGAAACCGTTTTAAAAGCTCACTGTTAAATAATCCGGAAACTATTCACTGCCTGGAGCAGCACTTTCCTTTCTTCATGCATAAGCACGATTATATTGTGTAACTTTTTCGAGTAGACCACTTGAAATTTCTGTTTCGTTACAAGTCCGATAGTGAGCGGCTTGGTATAAACTAACATTTATGACAGAAAACAGAAGCACTTCAGAGTCATTACAGCAGGTTGAACTAGGCAGCTGGCGATATGAACCGTTGTATATAGGCAACAGGTGGATGTGGTGGCACAGGGATACCACTTTGAAGTATTCAGTACCACCACGACTATTGACTTACTCACCACAGTATGATACATCACCGAAAGTCGCGCAATTTTGAAGTATTCAGTACCACCACGACTATTGACTTACTCACCACAGTATGATACATCACCGAAAGTCGCGCAATTTTTTGTATGGCTACATATTTCCCATGCAGCAGCGCCTATCCCCTGACCACCGTTTTGTGACGTCCCATTTGACGGTTGGCAGCTTCCTAATAATAAAAGATTAATAGTTCGTGGCCGCGTGACATCTAACAGTTTGCAAATTTAAACAAACTGGCCTACATATTTCTTGTCGCATCTCGTTAAGTTGGAGTGAGATGGTGCCCTGTAAACTATACATTTATGAACACGTTCTAGACTTCAGAATTACGTTTGGTGCAATGCTTTGGAAGGCACTTTTGCTGCAAATGGTACAAGCATTCTTAGCCATAATGAAATATTTGTGTTGAATGTAGTCAGAAGCCGAGGGTAATGTCAAATTAAGCCTGCTGGAAACTTCCCAAATTGAAACTGCATAGAAAGCGAGAGCGCGTAGAGACGATGCAAATTTAACGAAACAGTCCGCCACGCATACGACGAAGCCCCGACACATTGCCTCCGCGCGTTTTGTACTAAAATAATTTTCAATGGAGCTCACGTTACAAGCGTTCGTCCTCATTAGAATTTTTACTAGAAATTCTTTCACCGTTTGAAATAAATTGTTCACATCGCACGACAAGTTTTTCCCTTTCCTCGACTCCCTTACGTATAAAAACTTTTCACTTTGTACCTGAAACATTGCTTTTTTTATTGCTTTACGCCTCGTCGACGGCTAAGGTCATTAGAGGCGAGATGGGACTGAGGACAAGGAAACCATGGAAAACCCAAATCTGGATGCCCGGACGGGGATTCCAACCCGCGTCCTCCCGAATGCGAGGCGAGAACGTTAACCTTTAACCCACCACGCTCGGTGAAACATTGTTCTCATTTCTTCTCCCAGCATCAGTCCAGGTCACATCGATGTATACCTTACATATACCACGACTCTTTATCCACATTCCTGTCTTCCAAAGACAACTCAGCTCCTTTATTCATACACAGTTGTTTTGGTCTAAGTTGACAGCCGCAAACAAATCTAGCTGTTCTACTTTAACCCTCTAACTACTTTATCTGATACACATGATGAGGGTCCCACATAATGTAGCAAAGGCCTTACAAAGGTTCTGTAGTATGTGCAGAAAGCAAACATTTATTAAATACTCCCCTGCAGCTGCGAGGGGAGCGATAATTAATGGCTTCCGGGTGTGGCGCAGCTGTGCGCATTCAATTACGAACCCGCATCCTGCAGCTGCGAGGGGAGCGATAATTGATGGCTTCCGGGTGTGGTGCAGCTGTGCGCATTCAATTACGAACCCGCATCCTGCAGCTGCGAGGGGAGCGATAATTGATGGCTTCCGGGTGTGGCGCAGCTGTGCGCATTCAATTAGGGCTCCCCTAACTTAATTCAATTAGTTACCGGCACGTGCGCGGCGGGGAGGGGGGGGGAGGGGGAAAAAGTGGGCTCACACATATGTCCATAAGGGATAAAAGTGGGCTCACTCCGGTGTCCATAAGGGAAAAAAAGTGGGCTCACACACAGGTCCATAAGGAAATAATAAAATCAATCTGAGGTTACAGATGTGAGATTGCAGCGGACCCCCTCCCCGCAATTCAATTAACATTAATTAAAATCAATTAAGGCTCCCCGCAATTCAATTAAAATCAATTAAAATCAATTAAAATCAATTAACATTAATTAAAATCAATTAACATTAATTAAAATCAATTAAGGCTCACCCGCAATTCAATTAACATTAATTAAAATCAATTAAGGCTCCCACGCAATTCAATTAACATTAATTAAAATCAATTAAAAAGTGGGCTCACTCCGGCGTCCATAAGGGAAAAACTGTCTGCAAATACAGGTCCATAAGCAATACATGGGGAAAAACTGTCCGCAAAGTCAGGTTATGCATCTACTTCAGGCAATTGATATAACACATAGAATTGAATGAGAAGCTAAAATGCGAGCTTCCATGAAGGAGACGACCATTGTTAATCCTATATGATGTACCAAAAAGTCTAGAAGTAAATGATTTAGTAGACAAAGTATATGAATTTTTTTTAAGTAAAACTATCAAAGGAGGAGTACGCAAGCGGTTTCTGCCCTAAATTTACGACATAACCCCGTGAAAAACCAGCCGTTCTTCGCGTCATATTATGCGCAAATTATTATGAGAGCAACATAATATATACATGGAATTCAGTGCAATCAATTTCAAAGATTACACCGTGGTACCAACTTATGTCAAGTGTAGAGACCTCGGATATAAACACTGCTAAATAGACATAGAGACTTGTAGTCACTGTGGTCAGAACGGTCGCAAGCGTGATCAATGTGACGACGATGCCTCAAACGTGCATCCCATGCCGAAAAGAGGTAAGTCATGCAAAAACAAAGAAAGGATTGTCCCACATATCAACTGCTTCTGCAACTCCTAGTCAACAGTATAGATTATGGCTAGTCTACAATAAAGTTCAAGGATAGACCAAGAAATGATGTGCAGAACAGCTGAAATAGCAGTTGGAAAAGTGGAGTTAAAAAATAAAAAGAAGAGAGGCAATCCCCCATCTCCTAACGAAGAAATGCTGCAAGAGCCGAAACATTTAGGAAGAAGAAGGCGATGGAAATGCAGAAAATGATAGTAGGCACCTGCGTGCAAACAGATCAGCAGCAGTTAATAAACTAGAAATTGGACAAAATTACTGCCATCGGTTCTTTAGAGGCGGTGGACTCGGATATTCTAAAGAAAATGAATATCATTTTCGCAAACCAAGTATGCGTACCAGCCATATAAAACACCCGAACTTCGTGATAAGCAAACCGAATCCCATTACTGCGGATCCAGCGGTATTGTACGCCGATTTTGAAGATACACTTCGGCTAACTAGACTCGAAGAAGTGCATACACTTACACTTGCCCTCCGACATTGAAAAGAGTCCTCCATCCCGGCGGTAAAAACATAAAGTTCCCTCGACCTTCGACAATTACAGGATACAACTGAGATCACTAAATCATCCAACAGATCCATCTCAACTACTGTAGTTCACAAGAATTTCGAGAGAAGATTAAAAATATTTGATCCTGAGGAAACATAGACGCAGTTTGTCATGACCCATGGACGCATTCTGTTATATACAAGACTACCTTGGCTACAATGCAATGTGCATACAAGACACCCGTGAACTCCATGTTAAAAGTTCAATATTAATGGGTCTACACGAAATCAGAAGGGTGGCTGAGGAACTGAGATCAGATATTATTTGTCTCCAAGAGCCGTATTCCTGGCAAGGCAAAATTCCGCAATTGCCTGTAACATCACGAATAATCGCAGAGGGCAATAACCCAATGGAAACAATAATCGTTTTAAATAAACAAATAACAGTTAATAAAATTACGCAGTTATGTGATGAACACATGGTATGTGCTGAGAGAAGAGCGACATGGGTAAGCTTCATAATGGTAAGCATGTTGTAACAGCCCTCAAACCTAAAATTAAATGTAATTGTATTTTATGAAGCAATTGTAATAAGCTAGACTTTGGTTCAATATGATCTCGTACGTTTGTTTTGCAGTTTCCTGTAAATCAATGTATATAGACTTTGTTTTATGAAAAGAAATTATTTATAGGCCATTTAATATGTTTAAGAACAGAATTGTGCAAGAGAATTGCTTAAATGTTCGTAATTCCAAGTATTAATGCAAGTTTCGATGTCTAAAGGACAATTTGCTACAGTTTAAAATGATTTCTGTGAATAATTTTGTGTTTAAGTATCTTTAATTTCCATATCTGACCATTTTGTAATGATGGTAAATGATTATGTATTAATTCTGATTGTTTTTTAATGTGTTTCAATTGTTTAAGTATTGTTAAAGTTCGAGAAATATCTGTCGGAATCTTTAGAAGTATTCTAGAAATTTCGATAGAGTTTATATAAAGCGTTCATCCGAGACAGAGAAACAGCTTGTTAGTTTTCGGCATAGTTTTCACCGACTCAATTTACGACGGCCAAGAACTGTATTGTCTGTGGAAGAATAGTTGTATGCAATCTCTGGATTGTATCTAAGCATGTAAGGGAAGCGTGTATAAACCACATAGCTCTATTTTGGCCTCCTGTGAACCCCCCTCCTCCCCCACGTAGCTCTACGTGGCTTTTGCCTCTACCCCCCCCCCCCTCGACGTAGCACGTAGCTTTTTTCCCTTTTGATTCCAGAAGACAATTTTTACTGTTTTCTCTTATCAGATTATTGTAAATTACATAAGGAGATAATTAACTGAGGGAAATAAATATTCACATGCTTTTGTGAGTTCTGTTCCTCCTTTTAAGTGTGAAAAATGTTACGAAAGGAAAGCTACGTGGCCTGGCTCGAAATCCCCCCTCCCCCCCCACGTAGTCCAACGTAGCATGCCAGCCCCCCCCCCCTTTTTGACTGAGCCACGTAGTTTGTGCACGCTCTCAAACAGTATTGTTTGACGTCGTGTTTTCTTTGAGAATAAAAACAAGTTTAAAATGAACTTTATGGTGGACTGATTATTTATAAGATTAATGAAACCACCAACAATCTTATATTGTATTTCCAGTACAGTGACGAGATCTTCCCATACCTAGACAGAATACGGCAGATAGATGCAGCACTGCGAAATTATCGACTAGTTATTGTAGCAGTCTGTTCTTCGGCACAGCAAGAAGACTGACAGAAAAGGGAAACTTCCAGAAGAACTATTAAGCGAATTTAGTCTAGAGGTTAGAAACCAAGCACATAATCCTTTTACTTTCTGCATTAGTGCTGGAGCAAGAACAAATAGTAATGTATCAATTACAAACAATCAGGTGGAAAATCTGCTTTGGAGCTGGAGAGTGTTTGACAACATGACATCAAGTGATCACAATTTGATTGTCTATGAACTGAGCAGAACGCAGACAAAAGAAAGTAGTGGCAGCGGTAGCATTAAAACCGCAGATAACATTAGGAAAGCTGCATGGCAAAAGTTAAGGAATGTGTTCACTCCACCGGATTTGCCAGAAAACCACTCCGATGTAGACAAAGCCGCGAGAGAGCTGACATCTGCAATACAAAGTATCAATAAACAGGTGATATCGCTAAAAAAAAAAAAAAAAAAAAAAAAAAGAGGATAGTAGATTCCACTACCAAAATATGGACAGAAAAACTTCAGAAACTACAACTAAACATGAGAAGAGCAAGAAAAGCGAGAAGAGCGAGAAGAACGTATCAATGAAGCATGGTGGCAGTAAACAGAAGTATCCTCTTCGAGTGTTACAGGCAGAAAAGCCAGATTTTCAGAGACACCATGAGAGATACAAAACAAAAATGCTGTGAAGCCTTCTTGAGGGAAAACCTTATGAATAATCTTTCGGGCATTCCTTACAAAATAGCTGCAGGTAAAATCAGCCCCCCCCCCCCCCAATACTATCCACAGTAAAGAGAACAGATGGACGACTAATCACGAATTGGAGGGACTCAGCGGAGGAGTTATTAAAAGTTTTACTTTCTGATGACGTCCTGGAAGAAGAAATAGAAGAACAAGCTACATTACCAAGGAACATGTGGCAGCCCTGCTGGAGTGAAGAGGAAGGAATTAATGTTACACCAAAAGAAGTAATAATCGCGATAAATAAAATGAAAAAGCAAAGGCACCCGGTCCGGAAGGAATTCCAGCCGTGGTCCTCCAGTAATTAATCATTAAATTGACCCCGTCCTATGCAGACTCCTGAAAGAATGCCTATATCAGGGTAGAGATCCTGGAATATGGAAAAACAGTGAGGTGATAATTGTAAAGAAAGGAGACAAGGATCCTCTTCTACCGAAATCCTACCGGCCGATTTGTTTATTGAATGTATTTGGCAAAGTTCAAATTACAAAACCACCTTGAACTTCAGGGAATGAATCCTAGTCAATATGGATTTAATAACAGTCGACAGAGGATGCGATAAACCAGTCGATGGAAATAATGTGTGGCAGTACAGAAAGGTATGTAGTGGGCATATTTGTGTACATCTCGGGGGATATCGACAATTTATGGTGGCCCGCCCTGTTTGAACAGCTGAGGGAGATTGGTTGTCCAAGAAGATTATATTATAACTTTGGGGACTATTGCAGATTTAGAACTGTTTCCTTGAGATGCCAGAACTTGGTCATCACGAAGATCCTTACCAAAGGATGCCCGCAAGATTTGTTTTGCGGTGCCATATTCTAGGATATTAGGGATGGAACCAATGATCGAACTATTACAAAGAATACCTGAACTTCTAGGTCTAATTGCTTTTGCTGATGACGTTCTATTACTCGTGGAAGGAGCTACAAGAGAAAATATTGAGTACAAAAGTAATCTAATATTTAATTACCTCAGCCAATGGTGTAGTAAGGTAAAGCTGAGCTTATCACCGCATAAAACAACATTTATGTTGCTCAAAGGCAAGCTGACTCGAAAACCCACTATAAGAATCGACTGTAAATCAATTCGTAGAAACCGAGTGTGCAGGTACTTTGGCATTCAATTGGATGAACGTTTAAACTTCGATGCCCACTTAAAGAAGATAGTAGCACGAGCAGTGGTGGCGATGAATAAAATCATTAAGAAAAATAAAACCAGAACACCGAGTCATACTTTTAAGGTTGACAGGAGCATACCGAACTTTGGCAACAAAATCACTAACCGTTGCTATTGGTGTATGGCCACTGGACCTTGCAGTAAGGAAACGAGGTACCATATACTGGCTCAGAAACAGGGTACAAGATAAGGTAGCAGAAATTGTAGGCAGCGAAGCAACATCGGAGCTCCGTTGGCGGAATGGCAACAAGAATGGAACAACAGTGAAACAGATCGAAGAACATATGATATGTTTCCATTCATAGAGGAGAGGTTAAATTTTAAGAACTTTCAACTCTCTTCCGGATTGGTACACTACATTATTTGGGAATACGGCCCATACAATAGCTGGTTCCAAAGTCGAAATATTGTGGGCTCAACCAGGTGCGAATGTGGTGAAGAGTATGCCTGAGCACGTTGTATTGGAATGTGAAATAACAGGCAGTTTGAGAAAACACAAATAATCTGGGCTGCAAGGGAGGAGAATAAACGACATAATTATTACGAGACGAAAGTTTGTGGCATTTGTTGGATGAGGAAGCTGATCTAGCCTCAAAATTTTGGAAGGAAAGGAAAAATGCTGAGCGAAATCAAAGGCCACAGATAGCAGAAGAGGAGAACAGAATTACAGCTCGTGAATAGTGTAAGCTAATTCCAGAAACAATTGCAGAGAGAACAATAATGCTGGAAACAATACCGGACTGACGGAAGATATCCTACGACGATGAGCAACATCATTCGTCGGAGGATCTTCAGTGTGCCGTCTTCTGAGAGATAGCTGCGGCCATCTTGATATTCCAGGAGGTAAACTCTTGATGGCCTGGGCGGCCGACTTCACTGCCGGTTCAGGGGGACTCTACCTTTGGAGCGCAATCAATAACACCAAGAAAAAAAGTGGTAGTTAATGGAACCGAAGTACAACTGTGGCAATTGATGGTTGTAATAGTAGTATTAGTAGTAATAGTGGTATTAGTAGTAGCCTAATAATAATGCTAGTAGTAATGTTAGTAACAATAACAGTAGTAGTAGATGTAGTAGTGGTGTTGGTACCCACTCTTTTTAATAACAGAAGAAAAAATAGAGATATTGGAACTTGAATCAAAATTTTCTTGCTTTCATTGTTTATAAATCAATACTTTAGATATATAAGATGTAAATATATATACATGTAAAATAATGGAAATGAGGGCCCAGATTAGAAACTAGGTGCTGGGCTATGTTATATATAGGTAAAAAAATAAATGTTTCAACCTGCATTCTGAAAATTGGTATCCATAAGAGACTGTATATTCATGCAAATGAGGCAAGAGTGAATTGGGCTACCCTTAGATGATGATAGCTTTGATGAATGATAGCCCCGCCCCCTACTAACCTAACTCTGGTTGACCTTTTGTGACCTAATTCAAAGGAGACCGCTCATATTGTTGGAATATATAATTAATTACTATGATGTCATAGGACACGTGACCTACAAACCCCAGTCTGGTCGGTGATTGGTGACCAAGTACAAAGGAGACCGCTTGTTAGAAACAAAATTAATTACATATTGTAAGGGGGCACCACCTGCTTCCACGCCCCTTCCCTACTCTCTAGCCAGTTGAAACTTGTCTGTCTGCTGACTGGCATCCATAAGAACCTGTATGTTTTTACAAATGAGGCTAGGTAACCTAACTCTAACTAGCCTTTTGTGACCTAATTCAAAGGAGATCGCTCAAATTGTTATGCTAATTAGGGTGCGACTAAATTTTGGGTGTACATTGAGCAGATAACAATAGGCATACATCCACAGCAGGTGCCATTGACAGCTTTAATGGATTGTGGAGCAGGTGTTATCAGATAAAACAGGTCTACCCACACCACCTAGCCCACAGCACGTGTCCTTCCATGGACAGGACTGAACACGTTTACCCCCACTCCCACGGACTAGACCAGTTTACCACAACAGCCTGCGTGCTAGTGCCAGTGTTCAGAGATGGCTCGTACGGTACTGTTGTTCTCGTCGGTGTATCAGCTCAAAGCTGGTTATTCTAAGCTTTTGACTCTAGGTTTATCGTCCAAGCAGTAGTTGTGCTTGAAAAAGTGGGAATGGTACCAAAGTTATACTGACCTGTGAAGAATTGAGAGTGCTGACCAAAATATGATCATAACCCTTTCCCTACGTGGGTCCTACAACTATTAATACTTTTAAACTATATTGCCGTTATTATTATTGTTATCTTAACTAATACATGACTTGTTTTTTTGAATTTCCAAATTGTATTCTTTAAATAACCCTAAGAGAGGAATGACTATTGATACTTCATATTTTAAAGCTTAAGCATTTCAAAAAGTCTCACTTTATATTTTATTTTAACCAGCTCTAAATCTATGTCAAATATCTTATATGTCTTTTAAATGTCTCTACATGTCACATATATAATATAATATAATTCAGATATGGAGGAATCCAATTGGATTGACCTCAGGCCAGGCGATGTAAACAGTCACTTCATATGATCAAAAAACTGTATAGCATAATTGTAATTGCTCGACGTTTTTCAATAAACCATAGTTGTATATATAAAAAAAGGTTTTAGACATAGTGTCCGAATTGTTCAATACAGACAGCTCCCACACAGACGTTCCACTCGGCGAGCGCACTGTGTCCTGCCTTATTATTGCCGAGGTGAGACCTGTATGTTTTCGTCCAAATGCTGCTCCTTCCAGCGGCGTCTTCTTCGGCGATTCGGCTTGGAAAAACCTCATCGAAGCGCAGCTTGTAGAGTCCAGTGCATTGACCCTTAAGAAGAGGTGGGGATACTTAATTGCAAGATGCTATGTAGAATTTGTGGACAGTTTATCTACTAAAGTGCTACGAGACTATAATATGGCCACAGTGCAAAAACTAGTTGATATGTTTATGTGGCTCAACTGACTCTCAGTTCATCATTGGATTATATTCTGCTAGAATATGAACTTATAGCATACAAAACTTTACTTGTATTGCCCGATGTTAACAATGTAGTAATTAAGAATTATAATCCAGTATATGTTGTTTGTGGACATGAAATGTTATGTGATTCATGTATATAAAAAATTTGAGAATGTGTAAAGTATTAATAAAAATTAATTGTATTTGATATCTTTTTATTTCACCCACCACTGGGAAATGAAAAATAAATTTTGAACGGCACATTTAGTTTTATCAAATTACTTTTCTTGAGTTCTCGTAGAGGTGAGCAGCCCAAATCTTCAATATTGTAGCAGACTTTCTTCCGGATAATCTTCTTGGGCCATCTAGTCTTCTCACATCCTTTAACACATATAATTGCATCATCTTCATAGGTGATTGCGTATAGAATAGTACATAGTTTACTGAAGGTTACAGTAGTAGGATTCCAGGGGATTCCATGGTAATAGGCCGATCTCGTTAACCTCAATATTTTGCAGGATTTTAAAACACATCATCTATTCAAATGTCATGCGGTTTTTGGATGAAGGTGAGATTTAAAACCCAAATCAACATGGATTCAGAAAATGCCGATGCTGCGAAACTCAACTTGCTCTTTTAATTCACGACTTGAGCCGTATTATAGATGAGCAATCCCAGGTTGATTAGTTCTTTTAGACTTTAAAAAAGCTTTCGACACTGTGCCTCACACTAGGTTACTTAGGAAACTTCGCGGTTATGGCATATCTAGACAAATATGCGACTGGGTTAAAGACTTTCTGGAGGGCAGAACACAGTGTGTAGTTCTCGACGCTGAGCGTTCAGTACTTACTGAAGTGGGGTCCGGGGTTCCTCAGGGAAGCGTGATAGGACTTCTGTTGTTTCTCATATACATTAATGATTTGTGCGACAATATAAGGGGGATGAAAAGATTATTTGCCGATGATGCCATTATTTATCGTGAAATTACAAATCAGGACGACTGAGTTTTGTTACAAGACGATATTATGAAAATAATTGCGTGGTGTAAAGATTGGCAGTTGGCGTTAAACGCTCAAAAGTGCCAAGTAAGGCGTGTAAGTAAAAAGGTGACACCATTTGGTTTTGAATATACTATTAATGGCACTGTCCTTAGAACGGTAGATTCCGCTAAATACCTAGGCGTAATAATTCGTAATAATTTGTCGTGGAATGAGCATATCGAGAATGTAATTGGGAAAGCGAATCGTATGCTTCGATTTCTAGGTCGTAATTTAAAACAATGCACTCCGGACGTTAAATCGATTGCATACAAGTCACTAGTGCGGCCTCACTTAGAATATTGTTGCTCTGTGTGGGGTCCCCATCAAAAGGGATTAATGGATGCATTAGAGATGGTCCAAAGAAGAGCCGCCCGATTCGTGACAGGTATGTATAGTTGGAGGAAAAGTGTAAGTGCGATGTTGAAGGTGTTAGGTTGGGAAGACCTGGAGCACCGAAAGCGTTGCTTTCGGCAGAAGCTAATTGAAAAACTCTCGATTGACGTATTTCGGAATTACAGTAAACAAATATTGCTACCAGCAACATTCATATCACGGAATGACCGCGAAAATAAGATAAGAGAAATCAGGGCCAGAACCTATTCATTTCTGTACTCATTTTTTCCACGAGGGATTAGGGAGTGGAATAGAAAGGATTTACCGGGCGACTAAACATAAAATCCGACAGGAGTAGCTTTCGATAAAGTACTCCGGCCATCCTGATTTGGATTTTCCATGGTTTCCCCACATTGCTCCATGCGAATGTTGGGATGGTTCCTCACAATATCCCATTGGCACCTCCTGCCATATCCCGTATATCCCTTCCAAACCATTACCCCCACCGCCACACACTTTTAGTGAATCGTGGAGTAACACTTGGATCATCACCTCCACGTCTTTGTGATGATCCAGAGATGCGATGTGTAGCAATGTTCTCTGATCGTACTACACACACAACAACTACTTTGAAAATGAACGCTCCGTCTTTCGTCTTTAATCGTTATGCGTCTAGGAATAAGGTAGTCATGATAATTCGTGGCGGCGACTAGGGCTATCTTGTTTTATGTGAGCTTCCACACAACAATCGTTAGAGGTATGTGTTCCACAACACGATCGTGAAGGATCAGGCAGTCGGCAGAGGTGTAGGCTGGAAAATTCTCACTTCTATCAAACTCTATATGAATATCTACAGGCCCAGTCATAACTGTTTAATTTTGTTGTGAACAGTCAATAACGGCAAACGTGCAGTATCGGCTAATTCTTTACGTTTTAGTAGCGGCGATTCGTAGTATGATTGTTGGAATCTTGCATACTTATCGTACAACACTGTGGTTCTGTTTTTCTTAAAGTCTAAATTCATGTTCTCATAAGGGTATGCAATATCATGTATGTACACTTTTACGTTAGTGAGATTGCAATGGTTAAACTCAGCTGCACTTCTTTCCGCTTTGCTTTTCCTGTTTTGTTTGTAATCCAAGAGCCACGAAGCCAGGTTTCTCCAGTTGCGTTGACCTCTTCAAATTTGTGTTTTTCTTATAGGAAGCAATGGATACTAAAGCAGATCCCAACTTCTGAAATGAATGCGTAGTGGCTTCCCAATGTCTAAAATTTTAAGCAGTGCTAGTTTCTCCCGTTCAGCTACTTGCACTTGAGGCTTACCCAAGCGAGTTTACTGGTGTCGAATTTACTCTTTTGGGGATTTTGATTAGCTTGTATATATGAGTTTGCATCATCTATGGCACGAATTAGTACTAGTTTACATCGAAAAGTATCCCTTTAAAGTCTTTACAAAAACCCAAAGGCATATATACGGAATACATACATCGAAGTAGCCATTTCCAAAATCTCGCGTACACCACCCCGTGTTGTTCAACACAAAATTGGTTGATGATCACCAGAAATAAGAATTTTGATTGAGCTTGTAATTCAATCTATTTCAACTCCATTAAATTCTAACCAAATTTCCTCAAACATGAACTCAAATGCATTGGATGTGATGAGTGACTTTGTAGCTCCCGCTCCATCTTCTTTGACGAATCTTCTTTCAATATGCAAGTAACTTCCACACAGGAGTGGTTCTGAATAGCTATTCGAATCTCGTCGTTGTTGAAAGAAAATCTTCACGGGTTATCTGCCGGATAACATCTTTATTAAACATAATTTCTTAAATACACAACGTTTCGGCAGCAACCTCCGCTGCCTTCGTCAGGTAAGCTATCATAACGAAGCTAAAATATGACTGCACGATCGAGAGGAGCGCCATTCGCTGCCATTATTATTCTTGGCAGTCTTCTATTGAGTTCTAGTCTTTCGACATTTTCTCCTTATTCACTCGATCTGACATTGCTTCACCTATGGCTTGTCGTTTTTGTTGGCGTGTTTTATTTAAATTTTGTTTTGGCTTTTTAGTGTTACATAAGCAATGCTAGTGGTCTAGGTAGCCAGCTGCTGGAGAGACTTCCCGCTGCTCTCCCATTGGTCGGCGCTACAAGTTTTCATCACCCAGCTCAGAGGAAAACTGTCTTGACAACACTGGTCCATCGTGCGCGAGCCATCTCAGACAGTGACAGCCTGCAAGGAGAACAAAGGCAACTACGACAGATTTTCAGACACAATGGTTATTCCGAAGAGCATATTAAAGAGGCTTTTATTCCCCAGAGACCGAGACTAATACCTGAACAAGAAGAATTTCCAAAAACTGTCCCCGTGTTGCCTTATGCCGGGAATACTACTGGAAAGATTGGTGAAGTTTTTGAAAGATATGGCGTAACGACCATCTTCCGTCCACCATCGAGAATATGGGATATGCTACGCACGGTGAAAGACGATCTCAGTCTTTTTTTTATCTGCTTAATGTCTCTCAAACAGGGAGGTCTTTAGAGAAGGGAAAGGATGGGGGGCAAGAATGGGAAGGAATTCGGCCATGGCCTTTTGAAGGAAGCATCCCAGCATTTGCCTGGAGTTATTTGGGAAACCATGGAAAACCCAAATCTGGATACACGGACAGGGATTCAAACCGCCGTCCTCCCGAATGCGAGGCCAGAACGCTAGGACCTCGGTCTTCGAGTCCCGGGAGTTTATGCGATCCCTTGTGAATGCGGCAACGTATATATCGGTCAAACCATAATAACTATCGAGGAACGCCACACCGAACACCAACGATATCTGCGGTTACTACAATTTGAAAAATCCGCGTTAGCAGAACATGCTATAGAAAATTTTCACTGCATCAACTTCACAATACTGAAGTTTTGGCTAAGATTTCGTATTCATGGGACTCAGTGATCAGAGAAGCGCTGGAGATTCGAATAAGTGACAACAGCATCAACAAACAAACAAACAAAAAAAAAAAAACAAAAAAAAAAAAAAAAAAAAAACAGAGATGGTTGTCTCTTCCTGAGAGAAGCTTGGGAGTCTATCGTCCGAGAGCTGAAACAGCAACATGTTAGACACAGCCGTCCGGGGGAATGTCGTCTGGACGCGGCAACCATTGGGAGTGCTGTCATCCATGGGAGTGCTGATCATCCATCCATCCATCCTTAATTAGCGCAGACTTCTGTCTGCAGTGCTGTCCTTAGCACCAGGATAATTCCTATGGCTCATGTCTAAGTCTAGGTTTTGAACATGTTTTTCTGTCTTTAGCTTTTGTTGAAAAATGATTTGACTCTAAGAAGCAAGCCCTCATGGCACCAGTTAAGCAACCTTGAGAGTGATGTTGCTGGACCCTTTCAAGAGATGCAGCAGCCACAGCCAGTTACTGCTCCGTTGAGCAGAGTAGGGTGGAGTTTGTTGTCGTTAGACATTTACTCCAGCTTCATTTTGATAGGGCATTTCTTCTCTGTTGGTTTGTCGTCTCTTTTGGCTGTCGATGTTTTCTTTAACTGAGTGGGTGCCACCGCGACCATCTTTTCTGACTGCTGACACCCATGGCATCCACGTCGCCTGTGCAGACTGGTAGAGACAAGTCTACTCGTTCGTGCCTATCTGCTCTCTCCAAGGCAGACACTGCAGCATCTAGTAGCGCCCCTGAGACGCTCGTGCAGCTCGTCGCACCCAAGAATCGAAACGGAGGAAGAAATTCAAACCACCTGGCGCCTTCCCGCGGGAAATTGGTTTCCTGGCGAAGGCCTCCCACCTTCCACCAGGGGCCACATAACGTGTTGTGGAAGAAGACAGACCGGAAGATTGGTCCTTTAAAGTATGGAAAAGACGCCTTGCACGAGGCAACCCTGGGAAATGGAGTTTCGCTATCTCAATCATCCTTGACGGCCTTCAGTTCAGCTAGCAGGTTCCCAAATGCGACGCCGCCACTTTCAAGAAGGTCCTGACAAGCCGCGACCACTGACACCTGGCCAAGAAGTATAGCCCAGTCGCAGGAGTCGAGGCGTGGCCGGAGGCACTTGTGTTTCCAACCCCACTGGCCAGCGACTTCGACTGGGAGGAATACGTCGAAGAAACCAAAAGAAGATTCCAGACCTTCAGCTACGACCCAAAGACGAACCATAACTTCAAGACGACGCCAATAAGGCCCACACCACCCTCTACACCACCCTCTCCACCAACTCCATCGCCTTCTCAAAATGGTGAGCCATCATCACTGTCGCCTGACTCACCAGCACCAGCAATCTTCCCTGCCGCACAAGTAGGCCCAGTACCACCGATCACCGTCAACTATGCAGGGAACTACTGTAAATTACTGGCTCAGATGCAGAGTGCCATGAAGATTCCAGTGTTTAGTTGGCCAGACCACCTGGATTGAAGATCGTGCTGTCCTGCCCTGAGGACTTTGAAGCAGCCATCCAGTTGTTGCAGCAGGACTTCATATCTTATGAAGTCATACTTTGCCGCCCCAGGACGAAGAAGGCCGGCACTTCTACGCAGAAATCAGCAGAAAAACCACAGCCACGCAAGCTGGTGCAGTGCTATAGGTGCCAAAAATTTCGGCATCTTGGCAGCGAATGCACAAAGCCAGCAAGATGCGTTCGTTGTGGTGGTAGACATTATGTCGCAGATTGCAACCAGCGTCGCGAGGACGCCGTTTGCTGCAACTGCGGCTCTTCACACGCTGCTTCTTATCGCGGTTGCCGAGCTTGGAAGCAGCAATGCAGCAGGAACAAACCTCATCCGAGTAGCAGGGCACATACGCAGCCCGCAACAAGCCGGTAAGAGAGCGGTGTCTGCCCTACTGCAACCACACGGCCCGAGGAGCGCTGGAAGTTGCACAGCTTCCAGCTAATAGGACGACAACAAAACAGGTCCGTGCCAGCGGAGACGACTAGGCATCACGCGGATTACACCAGACGGCGGCCTCCAAAGAGTCAACCAAGGCAGAAGATCACCGGCAGAGAATCATACGACCACACCACCCGTCAATCATCCGACCAAAGAGAAGAAAGGTTGGATTCACTCATCGCCCTTCTCACAAGGCTTGTAAACCACCTTACACCAAAAGAAGACACCTCTGCCTCCTTGAGGCAGCATTAATCGAACGACACAAAATGCGGCAAACCACTTCTGAGGAAGATGGTCGCATTTTTTTTTTTTTTCGCTACCTCAACAGTCCCGCTACTGTTTGTAGCTTAATCTGTATGTTCAGTTTGATGGTTTTGGATTCATTAGTGTTGCACTTTAGGGGATAACCAGGCTATGGTCGGTAGGACCTTAATATTAACCCCCTCTTGTATTCTTATATATATTTAATATATATTTCACATTCTTACTACACTTACTCAGGAATCCACAGGTTCAATATAATACTTAATGGCACCTTGTATTTGTGCCAGGTCATAGGTACAAGCGTGCCTTTAGACTCTAGTCTTGGAACTTCGTGGCGGGCTTCCTCTACTCTGTTGAAGAATTTTTCGGTTGATTGGAAGATTTGTGTATGGATATTTGGAATATTTGTGATGTCATGGAGGATCGCTGTTGGAGTGAAGTAATTTGCCCGTGTGATCATTCGGAGAGTCTTATTCTGCAGTCTCTGAATATGCATTCTGTTTGAGTGGCTGGTCGTTCCCCAAGCTTGGCAACCATATAAGATGAGAGGAACAATGATTGACTTGTAAATGCGGATCTTGGTTGATAAATTTAGGTTGTCGCTCCTCAGGATCGGTGCAAGGTTCATCGTCACTGCTAGCCCTTTTTTCTCCGGTCTAGCACATGTTGACGAAAGAGAAGTTTGTTGTCAAGTATTATGCCCAGATATCGAGTCTCTGTACACCCAAGCAAGGTTGTGGCCCATTGTTTCTAGCTGTTTTTGGAGTATTGGTCTTTTCCTTGAGAAATACATTGCAGAACATTTCTTAGGGTTGAGTTTGACTTTATTTACTCTGCACCATTTATCAAAAGCGTCCAAGCCTTTTTGAGCGTTTTGGATATTACGTGTGCGGTTTACTCCGGTCGAGTAGATGACCGTATCGTCAGCGAATTGAGCCATAAGGACGTGAGGAGGTAAGGGTATATCGTTAATGTAGATTTTGAAAAGAGTAGGCGCAATTACCGAGCCTTGCGGAATTCCAGCAGTAATTGTGTGAGTTGCAGATTTTTTGGCCTTCAACTTTTACGAAGAATTTTCTATTTTTTAAATAGCTTGCAATAAGTGCGATGTAGCATTCCGGAATATCTGTTTGATGATATAGTTTATCAATTAATTTAGAGTGCCAGACTTTATCGTAGGCTCTTTCTATGTCAACGAAAACGGCAGCAGTTGATTTTTTCCAGTTAAAACCTTTGCTTATATACTCCGTTAGTCGCACTATCTGGGTTGTGGCTCCTACATGGTTTTCAAAGTCAAATTGTTCGTGTCGGATGGTGTGTCCAAACTCCAAACTGGTATTAATTCTTTTTAGCAGTAGCCACTCTAGTATTTTGGAGGGAGCAGACAGTAAACTAATCAGTCTGTAATTACTTGGGTTTTGCTTGTCTTTACCCCTTTTTTGAAGCGCGATGACCTTTTCAGTTTTCCATATCGATGGGTAGTAGTGTTGAAGCAGGCAGGCGTTAAAGATTCTGGTAAGTAGGACAATCCCTTATCTTGGTAGATGCTTAAGGTGGGAGTTGCCAATACTGTCATACCTTGGAAAATTTTTTGGTGGCTAATTTTCGTATTACAGCTCTAACTTCCCTGAGGATTGTTAGTTCCGGTTGGTCGGAAGGTGGTCTGCTAAGTTTTTCTGCAACTCGTTGAGTAGATGTGGTCACCTCCAGTTCTTCAGCTGGGGTCAGTTGATAATCTGCTGCTGTATGTTGAGCTGCAAAATGTTCTGCCAGGATTTCTGCATTACCCAATGAGAGGAAGCACGGACCTGCAGGGCCATTTATAGGAGAAGTGACTTCGCGTGGTTCTCGAAGGGCACGGATTAATTGCCACGCATCCCTGTTTTCCAGCATTAGTTGAGACATTTTTTCCTCCCATCTTTCTGAGCTCCTTTCTTTCAGCCGGGCGGTGAGTTGGTAGGAGTAACAGCGATATCTACGGTGGTCGGCTGGATCGCGGAAACAATGCCAGAGTAGCCTATAGCGGTTCCGTAAATACCTAATATCTTCAAGAATATCAGGTAGTCTCTGTTGATATTCATCGTTGCATGTGGTGGTAATTGATGCTCTTCTGTCAGCCTCCTTAACTACGTTGGTAAAATGACTGATGGCCTTTTCTATCTATTCTGGTGTTGAAAGGTTGACGGTAGGCTTAATCTTGTTATAGACCAATCTTGAGAAAAGATTCCAATCAGTCCCCTTGGTGCTTTTTGGCGACTGGTTTAGTAAGATAAAATTCCTGAGGTTTATTAGCACCGGGTTGTGATCAGATCATAGATCCGACATAGATTTGAGTTGGACTCTATGAGTGACGTTCTTGAATAGTGCGATGTCTAGGACATCAGGTTGTGCTCGCTGTGAATTAGGGATGTATGTCGGCTCCGTAGGTCCTAGGACGTCTATGTTCCTCCTGCCAGCAAGTTGGAGAATAAGTTCCCCTTTTGGGTTAATTAAGTGGGAGTTCAGAGCTGTATGTTTGCTGTTTAAGTCTCCACCACTGATGATTTTGTTTCCTTTCGAAAGTAATTAATCAAGGTCGTGTTCAACGATATTTCTGTTAGGAGAGAGATATGCTGAGATTAAGACATTGTGCCCCAGTTTTGAGTGAATCTTGACTGCTGTAGCTTCTAGTACTATTAGGTTTAAAGGTTGGATGGCTGTATGCGTCATAGATTTCTTGATTGCTATGGCGGTGCCCCTTTGGCCTATTCTGTCAGTGCGATGTATCTGAAATCCTGATAGGCTGAATTTATCATTAGGCTTTAGATGTGTTTCAGTTAGCAGAATAACGTTAATATTATGTCGGTTGACCAATTCTAGGAGTTCAAGTTTCTTGTTTTTGATTCCATTATCATTCCATATTGTTATGC
The DNA here is from genome assembly GCA_031002005.1 of Vandiemenella viatica. NCBI lineage: Eukaryota > Metazoa > Arthropoda > Insecta > Orthoptera > Morabidae > Vandiemenella > Vandiemenella viatica. Next base: position 34,089,789 of record CM061919.1, read on the forward strand.
TTAGGTCACGTTGTGATGGTGGATTTGTGACCATTATTTGAGCATCGCCATAACACCTTCCATAAAGGCAAACAGTTTAGAGAAATTGCCCTTTGCACTGTTTACTTTTTACATGGTTCTTTTCATTGTGTAGAGTAATTTCTTCATGTCTAAGAAGTCTACAGGGTCATCTGAGTCTTCTTCTTCGTCTGAGTAATGTGGTTTCTTGTTCTCTCCTCTGGAGCGCTTTAGGGTCTCTGCGAAGGAATGATAGTCACTAATCTTCTGTTTGCGGGTCTCTGGCTTCTTTCCAGCTTTGGTTTTATCCAGATTTTGGTTTTGGAATTCCATTTCGCCTGCGTTTTTGGTTCGACGGTTCTTCAATAGTCTCAAGTCTTAATTTTCTTTTTTGTTTGTCTTTGTAGATTTCACGATCTTCTGGTATTGCGGGCATCCTCTCCAGGAGGCTGCGTGATCACCTGAGCAATTTACACACTTTGCCTTTTGGATATTCGGGATTTGGCAATATCTGCTCGGATGTAAACCGGCGCACTTTACACATCTTGCAGGAAAGTTGCAGTAATTGGCACTGGCACTTGACGCAATGGGGATGTCCATTTAGATTCTTATAGCGTTCTACTCTAATTCTTGTATATAATAGAGCTCGAACGTTGTAGATTGACTCAGCTGCTGGTCCTAGTTTCAATGCAACGCTGAAGGTGGCTAGTGGAATCAATTCCTTAACCTGTTGATCCCTCTTCTTGACTTGGTGCACTTCTAGTGCCTCAAAACCCTTATCGGTGAGCTCTTCTTTTATGCTCTCATTTGGAACTAATGGTGGGAGTCCTTTGATAACTACTCTCAAAGATGTTTCAACAGGCATTTGATGACTGAAGTGGGCAATATTGTTTTGTTTGAAGAATGCTTTTAAAATTTTGTTGTCTTCTTTATTTTTCACAAAATATTTCAAGGTTTCCCCACTATGGAGATGATCTTTGATGATTTTGTTCAATTCCAAATAGTTTTTCACCACTTTGATTACTACAGGGGGTATTCTACCACTCCTCTGTACTGGTGTTGTTGCAGGTGTAGTTTCTGTTTCATTTGTGGTCTGTTGACAGGTATTGACATTTTCTGTGACTGCTGCTGAAGGTTGGCTTGTTTCCAGAGGAGTAAATCTATTTCGCAACTCAATCTGAGAGTCAGTTTTACTTATCTTCTGTTTTTTTTCTTGGGAGTACTCTTGCATCTCCTCTTACCCTTTGCTGTTTGAAACCCGTCAGAGGGTTCGGGCAGACTCGGAAATTCTTTCAGTTAATACTATCTTCTGTTTTCTGGAGATTTCTTTTTCCGTTGTGGTGGCGGACTCACATGATTAGAGCTCGAGGATTCATCACAGCTTTAACAGTCCATTTCAGATCCCGAAGGAGAAGCCGAATTATCCTCACAATTTGTAGCCCGTTCCGAGTGTGACGCCCGTCTACCAGCCATGTTGTGCACGAAACGCCTGTCGCGTTCCGTGCACGTGTGTATCCTAGTGGGAGAGTCGCTCTGGTTCCTTGTTAACACCGCTGGGTAGCTGGAACCAGAAGCAACCCTACACAGTGCGTCTGGGGGTTCCACCTCTCGCGGAAGTGGGCCGTGGGACGGTATCACACTAAAATCTCGGAAAGGGGGGTCGGGCGGATCTCTACCTTCTGACGACAACTTTGCTAAAGCGCTAGAATTCACACCCTTAAGCCTAGACTCAAGGTGGGAATTTTTTTTTTTATGTAACAGTTTAACGTCACTTTTTAACAACGTGGTCTTTAGAGACGGGAAAGGATGGGGGCAAGGAATGGGAAGGAATTCGGCCATGGCCTTTTGAAGGAAGCATCCCGGTATTCACCTGGAGTGATTTGGGGAAACCATGGAAAACCCAAATCTGGATGCCCGGACGGGGATTCGAACCGCCGTCCTCCCGAATGCGAGGCCAGAACGCTATCCGTTACACCACCACGCTCGGTGGGTGGGAATCGACGCGCCCGTAATGGTGAGTTGCGAAGATGGTCGCAGCCGAACCGGTCACACCCCGTCTCAGGCCGATGGAAGCGCCGACCAATGGGAGAGCAGCGTGCTACATAGGAAGATCACGTTAGCAGGTATTAACAGTTTCACTGTCGATTCACTACTGAACTGTCTGACTCTGCCGCTTCTTATTATAACGAGCGCCCATTCTTTATTTATAGTCTCAGACAAATTGTTTCTCCTCTGAAATCCACTAAATTGCAGTCCTGGTCGACAACTCTGATGTAAATGTTATTGAGCGTTTTCATCATGATGGGAAGATAGATGATGTTAGCCGGTACTTCAACAATTTTTTACCTTTTCGGTACTGTTGGGAAAAACTCGTGAAGTGTATGCCCCAAATTATCGTTGACATAATTTCCAGTACATATGCTGCACTCTATTCGTATCTCGTGAACACTGAATATCTGCACGCTGTAATATAAAATATGAAATCCAGGCTTTAACACGAGTTTCAAAAATCAAAACAATGAGCCAATTGAGTTTGGTTTAGTGAAGTTAATTTCTACAGGTGTTTGATTCTGACACTTGAATGAATTGTTGTTTGCTCTAATAACCAGTTTCTCGATAGTGCTATGCTTAACTAAATAACTTGCTAAGTCGTCAATATCGTACGATTCTGTAGGTACATTAATCTTCAAGTAATGAAATTTACAATTTGTCTCGTCAATGTTCAAGACAGAATGGTATGTTTGAAAATCTACCAAACCGATTGAATACTCGCTTTGATTCAAATCGATAGGTGGGAAGTATCACGGCTCAAGACCGAACAGTTGGCGGACAAGAAGAGTGCCACAGACATGTGATACCCCGACTAAAGTTCGTTCAAGACTGATGTTATACATTTTGGTAAAGAAATTTTAAACACAAGTGTCTACATACATGTGTACCAAATTTCTGGTGCCGTCGCACATTGTACAGTATTCTGTTGCCTGCAAAGTACCGCTGCAATTTCAAGGGTAAGTCACCATCCTTGAACTTTACGTACGCAAACCAATGTGTTCCAGCTTTTTCAGCACTGTCCAGGTTCACAATTCCCCATTCGTGTTCACGAATTTTTTCAGGTAATGCATCACGCATGAAGACGCCACGAAAATGTGGTATACTCAAATGCTTTACATGTCTACGTATATCATCATTCGTTAACAGCTGCAGCGACTTTTTTTTCTTTAATCCCGATCCATCTTTCCGGTACAGTATCAAATAAAGACCTTTACTTCTCATCGCAATTGCTTCCATGGTTTCACTGTGCCGTTTCTGTTCATTCAATTACTGTTTTACTTCTTTAGTAACTTTGACAACTCTGGCAATGGCCGAGGCTCCTCCTTTAAGAGCTCCGGCAACCGACAGTCCGACAAAATTAGGTATTAAAAGGAGTATACCAACCTTCTTCTTCTTCATTTTGATGCCTGCACCCAACTTCAGCTTATCACACATAGCACCGTTAACTAGAAATGCAGCCGCACGTTCACCGAACTTTGCATCTTTGGCCCTCATACTGTTTGAAGACTTTTTCGCTAGTATGCGGTCTGCATTGCGTCTGTTAGTACCCTGCACATACGCAATGTCATGTTCCCTGGATGCTGCATCCTCGTCTGACCGAGTTTCAACCGCTTTACCAGTTTTTTCACAGGTCCACAGAACTGGTACGTTGGAATGGGCGCCTCAGATTGTATTTTGTCGATTATCTTGTTTAAGAAGCTACGAACATTCTTCTTCTTCCTCGTAGGAGGCATTGTTATCGACTTACTGCTTTTATATGTTCATGCGCCTATATATAGAAAGAGCAATAATAGAACCTTGTCAATATGCGTTTCGTCAAACAGCGAGAAACATTATCAGTGAGTAATGTGGAAATTCCCGGCACCAACTCCAAACGGAAGATGAAGAATGGACCTCTATTTCCTGAGACAGTTAAGGCGATAGCGTGTGGACCATTAAACTGTGGGAAAACAAATCTTGTGCCATCCCTGCTGGAACACCCCAATGGACTTAAATTTAAAATGTGTATGAAAATTTGGATACAACACAGTTTGATTCAAGAATGCTTGTTATCTTAGACTCATCTTAGGATCATGGATCTCGAAACTCCAAGAGAAGCATCACACCACCAGCAGGAGGAAAAGCTAAGTTCTTTAGAAAGGAACAAAGAGCTCTCAACAATAATGCCAAAAATACTGGTGTTCCAGCTTCAAAGTTCACCCTGGCATGCAGAGATAAAAGAACTGTCAAAAAGGGAACCCAAACTGCACCATCAGGTAGCGGTATAAAGAATTCTTCCCAAACTAACCGCAAAGCAAAGATGGTTATGGTCCAGCCTGATGGAGAGGGCTTTGTGCTGGCTGATCGTACCAGCTGATCCACCATCCCTAGATCCAGCCACTATAGAGGTCAGCAACTCGTTTGACCTACTAAACCAGGACGAACCCACACAAGAGCAACAGCAGCAGCAGCAAGATCAACAATCACCACAATAAAGGCACCAAATACCACCCATTGTTGCGAACTTCCAAAACAGTTACAAAGTGCTACATCAGCTGGTTAAAGGGACTTTGCAAGGGAAGCCCTTTCAAGCAAAATCTGCATGAGGCGACAAGATTAAATTGACTTTTAGCACAACTGATGACTACCTAAATGTGACCGCAGCACTTCAGAGGAAGGGAATACCTAACTACACTTTCCCCTCAGCTTCAGAGAAAATACTAAAGGTATTACTTCGAGGAATGCCCTCAAAACCTTCCAACAGAGGAGGAGCTGGAAGACCTTGGCTTTGACATACGCACAGTGGATCAACTAAAGAGACCTGGCAGTTCCGATATTATGCCTCTTTTTCTGGTGGTCCTGCCTGACAGGCCCCAGAACAGGAAAATATACGCGTTAGAGTACCTAATGTCCTTGCGCATCTCTGTGGAGAAATTGAAAACAGCCAATGGCCCTGTTCAGTGTTTTAACTGCCAGGCCCTAGGACATATAGGTCGTCATCGTAATATGCCATCAGTGTGCGTCAAACGTGCTGGTGCACATCTATCAAATGATTCCACCCTCAAGAGAGGAGAAAGGGAACCAAAATGCGCAAACTGCAATAGAAGCCACATAGCCAGCTACAAGGGCTGTCCTGCGTTTAAGCGAGCCCGTGATCGTCAGCGAGGGACCATTCCTGCGCTAACAAAAGAGCAGCAGGAAAAGAATGATGGGAAAAAGACCATAGACTCTGCAGACAAACAATGGCCAGCGGATGTCCAAACTAGAAGTCAACAAACAAACAAGAACATGCACCAGAATGGGAAGAACCCTCCCCCTGGAAAGAAGAAACCACAACAGAAAACTGGGAAAGATCCTGAAACCTCAAGTAGGAAGAACAACATCCAACAGGCATCAAGCCAAAATTCAGATATCACTTATGCAACAGCTACTGTTGGTAATGGTAAAACTAAACCATTACAAAAGGACAACACTAATAGAGAGGACAAGCCCCGACAGACAAACCTGCCAGCAATGTTACCACACCAGGTCCACACCCGAAAAAGCAAGCTATTGAATATTGTAGGCAGCCTGCTCAACATGCTAACTTCACTCCTAGTTTGATCAATTAGCCGCGGATATAAAATCCGCAGTAAAGACGGTTTCTGCAATCGAACAGCCAGAGACGTCCCTGACCCCCAATGGATAGGATGCACATTCATGTATTATCATTTTTGCGTTTGGAATGCCAATGGCATCCATCAATAACCAGTGAGTTCAGACAGTTCTTGCGCGACGAAGACATAGAACTATGTCTAGTTTCTGAAATTCTTCGCAAACAAGGCCTCCACGCCACAGCAGCAAATGATTGCTGTTATCGTTATGACAAGCCAACTGCAGGAGTGGGTGTAGCATCCTTCACCACGAGATACTATCGCCACAAACAGAGCAAATGGATTAAAAGCCATTGAAGTAATGACCACAACAGGACCAATCACAGTTGTCTCTGCATACAGGCCGCCGCGGAAACAACTCATAGAAGAGGATTTCAACCACCTACTCTCCTTTCGGGGAAAGCTTATCATTGGAGGGGACTTTAACTCAAAGCACCCGGAATGTACTCGTAATTAAAGAATTACAAACCCGGCATGACAAAAACTCCACAGAATCGCACTCAGAAGCAACCTACAAGTCTGGGGACCTGTTGAACATACCCACCACCCGTGGAACGGAACCCGATCTGACGTATTGGACATAGTGATAACCAGAGGTATTGCATGCTTCATCACTGCTCATACCATGAACCAACTATCATCTGACTATTCCCCGGTCCTGATTGGCATAGATGTCGGCTCATGGAGACCAGAAACGACTAGCCAAATTAACTTCAATAAGAAGTACTGGGTAGATTTCCGTAACATGATCACGGAATCCCTTCATCGCCTAAGACCAATCAATACAAGGCAAATAGAGACCGCAATAAAACAAATCTCTACTACTATTGTGGAAGCGGCAAATAGCTCTGCACCTTCCACGGTAACAAGACCTCAATCCCGGCAACTGCCGCCACAATTGCTAGCGCAGGTAAAGCACAAAAACAGGGTGGCCAAGGAATGGCGATTAACCCGACGCCCAGACACCAGGCGACTCCTAAATCGTCTCCAGCGAGAGCTGAAGGCTGCGCTACAAGAGCACAGAAACAGGGAGTGGTCAACACGTCTGGCCTCACTCAATATAAACGACGGTAATCTTTGGGTTGAGACCAGTCGCTTCACAAAACGGCGTGCCAGACTTCCCCCTCTCCATGGAGAAAGGGGCCTCGTCTTCAGCAACTTGGACAAAGCCAACGCACTGGCAGATGATTTTGCAAAACAGTTCAGGCCATCCCAAGACGACGACGAAGAAGAATCTGCCACTATTCGATGAAGGTTAGCTCGCTTCCTAGCCGCTGAAGATGACGGTTATGTGATCGAAGAAATCTCTACTGAAGAAGTTCGACGCATCTTAACACAATTATATCCCAGGAAGGCTCTGATACTCTGGGAAATCAACTACTGAAGAATCTTCCGCAACAGGCCGTAGAACACGTAACCGATATCTTCAACGTAATACTCAGCAGCCAACATTATTCCAGTTGCTGGAAGCAAGCGATAGTGATTACTGTGCCCAAACTGGATAAGGACAGCCTATTCCCACAGAACTACCGCCCCATAAGCCTCCTATCCTCGCTCAGTAAGGTCTTCGAGCGGCTCTTACTCAGACGACTGGAAGCTCATATACAGAGGGAAAATATTATTCCGGAATTCCAATTCGGATTTCAGAAGAGGCATACTCAACAGATTATGCGAATAGTTGAAAGAGCCACGACAACATTCAACTATTGCGGCTACTGTCCGTTAGTGCTGCTCGACGTGGCGAGGGCTTTTGATTCCGTTTGGCACAACGGCCTCCTGTACAAACTTTATGAGCAGGGACTACCTGGCCCACTCGTAAAGCTAAGCCGAAGTTATATATCAGGTAGATCTTTCCGAGTGAGGGTAGGTATTGATCTATCAATACGTCGCCCCATAAAGGCAGGAGTACCACAGGGATCGGTACTAGGACCTGTACTTTACTACTTGTATACAGTCGATATACCAGCTCCAACTACAGTCCGTACCGCCCTTTACGCAGATGATACGGCTTTTTTCACGGCACATAGGTGTAAAGCTACTGCCATCCGCCGACTACAACAGGTTCTACAGCAAACCGAAGCCTGGGCCAGAAGTTGGAGAATCACCCTCAACACTGGAAAAACACAAGCCATCATGCTGACGATGCGCCTGGGGAAGCGGGATCGCCAGCAAAATCGCACCAAGAAGCTGCACCTAAATGGAGAAGAGATAGAGTGGTCTGCCACTGTCAAATACCTCGGTGTCACTATGGACTCCCAGTTAACCTGGAAACGCCACAGCGAGGACACTCGACGAAAGTCGCAGCTAGGCTCAAAGAAGTGTATCCGATCCTCAATCGGAACAGCTCATTATCAGCCAGTACCGGAGTCAGTATATATTGCAGTCTAGTTCGCCCGGTAAAGGAATATGCGTGCCCAGTGTGGGGCTACGTATCAAAACCCAGATTAAGCAGACTGCAAACAATGCAAAACAGAGCACTTCGGCGGGAACTACATGTCCCGAACTGGCTCCCAATAGCCGACCTTCATGAAACCGCAGGTGTCCCGCTGCTCCAAGGAAGAATATTGGCGATTACCAAATCCTTCTACAGAGCTGCAAGAACGTCTACAAATCCACTAATTGCAAATGTCGGACAGTATAACAATGCACATGACAATCACGAAAGGCCATTGTCTATCCTAACAAGAAATTAAAACAATGAAAGAGCAAAATTAAAGACATACCAATAACAAAAGACACCTAACCTGAAAGTCTGAAGAAAATGTCCAATGACCAAACCTTCACCTAAACTTCTTGAGAATATAAAAGCAGAAATTGCTCTCGGGCGGCGTGTTTTCCATGTCGTTGTACCAACCAAAGTATCAGTTGCTAGGTGAAATAGTAAAACCAATTAAAGAAATTATGTCTTTGACATTTAGCGATAATCAGAGTGTGAAGAAGCAGAATAACATACGAGATTACTTTTGTATGGTAACGCACAGGTCAGTATATTCTTTCTATTTGTATCAGACATATAGCTGGATACCAGAACAGCTGGTTAGAGACCATGCTGACTTTATCGTGCTATTTAAACAGGACGATATGAATCTCAGGCACATTTACAATGACCACTTTAATACTGACATGCCGTTCAACGACTTTAAAAACCTTTGTGGTTACTGTTGGAATACGAGCAAGCAAGGATTTGTGGTTATTGACAAAGACTGTGACATGTATCATGGCGGTACCACAACGGATTCATTTTGATTCATTTTTGAATAAATAGCCAAGCACACTAGGTACCGTCATTATTACAACCATAGACACGTTTGGTAGAACATCATCGATAGAAAGCAAGAGAGTGTTGGTGTATCCACCTCAACACATACTTCTCACAAAAGTAGGAAGTTTGGATTGCCAAGGTAGAATACTCAAACATGTAGCTGACCCTATCGATGATGATGACGTTGTATCTAAAGGATATACAAACAGAGCAATTAATAATGGTCTAATTTTTTAAAAATATTAGAAGTGACTACAGTTAGGAATATTGTTGCAACGGATACGTTTCAGAAGAATGCATACATACTAAATTATAGTGAAATCCCTGTCAATGGTTTAATCCTCTCAGTAGTCAAACCGAAAATGGTTGATGTAAGACTGAATTGGGTAAACGTTGGCTATCAAGCATGGGTACTCCATGTGAATCGAGGTAGTAAATTTAGTTTTTTCCCCGCATATAAACCCAGCGAAGCAGTTACAGAACAAGTGATTTTTAAATATAAAATAATACCAATCATAAGCCTTAATCGGTGTTTGAACATGGATGGGGGAACAACTAAACGCACCATCTTAAGAGCCAGGAATGCTATTCGACGCAAGTTACTTGAACTGAAAACTGTTCATATCGACTCTGAAAATTTTTTCAAGGATTTGTTGAGACCTGTGACGGATACTATGGAAAATGTTTTCTTACCTCAACGAAATCTGCTGCAGCAGCAGCAGCAGTCTTCTGGCTTAATCAATGAATTCTTGAATTCGCTGAGTCGAAGTGAGAGAGATTATGATTCAGTGTATGGTATCCAGAAGAAGAATGATTCTCTAGTGATTGGAAACTCATCTGTGAGTATTTAAGAAGATTTTATTCTAATTGATGGTAATGAATACGAACGAACACATGGATTAATGAAGTTGTTGTTGGCTTTTTGTTTGTTTGTTTGTTGAAAGTATACTACCAAGGACTTGAAAAATTAAACAAGTACCCACAGAGTAAAATTTAATCCATCTGGCAAAATTTTGAAAAATACATCCACTAAGTATAAAAACATAATCTCTATGCTTGACCATCAGTCGGGTTCTGGTCTTCTTCCCATGAAGGAATATGTATATTGGTACGATCCGAGTTAACTCGTTGAAAGATTGAAGTTACTTACAGCATAGACATCAGCAGGACATACGGCGCACTCGAACGAAATTTTATCAGTGATTGAAGAATTTCGTGATAGAGACATCATCATGTAATATGGATCAAGTTGTAGCAGAACGTCATAGACCCGCAAGAAGGAATTTTCCAAAAAGACGTGCAATAATCTTAGGTCTTAATGAGCTGTGGTGGCCTTATAATGTGGAAATGATCCCATACTCTCGTAAAAACAGTGGCTACAATATATACTGATAGTGATTGAAACTTTACAAGAACAAGACTGCTAGTGTGGTTGCCGACACTATGATGAAAATACTCGTACTAAGTGGTGATCGTGTACCTAAAAATTTACAGACTGACTACGGGAAGGAGTTTTACAATTCAAAGTTTAAAATACTCATGACTAGCCATGGTATTAATCACTACTCAATATATACTCATCTTAAAGTATCAACAGTTGAACGACTCATCAGAACTATCCAAGAATGCAATGTGGCAGAAATTCAGCAGACGTGGATCGCATTGGTAGATTGAACTTCTTCCTCAGTTAATTATTTTTCAGTTGATTTTATACAAGGAAAACGAGCATATCGCTCAGAAAGTTACAGTCTATGTACACTTGGTATGTATTTATAATGCATAACGCTCAGCAATGTACACTCGACACAGATACAGTCTACAGAAGAGCAGCACCCAGCAGCTAATTTTTACGAATTTATAAGAACCAAACTTAGACGCTATTTACTCCTATTTTACAGAGGATATCGCTCAACGAACTTACAGTCTATGTGCTGCATTGATTTTTCTATGCAGAGCATATCGCTCAACAAACTTACATTCTATGTCCAGCAATGATTTTTCTGTACTCCTTTCTATTTTATAATGTGTTTGGGCTACGATTTTTACTTATGGACTAGATATAAACAAACAGTGGACTGCAAAAAGAATTAAATTTTTTTGCAGTATATACATCATTTGCACAGCAACCAAGTTTTTAATGATGTACAACATTTTGTACAATATCAGAAAATATTTATAACAGACTATTTACATATTTCCAGCATCCTAAGCAGTGCACTATACATATTTACAAACTACATACACATATAAACGGTATATTTCATCTTCACCCATACACTATATTAACAATTATACAAAAATTCACCCAGGTAGTGGTTTGTGCCCCAACGCTAGGGTCTCAATCCCGTCGGGAAAAATATACCGTTTATCATCCGTCCTAGAGAGACCCATATATGAAGCTGCAGATGGTAACGTGGTGTTTTCCTATGAAGATAGTTAATGTAATCATCAATCTGCAGCTTTCTTGTAACAGAGCCGGCCTAACGGTTTTCCCGTGTATAGGTTTGCTCACTCTCGAGCCGGAATACTTACATTTTTGCCCGCAGACGAGCAAACTCTGCAATTGGGGTGCCATTCACCTCGTCCTTCATAACACCGACAACCTTTTCATTATGAGACTATCCCGACACGGTTGCAGAACGTGTCCAACTCATTCCTGTTACGGCGTATCACTTCATATGTATCACCACAAAAAATTAGAGCTTCCTGTGTACATATAAAGTAATTTAGGGCATCTAAACTGAGGAATGGCGAATTCGTAATGAAATCGGTATCCTCAGTTTAAAAAGGTCAAGAATGTACATTCCGACATACACTGGCTTATTGAAGAAAATCCTAACATTCGTCATCTCCACTGCCACAAAGTTTTTGCCGAAAATAGTTGGCCACTTAAATTTCAGTAAAGCTATGTATTTGTGGGCACCGCGGTGGCTTGCCCAATTAGTACACAATTTCACGTCGCGGTGCATTCGAATTTTCTCCGAATATAGAGTTGTTCATCGATTTATATAAATCTCTCTCGAAATCTGTTTTGGTGGAACGGCGAGGACACGTATTGAGAGATATGTAGTCTTTCAACCACGGTAACTGGTTGAAATATATCACGCGATGAATTTCGGTTACCTGCAACCCCAAGTTTCGCATTGCTGGAGGACTCGGTAGTGGAGAACGTACTGTACCTCATTCCCCAGTGTGGTCATTAGCTTGGGGAGGGTGGGACCTACAGGGACTTTGTGGTCTGGACATGGCGGCAAGTCTGCTAGGCTGTCGTGTTTATTCTGAGGAATCGTAAGGTCTAATACCAACACGAATCCCCTAGACGAGTCGGCTGCAACGCTCATGAAATCTATGCTAGCAATCTGCTCAGCCAATAGCTATTGAAACCCACCAGAGTGTGGATACTCCAACATGGCACAGCCGTACAGATTGTCTACGTCGAAGTACATTATAAAATCTTCCGCGTGCTCGTGGTTGTACCCGATATTTGCCTTGGCATAACTGTAGTTGCAATGTCAAGTACCTCCCCGAATTCCTCGTTCGAAAAGGAGCAGCATGTCAACATCTGTCAGACTGTACAGTTTGATACTCGTGCTCCTTAACAAAGCATGCCAGGAAAGACCTGGGGAAGTGAAATAGTGGGTGAGGTCCAGGGTGTATTTCCCAAAATATACATTCCTAAATTTCTGAAACAGATTTTCAAGTAGCTGCCCATCTGTGCCCATGTACAGACTTGCATATTCGCTGAAAGTCTTGCTCTGGAAAACCCGACACACTTGTCTCTCGTGTTTGTAATCTTCATCAGAAATTTCATGACTCCTACGATGAACTACAAAGTTTTGACTTTGGAGGAAACATGGCCTCGGTGAGCTTCTCCCACGAATCCATGTATTCGCAGAGGAAGGCACCCTCACATTTAACTGATTGGAATTTCTCGGGGTCGATGAAACGAGCACTGGTAATGCGCAAGTCACCGTCCACAAGGGTTCAAACCAGTTTATTTAATGGGGCCTGCATGAAACGGTACGAGTCAAGACATTTTAAAGTGATTGAAGTATAATCAATATTTTTAGAAAAAAGAAATATAGCATTCTGTTTTGATGGGAAGCACATCCATCGCATAGCCGTCGAGGTTTGATACAGCCATACCTACAAAATGTGCATTATACCTAGAAAGGTTGTGAAAGAAAATGGTATGTACCTTTGATTTTGAAACTGCAAATTATGTGCAGCTCCCCCTAAATTTGCCTGTGATATGACAATGATCGCGGACCTCGACAGACCCCGGTTCAATGTCTTTCTCACAGATATGGCATACCGTTGTATTAACAATCTTTGCTTCTTACTCATCTATCATTACAGGAGGAATACATTCTACATTCAAAAGCACTTTCCCGATCTTCAAGGATCAAGTGCGTTGCTGCATCGTTGTGGCTGCTTGGCGATGTCGTAAAATTACGACTATTTGCTGTTGGGTGACTGCCGGGTGCTGGCAAGGTGCTGCTGATGTTGGCCGTCTTGTTGATAAGAAGGCGATGGGTGCAGGTTGTAGCCTGCTTGGTTCCGCCAATGGTTCAGCATGTGACCTGCTAGGCCCCGCCACGGGTGCAGTCTGCAGCCTGCTAGGCCCCGCCGTGGGTTCAGGATGTGATCTGCTAGGTCTCGCCACGTGTTCTGTATGTGACCTGCTAGGTCTCACCACAGGTTCAGGTTGTGACCTGCTATGTCCCGCTACGGGTTCAGGATGTGATCTCCTAGGTCTCACCAAGGGTACAGGATGTTACCTGCTAGACCCCGCCACGGGTTCTGGATGTGACCTGTTAGGCCCCGTAAAGGGCTCAGTATGTTACCTGCTATGTCTCGCCACGGATTCAGGATTTGACCTGCTATGTTTCGTCACGAATGCAGGCTGAGGCCTGCTAGGACCCACGGCAACTGGCGATTACCACGGTCGTCACATTGGCAGCGTTCGTTTATCTTTGTGGCCGACCCTTGTAAACCGGAACCTGAAACAGAAAAAAAGAAAATATTTTAGTATCATGGAAAAAAATGATGGTGTAAAGTAATAATTACTTCATGAATAAAAATGTACTTACCATTAGCTATAAGGTTCCGACGTGCATCTACTGCAGGCGGTGGTGACTGCACTTGCTCTGGAACAGTATCCAGTGATACCTGCTGCGGTATAATCCACTAATGTGGAGATGGCGTTGGTGGCACGATTGAAGACGGTGGGCTTTGCTGGGATCCTTCAGTCCTCAAACTCCACTGTGACGAAACTTAAACAGAAAAAAATATTTAGTAACATAAAAAAAGAATCAGTAATATGAAATAGTAGAAAAATGTTTTTTACTTACCACTAGCAGTGTTTCGTTGTCGTTTGGTGCTAGATTGTAGTGGAGCCCCCTCCCGTTTAGTCGGCATCAGAAAAAAACTTCACTGCGTATCTGAAACAAAAAATTAATAGACCATGTATTAGTATAAATATATATAAAGAAAAACAAAATGTACTAGTTATAAAATATTGTCTACTGTTCTTTAAGGATATATTTTTCCAGTTCAATAAATTCTGGCGACGGAAAAAAAAAAGATTACATAGAGAAAAGACGAAAATAATTACAAGTTAAAAACAAAATAACTTCTCACCACCAATCAGATAATTTATTGGATTTTCCAATAGATCATCAAGTCCTACAAAAGAAAATAATGGTATAGGGAGCGAAAAAAATGGTTACTTTGATGAGCAATCACTAACAATAACTTACCATAATCATTAAACTAGCTCAACCCTGTAATACCTAAGTCAAAAAAGAATTATTTAAACTACAAATACAGAGAAACAAGAAATTTTGTAAATAAGTATTTTTCATCTTACCAGGAAGAGGAATTTATTAACTCATCCCATAATAACTGCATTTCTGTGAGAAGAAACATAATATTTAGTATGCTACTTAAGTGAGAGAACTATGCGTATATTTTACAGGTATTTTTGAACTTACCTTCGTTGTTGAAGATATCTTCAGACATGCCTGATATCGTACACGAGGTCTGAAGAACAGCGGAACGAAAACGGGGAAATGTAGAAAAGTTGCTGTCTGCAGCCGATGTACAATCAATTCGATGCAGGTAGATGTTTTGGGCAGCCTTGAATTCTGGGTGGTCTTTTCTTGGATGGATAAATAATGCTTGCTACAGGAATTTTCTACACTCCGTCAGCAACACCTGCTACAATTTGTCTCGGCTTGACCATCTGCAGTTCGCGCGTGGTCTTTGATTGAGAAAAATATGACTCTAGCAGATGCGGGTACATGTATGTCTTTGAAAAATAACACACGACGTCTAACCAGCAACATTTACAACCCTTGAAAGGCAAGCAATTTGCTACGCTCTGTGCCATGGTCTTTTACAATAAGTTCAAAGGATGTAACAGCTAAAAATAAATTACTATGTTGGTGTTCCCTCTAGCTGACTAATTGCTGCGTCCTACTTGTGCAGCCGCGGCGGCGCATGTCTTTGAAAACGACTGTAAGAATAACTAACGAGCCCTCTTGAAAGTTATTGTTTGCCGCTGGATTAGTACAACAAAAAAAGTGTCGTGTTTCTGTTTCTATCGAAAAACTAACATCACAGATGTATAGAGGGAATATTTCTGAATAGATTTAACATTTCATTCATTATAATCCGTTCGATATTGCAGGAGTAATGAGGGTTTGAAATTATATATTTTTAAACGAATTTGTGGGTAATAGACTTGTGGTTTTAGAGCGACTCGCCGGCCGGATAATGGTCCCTAAATGCATTGCGAAGGAGGCTTTGCTTGGGCTCGCTCGGCCACTAATTAGGCTTTTTTTTTATGTGTCACTGCCTCAACGGCATGTTTATGTAAAGGTCCCGCTACCTAAGTAGCTCTACCTAATGTGTAGCTTGTTTTTTTTATTCTATTTAAGGGGGGAAATGGCTATGGTATGTCACTGACATCCTTGTGGATATCAAATGACATCCTTATTGAAAACCCCTTTAGGTGTTAGTACATCCGTTGGGGATCATCATCGTAATCAGCTGTGTTAGGAGCTGGACGACTTTCCCCAACTGGTTGTCCGTTTTTCCTCTATGGTCGTGGCTGCAGCAGTGTTGGGGCTGGTGGTGGACCACTTCATTGTTCAGTGGTCTTAAGCTGTGGCATTGGTTGATTTCCTGGCCTTCTTCTCTTGGCGTTTTTCTTTTCTTGCATTCCGGGTGTGGTTTGGTTGCCGTTGGCTTCTGTCGGCAGAGGCTAGTAGCTTCTTCCTCACAGCACATCCGCCATAGCACGCCGCGAGGTTAGCCCCACAGTTTGCACACGTCTGCGTGGCTTCACGCGGACACGTGCAGACCGCGAGGCTGTGGGTTCCCCCGCAGCGGACACAACGGAATGTGCTGTCGGTGATGAACGCCGCCAGTGGTGCCCATGTTTTCTCTGGAAGCGTTGCAATATGGTGGAGTATCTCGGTCATGGTGGCCTGCTGAGGCGGCGAGATGACTTGGAGCAGGTGCTTGGGAGGCGGGCGGCATTGTGTTTCCGGCCCGCACCGCGCTGGGGGCCTGGCCGCAGCGCACACGATTTGACTATGCCTGTCCAGTGTGGGCATACGCTGCTGACAGCTACATACTCAGGCTACAAACAATACAAAACAGGGCACTGAAAAGAGCCCTGCACCTTCCAGCCAGGTTTACCACCGACGCACTCCATGAAGCTACTAGAGTTCCATATCTTCATGACCGGTTTCGACAACTGGCTGAAGTATTGTACACAAGTGCAAATAGAAGCAATAACCCGGAAATTAACAACATCGGTCGCTATGACATCACCATTGACCGTCAGAAGAGACCACTAAGTTTAATCATTTAACGCAAACAAACACCTCCGAGAAGACATACCAACAGAAAAGACTTGCATCACCCAAATTCCCCCTGCCTGTTAAGAAAGGCAATAACGGTGCTATGACGACCATTACAAAGCGATCCGGTCCTCTTAACGCACTGTTCTATTCGCGTCTAAACACGCTGAAGTAAACTGAGAATCTATAGAGACTTAATACACACAAACGGCAACAGATGTTAATTTCGTAAAAGATGAATTTTATTCGCCGTGAAAAGTACTAGTTAATCGAGATATGGGGCGGTTATTTAATTCTATATAATTACTGTTAGTATATTTTAAGTAACCCTGGACTTTAAGCATGAAAATCCAAACCATTTCCGGTTTTTTTTTTTTTTTTTTTTTTTTTTTTTTTTTTTTTTTTTTTTTTTTTTTTTTTTGTTGGTTCTTCGAATCGTAATTTAATTAATATCTCGTGGTTTTTCTGCTGTAGTGTATGCCTGAACATTACATAAAACTAAGAACTGACATTTCTCCAAAACTATTTAACCAATTTAAATCAAATAAACGTTTTTTGAATCTGTATGAGTTATATATATATATAGAAGATACCGTATATAAAATAATTAATTTCAAGCATTTTTTTGCACCGAATTAGAGTTAAATACGTAATACAGTACAGAAATACAAAATAATTTTTAAACTATAAAATAGATAATAATTAAGCGAATTACAGCAAATTTTATGCGCTCAAGATTGAATTATGCCCGATGACAGCTTAGCAATACCAGTTGTAGCATGTTTAATTAATAAAACTGATTAGATTAACATAAACTAATGAGTTTAAAATTATAATAACTGAGAGATGTAAGGTACATACATAAAATAAACGATTTTAAGTATTTTTTGAATGAAAAACGCATCACTCAAATCTGGAATAATTATTAAACAATAAATTAGATAATAATTGAGTGAATTAATGCAAATTTTTATCCATTCAAGATATCTGCTTACGAATACCGGTTTGGTATTTTTATTAATAAAACACAAATAACGACATAATTTAATCAATTTAAATTTATTGTGAGATATACTATATAAAAGCAGTCATTAATAGGGTAACAAATCTGTGATGAAACATAGGTTAGTGTCATTAAATAGCAAGCCGAATTCGCTCCCTGCTCTATCACGTGGTTGTATGTTTGTAAACAAACAAGTTTAAAATGCCTGAAGAGAAGGAGGAGGGGGGTGGAGAACGTGATTGGAGGGGGGAGGGGCGGAGAGGAAGGGGACGGAACCGGGTTGTCATCAATCAAAGCTGTCATCACCTAAGGCCGTTCAAATTTGGGTTACCTAGCCTCATTTGCATATCAATAGAGGAGGCGTGGCCGGATGATTGACAGTTATTTTGTGTCTACGGATGCTCCAACTTACTCTACTTTACTAAACTGCAAAAATGTATATAAGATAACACGTTTGATACACCACTTGTCATTACAATGATAACCAGTACCACAGCAGTGATTTTATTGAAGAGTAGGCATAAAGTGCAAGTAAATGGTTACGAAGCAGCAGAGAGCATGAGTTTATTAAGTTTTTAATAGTTTTTTGTGTTACTTTCATTAGCGACATGTTACTGAAAACTACTTGCACGCAGATTAAATCACTAAAAGAGAAATGATGAACTTGATTCCATTTCACTATTCGTTCTGCCTAAATTCAGTTTCAAATATTACATAAACGCCACATCAAATAAATCCACTTAAAAATAATATTTTCACAACACATGTACCATTTGAATTTTGAAATTCTCTGTTGAATTGTTGACATGATTTTTGAAAAATTATTTACTGAAGAGCAATCATGTTAAAATCACTCATCCAGTTATTTTGTGGAAACGATAGCCAGCTATAGTTTTCCTATAATCTGTAGGACCATAAAAATCACAACAAATTTTGAGTGAATTTTTGGATGAGTATTTCGAAAATAAAAATGGGGGAATTTGTCGAAGTATCTCATAAATAACGGAACAATACGAAAATCCAAAAAATATCAGCATCATTGACCTTCCAGTCTTCACTTAACATCCATGTAGATTATCTAAAATGATTTTTGTTTTAACCTCCAATGAAGCCACATATAATTATTTGAATCACCATGGTATTTTTTTTTATAACGTTATGATCGTATTTGGTGAGAACTTAAATACGATGCAATAACTAGGTGAGTTCGGAAGGCGCTACGACGAGGTAACTGTTTTTCTTTAAAGTGAAAGAAAATAATAATTTTTTACAGCCAGCAACAACTGTTGTAGATGGGAGCGGAGGTGCAGGAGGCGTTGGTAGACCTGACGGGGGAAGCAGAAGTTCGTCCCCAGCTATTGCTGCACCTGCTAAACGGAACATCAGCGCGCTCCATAGTGTTGCGGGGAGGCAACTGGGACGGCGCCATATTGGAACTGGACCCGCAGCCTCAGCTGCACCACCTCGACCTATCCAACAATAGGATCATCAATATCAGCAAAGGTAAGTTCCATTATCTATCAGAAACTCTCTGGCGTCCATTAAGGCAGAAAACATATGGAGAAACGGACTCAAATGCAATGATCCCATCCAACAACTAGTAAAAAGCAAACAAACACGCAGTTTTGAAGGGTCTCACAAGGCTATAGTTTGATCAACGGATCTCCCCTTTCAGATCTTTCCAGAACCAACCATCACCCAGCAGCCGTTCCCGCCACGAAATTAGACCACAGGTAGAATAAACTCGCTATTACAGCTGGGCCACTCGGCCATCCTAAAGCCGGGTACTCACTAGCGAGCTGTAACTGTAACCAACAGATACAGTAACCACGTTCTAGTGTGGACGCGGGAAACGAACTTCGCTCGCGACGAACACCGAGCCACCTCACTGGGCGTACTCACTAGCGAGCTGTAACTGTAACCAAACGGATACTGTTACGAGGTTCTAGCGTGTACGCTCACTGTAACCGTAACGACAAGCCGACTCAATCCGCAGTGTTCGTCTGCATTTCCGCAATGTCGGACAAAGTGTCTCTCACTTGTGCAGCGTACATACTTGTATATGCATTACTGGATGATTATAAACGACCACGAAGATGGAGTATTCATGGAATGTATAGAGACAGAAGTGATCTAATTCTTCTATTAAGAAATTAACAAATGAGTGGTCATTTAAAAAATTTCACGAGAATCTCTCCAACTGATTTTGAATATCTAATGAACATCATTGGGCCAAAGATAGAACGAAGAAACACTTCGTTCCGAGAAGCAGTGTCAGTTCAAGACAGATTAGCTGTGACGCTGAGATACTTAGCTACTGGTGATTCTTTTACAAGTTTACAATATCCCTTTCGCATTTCCAAACAAGTCATAAGCTGAATTGTCCCTGAAGTGTGCCAGGCGCTGATAGAAGCTTTGAAATAATAAATCAAGGCAATCCTTTATTCAATAATAATAATGTAATTTATTTTTAAAAAATCATACATAATTTTCTAAACTCATATCTGATGAATACTCGCTATTGTTGCTGTACGGGGAGTATGGAGGGTTGTGTAGAGGAGTTTGTTGATTTTGCTATGGGGAAGAAGTGGAAAGGTGAGCTATATGTTGATTTATAGTGGAGGAAGAAGCTGAAGGGTGTGGAGCTTGTGTAGTGGAGTAATAAACATAATTTTGTATGGAGTTATAATGTGCTTGATCAGCACGCATAATTATTTGAAATATTTCATGTTGAATTGCATTTTTTATTTCCTAAGTATAGTTTTTCAATTTTTCCTGTATAAAATCAAAGAAAGACCGTAGTTCCGTATCCTGTTTCGGTTTATCTGCAGCATTTTTCAATATTCCGAAAGCCTCTTTCAGCATTTGTAATTTCAGATCTCGTTTTAGCTTTTTATTGAATGGTTCACGTAGTGCAGCGTCACTGTGTTTTTGTGTTACCATTGAGGTCCTCCACCTACAAATATTTTGTTTTGTTTATTAATGATCAAAAATAATAATAGAAATAATTTTATTTATTTAAAGGTTTATTTAGCCTTGCAAAATTAATGCTACCAATCCTTGGGATTCCATAGGACACTGCTTTCGTGATAGGCTTTTATCAGCTGAAGACATTTATCTTCTGTCCATTCACTCATGACGCTTCTAGGTTCGCAGAGTGCAACAACCTTCACTCTGGACGTCCACAAACGCACTGCGAAGCGCCCTTTGATTCGCAGCAAAAACCGACAGTCGTCGGCTCGCTGCGAATGCAATGCGTTCCGCCGCGCGGCATGCTCGCAAGCCACGTACTCACTATAGTTCACGGTAACAGTAACGTGCAACGGTTTCAGTTACAGCTCGCTAGTGAGTACGCGGCTTAAGATGTTAGCGGCCCCGGCACAGGAGATAGAAGAGCCGGGGTCCCTCTACCCCCTACGACGCCGAGCCCTGCCAAGAGATAGCAGGATGTCTATTTAACCGATGAGCAGCCTCCTCCCCCTCCCCCCCATGAACCGGTGTACTCTTGGTTGCTGTGGAAACAGAGACACTTGTATAGGCTGTCATTTCGTCACAGCCTACCATCGTTGTGCACGATTTTGCCGCAGCAACTCCGAGGCAGTGCTCCTGCGGCCAAGTCAAATGTTCGGACCCATGTTCCTCGTAACCAGAGTGGTTCTAGTTCGACAGCAAGATACCAACGCATACCGGTGGCGTGAGGCACTAAACCCTGATCGCCGAATCCCGCACCGTAGCACCACAAACGTCCAAATAGCCAGAGCTCAAAGTCAAGCACGGGCATCTCCGACACAACTTGCACAGAAAACGGTGGCTTATAGGGTACGTGCGTCTCCCCGATGTGGGGTCCACTACATTGCTTCATTCGAGTTCTTACTATCGGAAACAGCTAAAGAGATAAATAAATTCCATTTCCGTGCTACCATTCTTTCTGCCGAGTGACTAGGGGTATCTACCACTAACTGCTTCGTACGAAATTTTCTGTTCGACCAGGCACATTTACTCTGGCGCGGTGTGCTTCAGCGTCGCCATGTGCTTATTTACTGAATTAAACCGCACTGAATCCACACACAGCACTTCGGCACTGCATTTTCTTCGCTTTGTAGGGTCCAACCATGCCACTTGAAACGTTTACTCGAATGGACCAGCAGACCTCTCTTCAAAAATCCAACCGCAACACCCGACATTCTACTTCCGTGTCAGCATATAAAAAGATAAGGGCCTACAGCAGAAATCGTATTCGCAACTGAAGGTAAGGGTGCACCTTCCCCTTGATCATCTCCCGCGCTCCACCAGAGGGACTGCCCAGCACCGGGTTCCCTCACTGGGTAGTATCTCCCGCCTAGCCCCAGGATTAACATCCCCTTTTCTTGAACGACGGCTTTCCAGAGTGAACCGAATCCGCGGAGAAACAGAGAGGGTTTGGTTCAGATGCACCAAGATGGACAATTACCGTACATGGCGCTTACCTCAGTAGAAGATCCGTACTCCAAGAGTATCATTAGTAAACAATAGGAAACATGTGATCTCGTTAAAAACTCATTAATCGTAAACAACACATGAGTTTCAATAACAACAAAGACATGTAGCAATAGGTAGAGTACAAACGAAGTAGCTAACGTGAATTGCAGCCTGCGGCATTCAGCGTTAACATTACTGAACAAATGAACTGCGGATGATTCAATACCCAAACTTAATTATCTTACCCATATTAATTTCTGTATCGATTGCTTCCACCTCTATATTTACTTAGCGTTATTTTCCCCCTTTGCACTGTAAATCGTCTTAGTCTTGTCCTCGCACTGTAATCATCGTTGAATAGCTCGAGCGACTTTTGGCTTGTCTAATAATCAGAGTTTCATCATGGTGTTTGGCACCCCATTTCCTTGCTTGAGGTTTTGGTTCTTGATCCCAACTCACACAATACTACTAGGAAGAAGTGAACTAAGTACAAGCATTTATGCAATATTTCAAATTAAACAAAAGACACATGAAATACCCTTCTTTACTGATGAAGCCGTTTAAGGTATCACATTAACAAAAACATTTGAGAATTCCGCACCTGCTTGCTACTCAATAACCAGAGAAAATTATCTGAGTTGTATTGAGCAGGTGTAGAGATAATCGAACTGATGAGTTGTCTGAGTCGAGGTTAAATGAAAGCGATTCGATCTCTATTCTGAGTTTGCAATGTTAGCTTACACATGCCGGTACGGCAAATTCTTTTACTGAACTAGCAAACCTTCAACAATGCTACCTGGGAAAACTCGCAAAATTTTTAGTATGTAATTATTGAAATCAATGGTCCGTTACAATTTCCCCACGTTTGAGAGATGCTTTTCCCCCAAAACACCAAATTCTGATGTGGGGGAGACAGTGACAATAATCTGATTAGAAGGCGGCAGAGTTGATTTAACGGTTAAAAATTTGTATACTATCTTACTTACACCATGTGGACACAGGAAAATACAAATAATATTTAAATATGACTGAAGACGACAGTAGCGATGCTTACATTCCACTACGGTCTTATGCAAAGTCCTAGAGTTAATTTGTCATCCTAGGTGTCTTGTGCCCTTTTCGAATTGTATAGCAGCATTACAAACATTGTGATACTTAACTACTTCTTCCTCAAACTGGATATTAGGCGTTACATTTAATAAATTCAATATAGGATTACCGGTTTGATAGATCTATCATGTTTGAGTTGGCAAATGGCGCACTAGGTATTATAAAGCAACAGAATCTGGACGGTTTTAATAGCAGGTATTCTAAAATTAGTTCCCGTTGTCTGCAAAATGATGGTAGATATAAACATTCCGGATCCATTCGTTAATACTTTTTTAATGTGTTAGACAATTGAGATTGAATTTAAAATATAGTGACATTATTTGGAATTAACATAGTGAAAATCGAATTCGACTTTACCCTGGAAAATTAAGCTATGGTGAACGAGAATACGTTTCTTTAAAAAGTATTCACAAAGAAATATGTCAGACTAGGGACGGATCCAGGATTTTGGTTTGGGAGTGGCTTGAACGGACGTTGGTTTGGGAGGGGGGGGGGGAGTCTTGAGCTGACGTTGGTTGGGGATGTTGACTGGATTTTGGTTAGGGGAGGCTTGAGTGGATTTTGGTTTGGGGGGGGCTTGAGTGAACTTTAGTTGGGTGGGGGGGGGAGCTAGAGTGGACTTTGGTTTGGGGGGTGGCTTGAATAGACTTTGGTTTGGGGGGCCTTGAGTGGGCTTTGGTTTGAGGGGTTGCGTGAGTGGACTTTGATTTGGGGAGGGCTTGAGTGGACTTGAGTTTGTGGGGGAGGCCTTGAGTCGGCCAAGGGTAGTCTTCATAGTGTCCACAGATTGGTGCCCCCTTAAAAGATCACGAGAGCTAAAAACAGTCTCCAAAATTACGATTTCGGGGTTTACCTAGATACATTTGGGGGGCGGGGACTTGATCCCCTGGATCCGCTCCTATGTAAGATTTACAGCAACTAATTCATAAGGGTGCTACATGGCACACTTAAAAATATTTTAACATTTTTGGACATAACTTTGGTCAAGTGTAATGTATGATTTATTATCCTTAGCTGGTAAAATATTATCTTTTCTGATCCATTTCAATAAACAAAAATAATAGCTTCAAAAAATTAGAAAAGTTTGTATTTCATACCTTTTTATAACAGACCCGTGGTTTCCAATAAGAATGTTTATGACTACCATAAATTAATACCAAATAGAACAAAATTAGTTCTATCCAACTGATAGTACACCTACATTTGATGAACAAAAAAATGTGAACTCCATACTACACCACTATATACAAGCAATGATCTGACTGTGGGTTTGTACCCAAGTCCTTCGCTTCTCTGGTACATCCCCTCATCACCCTCTCTGTTAAATGAGTTTTAGCCCGAAGTGCATGTAGTGAAAAACGTGGGAAACACAATTCGTATGCCAACACAAACGGCAGTAGACTGTAAAGAGCTCAATGAAATGGGAGACTGCCAAAGCCCTCAAGCAATGGTTAGAAGCACACGTTGATGGTGAGCATAATTCTAGACTCTAATCCACAGACACACGCACACGCACACACATGTACATGCATACAGCGAGGTCGACAGAACTAACAGCAAGCATCACGGAAACGATGAATTGGGGCAGAATTGCCGTTACCACGGATTAACTGGACAGAACTATCGTTACAAAAATCATCAGACAGAAGAGTTAAAGTCAGGTATCACCATACTTACGCTCACACACTTTTATTTATTTACTAGCTAGTACCCACGACTTCGTTCGTGATTGTAAAGAATTCATATTGACAGCTATAGACATCTAACCACCCTAGTGCACGATGGGAGACTCGATACTATTACCACACACAAGTACCAGTCTTCTGCGCTATGTAGTTCCGGCACCAAGGTAAAATTTACGGATACACACAAGTCTTTGGATGAAACACGAAAATACTCATGATCGACCAATTTCAAACACCATATCTCACACACTCCCACAGTTACCGAATTTCGGCCAACGTTGTGATCGATGGGAGACTCTGTGTTACTACCACACACAAACGTCAGTGATCTGCGATTGATAGTTTTCACTTAAAAGTGATACACCGTGACACATGCATCTTTGGCAGAAATATGAACTTGCCGCAGGTCGACCATTTCTTCCACACCCCCATAGCTACCGACATCTAACAACCATAGTGCACTACATGAGATACGATTCTACTACCAAACACAAACACCAATGCTCTATGCTATGTAGTTGTGGCAGAAAAGTGACAAATGCGGAGACAGTCGAAATACGAAAATATCCTTGGTCGCCCAATTAAAACCACCATATCTACCACAGTACCACAGTTTCTGAAATTCGGCCGCTGTTGTGATCGAAAGGTGACTCTGTGCTACTACTACACACAAACGCCAGTTATCTGTGATCTATAGTTTTCGCTGAAAAGTGATACACCATGACACTTTTGTCTTTGGCAGAAGTATGAAACTGCCACAGGTCGACCACTTTCAACCCTCATTTCTCCCACACCCCCATAGCTACCGACATCTAACAACCATAGTGCACTACATGAGATACGATTCTACTACCAAACACAAACACCAATGCTCTATGCTATGTAGTTGTGGCAGAAAAGTGGCATATGCGGAGACAGTCGAAATGCGAAAATATCCTTGGTCGGCCACTTACAACCACCATATCTACCACAGTACCACAGTTTCTGAAATTCGGCCGCTGTTGTGATCGAAAGTGAACTCTGTGCTACTATTACACACAAACGCCAGTTATCTGTGATCTATAGTTTTCGCTGAAAAGTGATACACCATGACACTTTTGTCTTTGGCAGAAGTATGTAACTGCCACAGGTTGACCACTTTCAACCCTCATTTCTCCCACACCCCCATAGCTACCGACATCTAACAACCATAGTGCACTACATGAGATACGATTCTACTACCAAACACAAACACCAATGCTCTATGCTAGGTAGTTGTGGCAGAAAAGTGACATATGTGGAGACAGTCGAAATGCGAAAATATCCTTGGTCGGCCACTTACAACCACCATATCTACCACAATACCACAGTTTCTGAAATTCGGCCGCTGTTGTGATCGAAAGGTGACTCTGTGCTACTACTACACACAAACGTCAGTTATCTGTGATCTATAGTTTTCGCTGAAAAGTGATACACCATGACACTTTTGTCTTTGGCAGAAGTATGAAACTGCCACAGGTCGACCACTTTCAACCCTCATTTCTCCCACACTCCCATAGCTACCGACATCTAACAACCATAGTGCACTACATGAGATACGATTCTACCACCAAACACAAACACCAATGCTCTATGCTATGTAGTTGTGGCAGAAAAGTGGCATATGCGGAGACAGTCGAAATGCGAAAATATCCTTGGTCGGCCATTTACAAACACCATATCTACCACAGTACCACAGTTTCTGAAATTCGGCCGCTTTTGTGATCGAAAGGTGACTCTGTGCTACTACTACACACAAACGCCAGTTATCTGTGATCTATAGTTTTCGCTGAAAAGTGATACACCATGACACTTTTGTCTTGGCAGAAGTTTGAAACTGCCACAGGTCGACCACTTTCAACCCCCATTTCTCCCACACCCCCATAGCTACCGACATCTAACAACCATAGTGCACGACAGGAAAGACGATTCTACTACCACACATAAACACCAAAAGTCTATGTTTAGTAGTTGTGGCAGGAAAGAGAAGTATACGGAGATACGAATTTTTGGTCGAAATATGAAAACGCCCTGCACTGACCAACTTTAATCATTATATCTTCCACATCCCCACAGCTATCGACATGCGGCCAACGTTGTGCACGACAGGAAACTCCATGCTACTTCCTCCCACAAACATCAGTGATCTGTGCTAGGTAGTGGTGGGTGAAAAGTGAAATATAGGAAAAAAACACGTCTATTTTTATATATATATAAGATTTTATTATTAATTTCTTTTTTATTTCTATTTTTTATTTCTAGTTTTAAACTTTGTTGACATCGAGGCCACATTATGGGCAGGAAAGGAATGGAAAGGAGTTCCACCATGGCCTTTTGAAGGAACCATTCCGTCATTCGCCGGGAGTGATTTGGGGAAACCATCGAAAATCGAATCTGGAAGGTCGAACGGGGGTTATAACCCGCGTCCTCCCGAATGCGAGATCTGCGCACGCTCGGTTTCAAATTGGCAATTAGACGTGAACTTATTCCAATACAACAGAACTTACCGAATTGTATTACTACATCATCAGAAGTCATCATTGCACCACATCATCATACATAGGAAGTGAGAGCGAGAGTTAAACTGAGATTTCACATAGAGACTACTAGCGATCGGGCCGCTTCGAACACCGCGTCCTGTGGCCTTCACAGAATACACTCGACGTAGATAGCAGAAACAACAAACCAACACTGAGAACCCCTTTGTCCTTCGTGAAAAATCGTCACATTCAAGTTTCACTAAGACAGTGTAAGACTATTATGATCACTGGTAACATTGCGTCCAAAACTTTGTTGCAGGATCTCTGGAAGTGGTGCCCAAGCTGCGTTCACTGGTGCTGGCTAGTAACTCCGTGTGGCAGCTTCCTGCAGAGTTGAAGCTACTCTCAGAGCTGCGCCATTTGGACCTCTCCAGCAACCCACTCCTGGACCCCGCCGCCTTTCAAGTGATTGGTGAGAAGTACCTCATCATTCCTGACTATTCGTGTATATCCATTGCACCCAAACAGAAAACTGTTGTTGCCATTAAGTTCATAATAGAGAGTAAATGAATGCGTAATGTTATGGTACAAAGTTGTTCATTCATAATAAATTAGTAACAACGTAAAACTTGGTCATGAATCAATTTCTTTTCCGTTTGCATTGTCCCGGCTTTTCAATGACCTCACCTAGAATTATGTCTCATTCATCCCCAATGCATGAGGAACAGCTTCCTCCAGGTCGAAGAATGCTTTCTCTCCTTCATCTACTTCAGTCTTAGGAATGTATCCACGACGCAGACCATAGCAGCTGAACAGTACAGTCCTGATTTGCGACAGCTGCATGGTGGAGCACAAGGTTTCTTGCAGGATCACGATACAACCTTCGGAGTAACCTCAGGTGCTGCGTCTTTTGTTATTGTAACTGGAATAAGGCTAGGTAGTACTTGAGTATAGAGTGAAACGTTGCCGCATCTGACGTTGGTGGCAACCGTGCTAGCTTGAATACATTTTCTGGGCAGATTTCGTATCAGAGCCCACCAGTGTTCCACAAGTAATTAGTCCGTACCGTTCCACGATGAACTGTTACCCTGCGTGTTCTCCAGATTCTAGTCTCTGGATGCTAGGAGTTCTGAGAGGTTAGAATATATGTCACTTTCAGATGTAGTTGGAACTGAATGAGGCAGCAGAATATTTCTTCCCCATAGCCAAAAAATGCTGATATTGTATCACATCCTGTAAATACATGGATGAAGAGGATATGTGTGGGTTCAAACTTGAAAGAAGTGGTTGAGTACCATAAACCTGCCTCCTTGCCTTTTCCTGTTTTATGGAAGTACAACTTCTCGTGTTACCAAGGCCCAGTAGCAGAGCGAGAAACCTAAAATACTCACTTAGAATTATCACACTATCGGATTTTACTGCTTGGGGATTAGCTGTGTCAACAATCAATCCAGCTGCATCTTCTTTTGTATGTTGAACTTGGATCCCTTCAAGTCATAAAACCGACAATTCTCTCATCATCTCACGGAACGGAGATGTCTGACATCCTTTTGTTTATATATGTTTATTATCCGTTCAGAAAATTTAGCTTTACGGGACAAAGTAGAGTTTCACAAAGCATAACATTCGCATTCTCATGATAGAGATCGGCCGATTAGGACACCTCAGTAACTACGACTATTATAACAACAATTGAATTAATTTAAAATAATTTCTGTTTTGCTCATGGTATAGTTATGAGCGTTGAGGTGAACCAGATTTCTCAACATATAATGAAAATGCAGTTAAAAAGCGAAATAGTAAATAGAAGATTAGTGGAAATATGTGATACATGAAATTTTTAATTTATTGCTTCATTTCTTCTTTGGAGTCACTGTGTGACAAATAAATGTCTGGAGGAAGGCGTTTGTTTAACTTAGTTCATAAAATTACGCACCAGGTACGACACTGATAAGTTTGAAAAAAAAAGTTTGGTTTGTTGTTTTATGAATTTATTAGTGTAAGCAACATTTAATTCTCTATTGCGCATATACCATAGGGCGTTCGCCGTTAATGGAAGTGTTTTATTTTGAAATAATTTTAATGTAACTTTCTATGACTAGCACATTCCTTTAATTGGACATGCATATGTTATTAGCGGTAGTAATATCATTTTGTTTTTAATGATGATTTTTTATTTAATACTGTGTTCAATTTGCATTGAATTTGTTTAGTTTATTATTGATGTGTAATTCCACGTTAACTTCCTGTCGAGGTTGACCACGAGGTATTTAATTGATTGATGATGTGGGTTCCATGCTATGATATTTCCCATGAAAATTATCACCGACGGGTTTTGTGGTCATCTTAGTGTAAAGATTTTTGTTTGACAAACTGAGTTTAAAGATATACGAGAGTGATTGAGACATTCAGTTAATCGCTTTATTGCTTCTTGAGGTAATTACGTGCGATGTCGATGACGTTGCGTGAAGTGTGTGACTCTGTCATCAGTGTACATGACAGTTGAAGGGTAACATATAAGTATGTATGTAGGAGTTATGAAAAATTAGTGGTAATATTAAGAAAATGTATATAAACGTAAGAATAAAAAATTAATTGTAAGAAATAGTATTCTTACAATTAGTGGTAATATTAAGAAAATGTATATAAACGTAAGAATAAAAAATTAATAGTAAGAAATAGTATTCTTACAATTGGCAGACCGTGAAGAGGACGAAAGTTGGAATTTTAAAATTGAATTGCCATCTTAAAGGAATTTGCAATCTTGGGATCAACGCAGTGAACCGCAAGTACAATAAAATCATAATATCTGGATATGTTTCAGTTGACAGATGTCAATGAATATTGACATATTAAATAATTGGAAAAAAGTTGAATTTCAGAATTTATGTAAAGTGGATTTACGGTGTTATAGAATTTGTTGTGGGATTTCTGTTCAATTTTTTAATTCGTTGGTGAGAATTGTCGCTGACGAATAAATGAAGTAGTGACAAAGATAACGTTTGTCGTAGTTATATTGTCAGCGTTGGTATTAACGATTATAAAGCTGTGGTGTCAAAATACTTATTCGGTACAGGGCAATTTGCTCTAAGTAAATTGTCAAAAAATACAGAAAATATAGAAGGAATAATTTAAATGGAAAATAGTAGTGAAAAGGTAGTAGAAATAAAAAAATACAACTTTAGCACCAAATCTGAGTGATATGGAGATCGATAGTTCATGTGAAAATATTCCTTTGGGATCTCCTAAGGAGACTACTGCTGAGGAGCTAAAGATTCCTGATTTAAGTAAAATAAAAACCACTAACATATATGAGCAAGGAGATATGAATCAAATATTATGTATGTTCATGAATAGGATACTAGATTCGCAAGAAGACTTGAAAAGACAGCTTATGAAGAAACAAGAAATATCTGAAGAAAATCTGAAAAAAACATGCTGAAGTATTGATCAACCAGCTTAGCCAAAAACAAGAAACCTTACAGGAAGAATACACTAAAATGAAAATTTCACAGGATGAAATAAAGTTGGAACTACAAAATTTGCTAAGAAGTGATATGGAGGTGTTGGAGAAAAATCTAGAGAGAAGAATGAAAGACTTATATCAACATATGGGCGAAAGGGAGGTTGAAATTGAGAAGTTAGTGGACATAAAAATTAACGAAACAGAAAGGAACCTGGACCAAAAAATTAATAGGTTGGAAGAAAAGCAGAAACAGTCTTGCACCAGTATTTCGAATCAAATAGAAGATTATTTTTTGACGAGTAGCAGCGAAGAAGAAAATAATAGAGAACAAGATAATAGCGAAGAAGAATCAGTGTTTGAAGAAATAAAGTCTTTCTTCGTGAAGAAAGAATATAGATTCGACGAAGAAGAAATATTACCCACAGGAGCAGAGTCAGTGCTAGCAGAGCCTAGTAACTATGAAACTGATATAGCCGAGCAAAGCGAAAAATCTGAAAATGTGACTTGTCAAATTGGAAATGATGAAAATAAAGAATTTGCACAAGAAGAGAAGTATACAAGAAAAGCCAAGTAGGATTGAGTTTCAAGAATATACGTCAAATTGGTTATGAAAGTGGAAACATTGGAACTTTAGCTGAATGGTCTCATAAAGTGGTGGAAGAAGACTTGTTGCTAGGGGAAATACCCGAAAGAAACTGGAAGAAGCGAAAAAAAAGGGGGTTATACCTTGTAAAGACTGAATAATGACATTTCAGTGGTAATTTTTGTGTTATTTAAAGATTTCATCCCAATTGAAACCATTTTTGTAAAATAAATTTAATTTCAACAAAATGAGGGATGCGACATCGCAGAAGAATGTTTCGAATATGAAGAAGTTTTAAAATTATTGGGCTAAGGCAAAACAAAGGAAAGTCAAAAGTGAATTTCGGAATGCCAGGCGCTATAGTACGCGCGATGGAGCGGTACGTAATTTCTGTGAACTGTTAATAAAAGAACTGGAATATTTGGAAAAACCATTAGCATATGATGAAATAATTGTAGTGCTTAAACAGAGGTTACTGAGAGCAATTCATGAAAAGTTACTTCTTCAACGTTGGGATAATATCGGCCAATTTCTGGAAGCAGTGGAAAAATTAGACATGGAATATGATGTCAGAAAATTTTGAGAACAATCGATGTTAACCTTCGAGGTATCGAAGAGAGGAGAATCAGCGGCAAAGCAGTTATGGAGAATTTTTCAGAAGAAATGAGACTTGAGAAAGGCGGATTTGAAATTATATCGTGTTGTGGACAATTGAAGAGGAATCATTACAGTCAAATCCACACTTAACAGATAGAAAAATTAATTGTTATGTTTATTGTTCAATGGTTCTCTTTTCTGTATATTGAATTTTAATGACTGTAAAGATTATGTTTTAAATTTTGAGAAAAATGTTTAGTTTTAGACATTTTGTAGTTGTTGACCCTATTCTGTGTCACATAATAGATTCAAAACTACAAAATGGGGGCGCATATGAAGGGTAACATATAAGTATGTACGTAGGAGTTATGAAAAATTAGCGGTGATACAATTTCCTTGCGCCATAGATTTTATTATTGTGATTTAATATCGCAGAAAGTAGCTTGGATTGTTTTATGTCGTGATGTAGTAACAAGGAAAAAAGTGTTAAGCTGAAAGTGTATTAATGGAATGATAAATAAAGAAAATGTATATAAATGTAAGAATAAAAATTAATAGTGAGAAATAGTATTCTTCCACAGTCCAGGTATTTTGAAGGGTTGGTGAATAACCTAGGCCATAATACAGACCCTTGTGGGACTCCTGCTGCTGGCGGTCATGCTGTGGATATTTTTGTGTCCACTCTAACACTGAAGGTTAGTTTCTGTAGAAAGATTCCTAAGATTTTATACAAATGTAGAAGCATTCTTGTACAGTTAAGTCGTCGTTGAGCTCATTAGAGGTAGGAAAGAACTTGGGGCAAGTAACTGTGGCAGTTTGAAGTAACCATACCGTCATTTGGCTGGAATGTTTTGGGAAAGCCGTGGAAAACCCAAAGCTAGCTGGCCGGATAGGATTTGAAACCTCGAAATTCCTAATGCGAAGCCATAGCGTTAATGTTCACACACCTACAGTATATCGTCTGTTACCTATGTCGAGCGTAGGCGGGTTACCGTGGAGAATGCTTAACTCTATTGCAACCTCTATGAAGTAACCGGAGTGGTTTCCTGTTGCCTTCGCCAGTGCCATAATATTCGTAAGTGATGTTGTAAGTGTAGGTGATTGTGATTGTCTGTGTATTCAGTGTGGGTTGTTTTAGAATTTGTGGTTGATAGATGCCTATTAAGAATTACTCTACCTAGCAAGTCAGTTTTACATCAACTCCAAGAACTTTCAACTTATTTTGATGACTTGTTTGGTGAGTCCACTGTTCTAATGATGGCAAAGTTATCTGCTAGATCGATTCTTTCAGCCTGCTGATACCAGCCTTCCCATTCCTTGCCCCCATCCTTGCCCCCCCCCCCATCCTTTCCCGTCTCTAAACATCTCGATGTTAAAAAGAGACGTAAAGCAGTTAAAAAAAATCTACCACAACTTTCTGTTTTCTACCTTTTAAAAATTCTTCTACCCAGCAAATGACTTTCTTATCCACTCCAATGGTTTTTAACTTATTTACTACTATTTTGTGGCTTACTCTGTCAAACGCCTTAGACAGATCTAGTGCTTCACTATTAATTTGGCCTCCCTTGTCCATTTCATCTGAAATATCTTGCATATATCCCACCAACTGAGATTCGCATGAATATCCTTGCCTGAAACCATGTTGCCTGCTTGAAAACCACTTACGTTCCTCACATATATTTCTGATGTGGTTGCATATCAATCTTTCCATTAATTTACCTACCACTGATGTCAAACTGATTGGCCTGTAATTCTCAACTCTATTTCTCACCCCTCCCTTATGTACCGGCACTACTATTGCACTTTTCCAGTCCTGTGGTAAGCAGCAAGTGTCTAGACTCAATTTAAATAATATTTCAAGATAAGGTACAATGTCACATCCGGCTCTCTTTAACATATCTGTAGTAATATTATCTTCACCAGCCCCTTTATTTTTTTTCAGCTTTCTTATTTCCTTCAAGATTTCCTCAGGATGGATATCAAATTTTTTACTATCGTCATTTCTAATTGTGTTGTTAAGCTCGTTCTCCGAATTAGACCCTCCTGTTTCTGATTCATTGTCCCTAATGCTTTCACTGAACCAGTTACTTAAGATCTCTGCCTTTTTCAAATCGTCAGTAACTTCTTCTCCATCCTTATCTATAAGTGTCTCTACACCCTCCCTTCCCCTCAGTTTCATGATATAGCCATAGAAATTTCTAGATGCATCAGTCAATGGTCCTCCTGCACTGACAATACTCTTCATAAACCCATCTTTAGCCATTTTCTTTGCTGTTATTAAGTCCTTGTTTAGTTGTTTTAAATATTCCCTACTACCCTGCTTTTTCATATGAAATAAATGCTTCTAGTGTTAAATAAAGGTTTACAGCATATTTAAAACCCAACAGGTTATTTGCCCAGTAGTATGTGAAATAGTAGTGAATATATAACGGAAGTGAGGTACGTAAAATTCATTACCTAGACAACACGCGGCATTCCAAAATTCAGAAAATATGGGTTCAGGCAATCAGTTAGCCTTGATTGATAACTCAGGTAGTCTTGATTGATAAACTCACTGGTTGATAAAACTACTCCGACATGGAGATTTGCTGTGAAAACCTATCTGGAACACGAAAAATTATGGAATTGTATTGAAAATTCGAGTGATGATCGATTCGAAACACGATTTAAAAGCAAATCAAAAGTTATTCTGCTTGTGGATTCCATCAACTACATCGACAATCAAGAGGAAAAGACAGCGAAAGAAGATTTGGGACAGCTTAGCAAATTCCTTCGTTGATTCTGGATTAATGCGTCGAGTGGCCTTACTTTGTGATCTAAAGCAAGCGTTATTTACTACCGGCTTCCTACAGGTTTCCTGTACGGCCTTCACAGCAACTGAATCGTTCCCGCGGCACACTAGGCCCCACTGTACCTCACCCCCGCAGTTAGTACCCTACTATATGCCGTTGCCCATCTCCCACCACGTGTGGGAGGGGCTTATACACTCCTGGAAATTGAAGTAAGAACACATTGACGCCGGTGTGTAAGACCCACCATACTTGCTCCGGACACTACGAGAGGGCTGTACAAGCAATGATCAAACGCACGGCACAGCGGACACACCAGGAACAGCAGTGATGGCCGTCGAAGGGCGATAGCTGCGCAGCGGTTGGGCACCGCCGCAGTCAGTGGCAGCCAGTTTGCCGTGGCATACGGAGCTCCATCTCAGTCCTTAACACTGGTATCATGCCGCGACAGTGTGGACGTGAACCGTATGTGCAGTTGACGGACTTTGATCGAGGGCGTATAGTGGGCATGCGGGAGGCCGGGTGGACGTACCGCCGAATTGCTCAACATGTGGGGCGCGAGGTCTCCACAGTACATCCATGTTGTCGCCAGTGGTCGGCGGAAGGTGCACGTGCCCGTCGACCTGGGTCCGGACAGCAGCGACACACGGATGCACGCCAAGACCGTCCCATCCTATGCAGTGCCGTAGGGGACCACACCGCCACTTCCCGGCAAATTAGGGACACTGTTGCTCCTAGGGTATCAGAGAGGACCATTCGCAACCGTCTCCATGAAGCTGGGCTACGGTCCCGCGCACCGTTAGGTCGTCTTCCGCTCACGCCCCAACATCGTGCAGCCCGCCTCCAGTGGTGTCGCGACAGGCGTGTATGGAGGGACGAATGGAGACGTGTAGTTGCTTCTGCCTTGGTGCCAATGATGGTCGTATGCGTGTTTGGCGCCGTGCAGGTGAGCGCCACAATCAGGACTGCATACGACCGAGGCACACAGGGCTAACACCCGGCATCATGGTGTGGGGAGCGATCTCCTACACAGGCCGTACACCTCTGGTGATCGTCGAGGGGACACTGAACAGTGCACGGTACATTCAAACCGTCATCGAACCCATCGTTCTACCATTCCTAGACCGGCAAGGGAACATGCTGTTCCAACAGGACAATGCACGTCCACATGTATCCCGTGCCACCCAACGTGCTCTAGAAGGTGTAAGTCAACTACCCTGGCCAGCGAGATCTCCGGATCTGTCCCCCATTGAGCATGTTTAGGACTGGATGAAACGTCGTCTCACGCGGTCTGCACGCCCAGCACGAACGCTGGTCGTGCTGAGGCGCCAGGTGGAAATGGCTTGGCATGCCGTTCCACAGGACTACATCTAGCACCTCTACGATCGTCTCCATGGGAGAATTGCAGCCTGCATTGTTGCGAAAGGAGGATATACACGGTACTAGTGCCGACATTGTGCATGCTCTGTTGCCTGTGTCTATGTGTGTCTATGTGCCTATGGTTCTGTGTGATCATGTGTTGTATCTGACCCCAGGAATGTGTATATAAAGTTTCCCATTCCTGGGACAATGAATTCACGGTGTTCTTATTTCAATTTCCAGGTGTGTAGTTCATTGCGAACGTCCGAAATTTCGGAAGAAGATACCGAACACCCGTCACAAGCGTGGGGCACTTACCAGATCAAAACTTTGGACGAATATATGTCTGTACATTTGCACCTGTAAGCGGTTACTTGTAGATCTGTTTAAAAAAATTAGGTGTTTATTCTTGGAGAAGTGCACCCTGAACCTCGCACCACTACTCTACAACCCCATGTCATTCGTGGCATTCTATATTAAGGAGTGCACATGTTGAACTTGGCCTTCTTACGGATGTCGATAGCTGTTGCTTTTTGAACGAGGAATTCACGGAGGTATTTTCCAGTGCGTCCACAGGTATGTCAATGGAAAATAACTGGTATATGTCAGAGTACAACCGCGAGGCACAGAAAATTTTATAATGTACTTCAATTTAAACAACCGGTACAACTGGGCAATAACAGAATATCTTAGATCTGGTGAGTTTTATTGGATACTACTAAACGGGTTACTAGAACAGATATCACTAGCGTTGACGCCGAGTCATCTAGAATAATCGTATTGTAGATAGAGCATACAGTTCTCCAGGGTAAACACGACATTCTAGCAGACCTGCCACCATATCCAGACCACAGTGTCCCTGTAGATTCTATCCTCTCAAAACTGATGACCATGTCGGAGAACAAGATGCGTAATGTTCTCCATTATCTAGTCCTCCAGCAATGTATATGATTGGGCTGCAGGTGACAAAAATACGCTGGTAATATCTTTGAAAGACTACAAATCTCTCATTTCATGTCATTTAGCAAAATCAGATCGATAGAGATTTTTACAAACTGTGAACAATTCCATGTTCGGTAAGATTATGGAGAACATTTTAAAACCCCGTACGTGAAATTGTGTACTAACTGGGTGAGCCACCGCTGTGCCCTCAAACACATCGTCTCACTACAGCGAGCAACAATTTTCATCGAAGACATTGTAGCCCTGGAGATGGCGAAAGTTAATATCATTTTCAATAACCCAGAGGATCTAGGAATGAGCATCCTTGACCTTTTTAAACTTAAGATGAACAAATTTCATTATCAATTCGTCATTCCTCAGTTTAGAAGTTACTTTATACTGACATGTACAGCTTTATTTACTGGATGAGGGTCTGTGATTCATATGAAGTGATACATCGCAACAGGGGCGAGATCAACACGTCTGGATATAACACCGGCAATCATTTTGGGATATAGTCCCATAATGACAAGGTAGTCGGTGGTGTGAAGGAAGGTGGTGATATTTTCAGGCGCGTCGATACGAGGTCATTAGCAGTTATGATGGAATGATGCGAATGGCACCCTGATTGGGATGTTTGTGGCGCTAAGGGGGCAACTGTGTATGCATTCTGGTTGGAGTCAAGCCAAACCTCTAGATGAGCTAAGGGTTTGGCTTGCTCTGTCACTCGAAAGAATCAGATGTAGGTTTATAATTTGTCTACGTGGTGAAACCTTAAATTACCGGCTGCCGCAAAGAATCACATCTACCCTGCATCTTGTAAACATTGTTCAAATTTCCAAACTGGATTTGGGATGGAAGATGTGTGGTATATTTTCCACAACGGGATAGAGACCCTACGTGGTGTCACAAATCTGTACCTGGATGAATGTGTACAAGAATGTGTAAATACATTATTATCGAAGAAGAAATATACCGTTTATCCTGTATATGTTGCTTGTAATTAACTATAATGCACTATTTAAAAAAACTGTAAATCTAATTTATATGTTCTAAATAGGTAAAAAAATATTAATTATTCTAGTTTGCAGTGTACTGAGAACATCAGGTTTATAGAACAAGTGTATAGCAAATCAATGGCTGCACAGATTTGCACATTTTAAAATAGAGTAACTAAATATGATTGCTGCAATATAAATGGATGCCGTAAAGAATTGTAAATTGGATAAAAAAAAATAATATACCAATGTTAGAAATATAAGTTGATTTTAAAGAAGAAGAATGTGCACTTTTTACATTTTAAATAAATCCTTTTTTTATAAATTAATATGTTACGTGATCTTTCAAAATCCAACCACTTCACACAGGTCATATTTCAACCAAAAATATACTTGTAAGGTCTTTTTGGTTGTAATTTTTACTGTTAAAATGCTTCTCCAATATCTTTACCTCGATAAGTATCTTGTTGGTACTATGGTACTGTGCCACTTGTTGTAATTGGACATTAACTGCTGAATTCCTTCCACACTGAATTCTTGATATTCCTGTTGAGTCCTTCAACTATTGATGTTTTAAGATAAGTTTGCCATTGGCTTGTTAATTTAAATTGTACAATTGTACCACACTAGCCGTCTGTTGTCGAGAGGTAGAGCCCTCGCGAACTTCAAACAAGCATCAATCACCTACAGTATTTACACGTAGTCATTGTTTTTACGAGTGTACGGGATAATTTCCACAATACCAGCTTGCCACAAATCGACCTTTTATTACTAAACGACATCTTGGGAAGTTCGGCCACAACTTGATCCATGTTGCAAAGTAATGTCTCTTTCACAAAGTTTTT
Source organism: Vandiemenella viatica (assembly GCA_031002005.1). Lineage (NCBI taxonomy): Eukaryota > Metazoa > Arthropoda > Insecta > Orthoptera > Morabidae > Vandiemenella > Vandiemenella viatica. The sequence continues at coordinate 34,128,939 of CM061919.1, forward strand.
TATCACTGGTAAAATTTCGTTGGATTCCGCCGTATGTCCTGCAGTAAGTAACTTTAACTTCAGTCATTCAGTTCATTCGTATCACCCCAGCACAGATATTCCTTCGTGCAGAGAAGGTAAGATCCGCCCTCATCGTCAAGGTTACGTATTATGTTTTATACTTAAAACTGTATGAGGGTGGTCTGAAAAGTTTTCAACCTCAACGTGAAGATGGCAGCACTCGTAAATAAAACGTATTATATTTCGTTGTTTATTTGTTGACAGTTACTCACCAGTCTCAGCAATTTTGGAAGCGCAGTTGTTATGTAACAGTCGTTTGAGTGAGTTGATGTGAGTGTTTTTGTGAAAATGGACAAAGTCGAGTATCGAGCTGTCATAAAATATTTGTTATTGAAAGGCAATACGCCCACGCAAATCAAAGAAAAGTTGGATTCTGTGTATGGGGACACTGCACCATCACTTACAACAGTGAAATTTTCGGAAGCTGAATTTAAACGTGGCCGTAAGTGCTTGGGAGACGATGAACGTTCAGGACGTCAAAAAACTGCCACTACCGACGAAAACATCTCCAAAGTTCAAAAATTGGTGCTGGCCGACCGCATAATTAAAGCGAGAGAGATAGCAGAGATTATGAACATCTCAAAAGATCGTGTTTGTTACATATTAAATCAACATTTAGGTATAAGAAAGCTGTCCGCGCGTTGTGTGCCGCGTTTGCTCACATTAGATCAAAATCGTGTTCGAATGAACATTTCCATCGCTCTGTTGGAGCAGTTTAGGCGCAATAAATCCGAGTTTTGGCGTCGATTAATTACTGTAGATGAAACTTGGATTCACCATTATACGCCGGAAATAAAAACACAGTCCAAATAGTGGACTGCAAAGGGGGAACCGGCTCCAAAAAAAGCAAAAACTGTTTTTTTCGGCTGCAAAAGTGCTGGCGACCGTTTTTTGGGATAGTTATTTTGATCGATTAAATTCAAAAAGGAAAAACCATTACAGGAGCATACTACGCATCATTACTTGACAACCTGAAGGCAGAACTTGTGGAAAAACGGCGACATTTGCATTCACGAATTACGGTTTGAACTGTTTGACCATCCGCCTTACTCACCAGATCTTGCCCCAAGCGAATTCTTTTTGTTCCGTCATCTAAAAATTGCGCTCGGAGGACAGAGATTTTTGTCAAATGAAGAGGCAATCACCTTCGTGAACAATTATTTTGCAGAGAAAAACGCCTAGTACTATTTGGACGGGTTACAGATATTGGAGCATCGCTGGGAGAAGTTACAAGGAGACTGTTGAAAAATAAAATAAAAAATTGAGAAAAGTCTTGCATCTTTGTTAGGTCGGAAACTTTTCAGACCACTCTCGTAAGGTTTCATACCCTTACCAGATAGACTGTGAACACTGGTGCCGTTTCATATTTCAAAATAACATTTCAAATAGTTGGCAGTATATTCTTTTACATAGTACGATCGACTATTTAATCAAAAATGAATCAAATACGTTTCGGTACTTCCCATGATAAATGTCACTCACTGTCTTTGCCAATAAGCAAAAATCCATTGCATGCTCATATTCCGGCCCTACACACATAGAGTTGTAAACTCGTTGACGGTCATTGACGTGGTCATTCTAATTGTGCTTGAGATTCATATCGTTCTGTTTAAATAGCAGGTTCAAGTTAGAATTATCTTTAACTAACTGTTTCTGTATGACGCTATACGTCAGGCACAAGTAAAAATAATTTACTGACTTGTTTCTCCCTTACAAAAGTAATCTCGTGCATTACACTACTTTTCAAATGAAACATCTTTAAGCAAAACACAGACTTTGCTTCGAGTATCATTAAATGTCAAATACTGAATTTTTTTGATGGGATTTGGAATTTCTCCTAGCTGCTGATAGTTTGGTTGGTACAACGACTTGGAAAACTCATACACATATATAAATCTAAGTAGGTTAATCCAGCAGGGAGGACACTAAATTGGCTTTCTCGCTGTTTGATACTCCACACACTATTGCCCTCATCGTCTTAGAGAACAGAGGTATGTTCTTCCACTTGGTGTTGGAGGCAACTTAATCCAAATTACTCACGGTTAATGATATTCACTGTTTGACGAACCGCATATTGACTAGATTTGGTGGTTGTTCCAGCTATATATTGATGCGCGAACATATAAATCAGGCAGTTGATAACAATGCCTCCTACAAGGAAGAAGAAACTCACAAGCTCAACGGTAAAATGCTATTTTTAGCACACATTATAATATACTGTTTTGTGGACTAAGAACGAAACAAGAAGACCAGTTGAAATTTTCCCAGAACGGAACCAACCCACCATATTAAACATGCAGTGATCATGACATTGCGAATGCGCAGAGTGCTGACCGACGTAGTGCTGACCATATACTTGCAGAAAAGGCTTCAAACAGAATGAATACAGAAGATAAAAAGTATGGTGAACGCGCTGATGCGTTACTAGTTAACGGAGTTATGCATGTTAAATTAACATTAAGTCAAGGCATTTTTAAGAAAAGTGGTTTACAATCCCTTTTATGCTGACTTTTTTCGTAGTGTCTGTAGCCGGAGCTCTTGCAGGAGGAGTCTCAAGCGTAGTCAGAGCTGTCAAAACAGCTATAGAAGCAAAGACAGTTGGACGAAGTAAAACGGCACACTGAAACAATAGAAGCAATTGCAACGAGCTGTATTTGAAACCGTTCTCGAAAAATGGATCAGCATTAAAGAAAATTCTGCGCAACAGTTAATGTATGACGTTATGCATAGAAAAGACAAGCGTTTGCGTATACCACATGTTCTTTGCGTATTTATGCGCGTTATCTCAAAAAAGTCGAGAATGTTAATTTGGAATCGTGTACTTGGACAGTGCTGAAAATACCAGAACACATTTGATTGCTCAGATCAAATACAAAGACAGTGTAGTGAAATATTTCGATAGCATTGGTGACTTACATCCGCCATTTTAACAGCAGTGGTACTTTGTGGGCAATAACATCAGAAATTCAGTAAACAAGCATGCCTACATTTGTGTTTAAAGTTACTGTATGAAAATGTATGACATCAGTGTTGCATGAACCTTGGTCGGTTTAACACAAATGTTTGTGACGCTCTACTTGTCTGGAAATAGTTCAGTCGTCGACTGTGGTTAGTTTCCACCGATAGATTTGAGCCAATCAGGTTAGTAAATTTACAAACATGTAATTCGATTTCTAACATTGACGAGTCAAATTGTAAATTGTACTACACGAAGAATAAGGTAGTTGATATACCCACAGGACCTTACAATATTGACGATTTGGCAAGTTATTTGACATGATAAACACTAATAATGAGAAGCTGGTTATTAGAGCAAACACCAATTCATCTAAGGTGAGATGTAAACATTGGTGGAAATGGACTTCGCTATAACATACAGCGCTCTGATTTTCGAAACGTGTTTTTAGTCTGGGATTTCAGGTATTCAAAATTAATGTCATATTTATATAGTACAGGAAATGCTGGGGTATACTCTACACGATTTTATCCCAACAGTACCACCAGGGTTAAAGATTTTAAAAGTACCTGCTAATACCATTTATTTCCCTATTACGACGGAAACCCTCAGCAATATTCACATTATATCTATCGAACAGGATGGTAACTTATTGGATTTCAGAAGAAAAACCATTTCTCTGAGACTACATATAAAAAAAATGGGCACTCGTTATGTAAAGATGCGGCAAACTCAAACAGTTTTCAGTAGCGACCGACTGTGAAACGATGAACTTCTGGTTATATGCTATTCCTACAATCATTACTGTTATACCTCTATACCGTTAATAATGGATGAGATGCTTCACATAACTTCCAATGTTGAATTTGATGAGTTGGTGACACAAAAACAGTTTTTGAGTCATTAACATCATACGCTAACCTCATTTAATAGCAATGATGAGATTCGATACCTATTCAGAAGTAGGAAATATATACACTGCCGTGCGAGAGTTACTTGCATATCAACGGAAGATTCATCGAATCAGATGTGATCAACTGTGACATCCAATGCTTTCGCGTTTCTCTTTGAGGAAATTTGTTTGGAACTTAAGGGAGCCGACAATGACTGAAGTACGAACGTTGGTATCCACGATCACAATGAAGATGATTTTGTCTACTGATCCTCAGCAAATTGGTGTGTTTTATAACGCAAGATGGGGCCAATAGGATTATAGAAATTGTTACTTTAATATACATATACTGTGGAGTATGATTTTGGGTTTTTGCGAATACTTTAAAGGATACCTGTAAATGTAAAACAGGCATTTTTACTGATTTGTGCCATGGACCAAACAATTAATATATACAAGCGAATCTAAATCCTCAAAAGAAAAAACAGTTAACTCGGATGGGTGATTTCTCCTGTGCAAGTAGGAGAAAGAGAATAACTATGGTTGCTTAAGACTGTAGACAGTGAGAAACCACTTCGCAATAATTTCAGGAGTTGGAATCTGTTGAAATAACCCTTGCTTCCTGTAAGTAACACCCAAATTTCATCTTTGAAAATATCAATGCAACTGGGGAAACCTAGGTTCGTGGTTCTGGGATTACAAACAAACAGGAAACGCCAACTAGATTTGAGAGCGGTCATGTTGGATTACTGCAATCTTGCCAGTGTCAAATGATGTGGCGCATCCGTACGAGATCGTGAATTTAGTCTTTTAGAAAAACAGAACTACAGCGCTGTACGACAAGTATGCAAGATAAGAACAGCATTACTATGAACGAGATCATCCATCGCCGCTACTAAACCGTGAAGACTTTATTACCAATTACTCTTCACAACAAAATTATTCAGTAAAGACTGGACCTGCAGATATTCATAAATAGTTTGATAGGTGTGAGAATTTTTCCCCCTTCACTTCTGCATACTGCCTGATCCTTAACGACCGTGTTGTAGAATACATACCTCTAACAAGTGTTGTGTGTAAGCTCACACAAAACAGGATAGCATCATTCAAACCGAGCGTGGTGGGTGAAGAGGTCAACGTTCTGGCCTCACATTCGGGAGGACGTGGGTTCGAATCCCGGTCCGGGCATCCAGATTTGGGTTTTCCATGGTTTCGCCAAATCACTCCAGGCGAATTCCGGGATGCTTCCTTCAAAAAGGCCATTGCCGAATTCCTCCCCGTTCCCTATCCCCAGTCCCGTCCCGCCTCTAATGATCTTAGCCGTCGACAATGCGTAAAACCGTAAGGGAAAAAAAAGCATCATTCATCACCACTCATTATCATGACGACCAACTTCCTGCACGCACAGTCATTCAAGACGAGAGATATGTCTATACTCAATTTGTTGTGTGAGTTGTACAATCAGACAACATTATCGTCACACATTGCATCTCTATATCGTAACCAAGTCGTGGGGATGATGACCCAAGTGTTAGGGAGTTGACACATGGAATACCTTGGGACGCTACTGGTGTATCTTTCAGTAAACCATATACTATAGTACACGCAATCACTAATCAAGATGATGCAATTATACACTTTACATGACGGGAGAAGACTCGATAGTTCCAGCTGTTTATACAGAAGTAAATCTGCTACAGTATGGAGATTTAGGATGTCCACCTCTTTGAGAACTCAGGAAAAATATTTCAGTAAAAATTTGTATAGGACACTTTTTTTATATATATTTATTTATATTTGAATGCAATCGACTCATACTCGTACTGTTGGCTTGCTAGGCCTCCTAACACAATCGAAGATTTTCTTTCAGGGTTTATTCCCTTAGCCTCTGAAGATCTCTCTTCGCCACAAGGCAGTGGTGTTTCCTTCCAATTTACCCCCGGAGAGGATGGGTGGCCACTTCCGCCATTTTCACCAATCTGAAGGTCTCCTTCTCTGCCGAAACTGCCGTTGAGGACTTCAACCGTATCCCTGACCATGGATTGCACACTATACCATGTGGGACTGAGTCCTTGCCTGGACTTAGCCACCCTGTCCACTCCGGCCTACTGGAGCTAGGATGTCCACCCCCACAGCGTGGATGCGCCAGACAAGAATTACTGAAGTGTAGGGAAGGGGAGCCTACCTCCCTTGAGCCGGAACAATGGTTGCATATGACAGCGATTCCAATTTTTTTTTTTTTGGCCACAGAATACTAATTGATCATACGTTTTTTGACGGATCCCCATTTGTGTAAGTATAAGCTGAAAAACCAGTCTCACATCGGTAAGTCGCCACAAACGGAAGCAGAACCATGATAGCCTTCTCGCAGCGCGGTTATGACTCTTTTCAACGAACATTTTATTTAATTCTTGGACGGAACAGGGAACCCTTATGACCCTTCCACGGAACCCCAGGGTTCCGCGGACCACCATTTGGTAACCACTGGCGTAAGATACCACAAACCAAAGGTGGTGCAGAACAGTGGTGAAGAAAAAATTAAAGCATTGGCATTTGTGAATGACCTATTAGTTTGGGATGAGGATGAAAGAGAGGTGCAGGGTCAGCTAGATGTGTGGGAGAGAGTAATTTCAGTTTATGCTATGAAGTTGTCTGCGAGAAAAAGTGAATTGGTGATAACAACAAGAAAGAAGAACAAGACGGACAAAAGCATATCACTTGGAGGAGAGCAACTAAATAGAGTAGAATGTTTCAAATATTTGGGATGCTGTATTGAAGAAAATGGGGGAAACAGGATGGGGATAAACGAAAGAGTAAGATATGCAGATGGATTTTTTTTAAAGTATTAGAAGTCTGGTATGTAGCAGGGATGTTCCGCAAAAGAGCAAAGAGGCAATATATGACATACTTTGTGCCAATTTTAACATATGGGTCGGAAACGTGGGTGATGAAGGAGAGATACAAAGGGAGAGTACAATCTGTGGAAATAAAATTTCAGAGGAGTACAGTAGGAGTAACCAGAAGAGACAGAATAAGGAATGAGAGAATCAGGGAGATGATTAAAGGAAGAACCGCTACAACAGAGAATTCAAAAATCTAGGTTACAGTGGTATGGGCATTTTAAGAGAATGGGATAAGAGAAGTTACCAAGGAAGATACATGGAGCTCAAAGGGAAGAAGCCTTGAGGAAGACCGAGGGACAGATGAATTAAAGGCGTTAAGAAATGTGTGGTGAAAAGAGGAGGAAATTGGGCGACAGTGGAAGAAGAGAGATGGTGGTTAGAAAGGAAGCGCTGGCTTTTGTTTCCAGCAGACCCGGCCAGTGGCTGGAAGCTGTCCTAGATGATGATGATGATGACTTATTTTTAATGCTATTTGTGTTGTTGAAAATGTATTTTGAGGGCTATTATGTTGTCAGGTTTTATATATAATTATTTCATTATAGGGTTGAGTTTAATAGGTGGTTTAATAGTTAGATAAATTTGTATACGTCAGGTAGATTTAAAGAAAGAAATAAATTCAAATGTTTTCTCATATACTTTTCACCTACAAACATTTAAATTCTTAGTTAACATCAGTCAGTACCAGTAAATTTCAGTTAATGTCTTAGTTGAGTATAGTATAATAATGACCCATAAGTCACTAATACACATATCAACCAGTTTCTGCACCTAGAATATCCATCATAATTCTTAATTACTTATTAAAATCTACAATACTAGTAAATTTTTATATGGAATTAGTTCATATCTTAGTGGCGTATAGTCTAATGATTAATCGTATGTCACTTGAGCCATATAAGTATCATTAGTATGCACACCAAACAGTTTTTGAACTGTAGCCATATGATAGTAACATAACACTTTACTAATTAACATGTTTGCATACTCCTTGTGGTATCATGCATCTTGGGGTGTTCCTCAACTTCTTGATGGTCAAGATGCCAGTCACTGCAGGCTGCGTGTCGATGAGGTTCCGGTTGTTTGAAGAAGCCGCCGCTGTGTTAAGACAGAAACCTATCGTTTTCACCCCGGCCACCGTTCGACTGGAGACGGTGTGCTCGCGAGTGGAATGTCGGTCTTCGCACTTGCGGTGTTGAATAAGTCGGACACTACGTCTATTACTTGCATCAGCACGTTCAATTCTTCATACATTATTGCAACACTGTTGTGCCCCACTTTTTCGAGCACTACAACAGTTTTAAATGATGCTTAACAGTAAACCTATCGTCAAACGTTTTGAATCACTACCGTTCAGCTGATCAGCTACGAGAACAAGATTAGTTGACGAGGCATGACTGCAGACTGACGCTAGGTTGGTTGGGAGAAAATGCCGGAACACCTGCGTGGGGAGTATCCATTACAACCGGTTTCTACCTGCATGTGGTATCAATTTAAAGGAGGTGTGGGGAAGAGAGAGGATAGAATTGTCAGTTATAAACAAATGGGTATTGATTACACTTTTTTGGTCCAGGCGTTGCGCCTTTGATCCCTTTTATAAGAGCCCTATTGAGCTGTTATTATTCCCCTACTCCGTCGTCAAGTTTTTGGACATGTTGTATGACGTGTTTGGTGATTGCGCTGTCCACAGGATTGCTGAAGTGTCTATGTCTGACCTGCGAGCTTTCCACCACTTCGAGTACTTCAGTCTGTCGTACGACGCTTTCAGTTATTGTGATTTATACAGATAGTTTAAAGTGTTTGTGAACTCTGGTGCCATCTATCTGCTGATTCAGGTTCGTACAACAGTCGTCCTTTCACCTCTTTGACTGCATCGATTTGTTGGTTGATGCGTTTGCTGATGGCGCTGTCTAAACGATTGTTGAAGTGTCTATCTGTCTAAAGATTCGGTCTGTGCCAGATTTTATCTGTCTTTATTTCCTCTTTTCCTGTCGAAGCACATATTGTTTACTGTATTGTTTGTACGATCACTGACTTGAGCGCGATCGGGATCGCTCCGCCTGCCTCGCATTAGCAAGTGGCTGTTATTGTTCGCAGTTTCGCTGACCAGCATTTGGTCAGGTGTAGTCTGGGGGCGTACAGCGTTTGCTAACAGACTCGCTCCGCAAGACGTGCTTCTTCGAGTTTCCTTTGTGCTCTTGGTTACGATCGTCTCTTCGCTTGAACTCCATCTTTTCGCCTGTCTGCAGGGTCCCTGACCAGTCTGCGGTCGCTGGTGCTGTCCGGCTGCGGCTTGCGGTCGTTACCAGACTCGCTCCGCTTGCCTCGCCGCCTCGACCATCTGGATCTGTCTCGCAACATGTTGATGGCAGGACTACCACCCGGCACGTTTACCACGCACCTGCGCTCGCTCAACCTGTCCAGGAACGCGATCGTGGGCGATCTCCAGATAGCGACCGTCACCGAAGACGGTGACGATACGCCGCTTAATCTCGACCAGCTCGACTTGTCCTTCAATAACATATACGGCGCCATCACCGCCACCGTGAACGGAAGGTAAGTGAAGTAGTTGTAACTGGATGAATCCAATACATGGCAAATGTAGCCAGTTTTATTTTGTATCATTTCTGTCGTTTATGAAGGTTATATTCAACTCTTACTACAGCTTACTTATTTTGGAGGATATATAAAATTTCGTAATATACCGCCAATAAAGAGAATTGGATAATATCTTTTCTTAAAAAGAATCATGCAGAATACACACCTGAATCACTTCAAATATCTCGATAAAGAGATAAGTATGTCCTAGAAAGAATTTGGCAGGGTTATTATCTACTAGACTATTCTGTCTACCTCATTTCTTAATAGATATCTCTCTGAAAAAATTCCGTGCATAGCTCGGGTTTAGTTTCTTAGCCTGCAGAGTACCAACTTTTCTTGATGTCTGACAGTTGTTTCTAATCCCAGTGACGTGTGTTGTCCCGAACAGGCCTCACTCTGATGGCAACTGTATATTCGTAAAGACACGACTTCGATCCGTAACGCCACGTTCCTGCAGGACAGCTTTAGCTCTACACTAGACTACTCATCTCCTCCCTACTCCTGTTTTATTACTTTTTCGCAATCATTTATTCGGATCTCTTGAAAAAATTTAGGTAAAAAGACAAACATTTAGTCAAGTGCGTTTCAAAGAAGTTTTTATAAAGGACGATGTAAATGCTACGTAAATAAATATACAATCGTGTAAACCTATATATGTGAGGCCATGTGCATAAGATTTCTTGCATTGACATTGCTGTAGGCTAATTGACTGAAGACTTTTCACACATGTCCTTTTATTTTCTTACTAGCATTTACCCGCTGCTTTGCACACGCGGGTCTTGGCGTGTGTATAAATACTCTGAGCTTTTTAATTTAGTATCAAATCCTAGGAATTATCGACCGATATCGCTAACATCTGTTTGCAGTAGAATTCTGGAGCATGTCATATGCTCTAACGTTATGAAGTTTCTAGATGAAAACGAGTTACTTACAACACGGATTTCGGAAGAACCGATCATGTGAAATGCAACTGGCTCTATTTTCGCATGATGTAATTAAAGTTACTGATACAGGATCACAAGTTAATGCTATTTTCTTAGATTTTTAGAAAGCTCTTGACTCTGTAGCGAAGATCCGATGAGATTTGCGAATGGATACGCGATTTTCTAACTGGTCGGTCACAGTATGTCGTTGTAGACGGGGAAGCCTCTTCTAAACTAGATGTTACTTCGGGCGTTCCTCAAGGAAGTGTAATAGGACCACTTCTTTTCTTAATTTTTATAAACGATCTCGGTGACAACGTTAATTGCAGGATGCGATTTTTTGCTGATGATGCACTTATTTATAGGGAAGTGAGGTGCTCCGCCGATTGCTTAGAAATTCAGCGCGAACTGGATGTTATTTCGGAATGGTGCCGTGAATGGCAGCTTACACATAAGTAATAAAAAGACCCCGCTTGCTCAGGAGTACAAAGTTAACAATTCAGTTGTTGACACTGTGGATTCCCTGAAGTATCTAGGCGTAACAGTACAAAGCAACATGAAATGGGACTTGCACATAACTTCCGTTGTAGGCAAAGCTAATTCCAAACTACGATTCATAGGACGTATTTTGAGAAGTTGTAATGCTCGTACAAAGGAAATAGCGTACAAAACACTAGTGCGTCCGCATTTGGAATACTGTTGTGGAATTTGGGATCCATATCGCAAGGGATTGATTGACACATTAGAGAAAGTACAGAGAAGAGCCGCTCGATTCGTGACTGCTAGTTGCAGTCCTTACGTAAGTGTCACAGAGCTGATTCGTGGATTGGGCTGGGATTGTTTGGCGGACAGACGACGTCGTTTTCGTTTGAATTTGATGGAGAATATGCGAAAATCTTTAAGTTACGAGTGCAACGAAATACTTCTTCCACCAACCTATTTAGGTCGCAATGACAGGAGGGATAAGATTAGAGAAATATGATGCCGTACTGATTCATTTATGTATTCCTTCTTTCCTCGATCTGTTCGGGATTGGAATGCGCAGAATTAGGATTGTTGCTTAGCACCCTCTGGCACCCACAGTCTTTGTGATTTGCAGAGTATAGATGTAGATGTAGAAATATTAACTTGGGGAAGCAAAAAATATAGATTTCATTTAAAGATTTTCGTTTCTTTTAGTTACTATCCTAGATTCGATTTTCATACAACAGTTCGAAAGGTTTTTTTTGTTAAACTTATATTTTAACACAGTATAATATATGAAAAATAAGAAATTAAAGCTACTTGAAAAATATCGCTAACTGTCCAATAAACGGCTGTTCTATCATTACCGTGGCGCCACAATCTGATAATGATTTTTTGTAGAACTCGACGAAACAAATTTAAAATAAAGAATAAAATATTTTGATATCTCCCTTGGTTTTGCATATCAAAAATCAGTTATAGGTATAGTTCCTTTTGCTATCGATGACTTTTCTTCTGGCCAAGCTGTATTTCAACCTAACAACAACCACTAGGAATAAAATTAAACACCTATATCGCATTTCCATCGTGTAGATATAGTGATTTTTTTTTTCATGTTGGTTCTCACTCTTACCTCCTCTCTTTTCAGATACAATATCTCGAAAAGTAAGCGAGATATCAAAAACATTTACACTTTATTTCGATTTGTCTCGCCAATTTACATACAAATTCATCATCAAATTTGGCTATGGCCAAATTTTTCTTTTGGTACAGGCCGCGTTTCAACCTAACCAACTCAGTTTTGCGATACGATATCTCGAGAATTAAGCAAGATATCAAAAAAATGTTTTGTTTACTTTCAATTTGTCTCTTCGAGTTACATAAGACTCCCTCATCAAATGGCGGCGACATGGTTATCGTAGAATCCCCCAATAAGCACGTACCGAGAATGTTTTCCTCTTAGTCAGTAATTTGCTATACATTCTCCGGAGGATAGAAAGTGCCTATTAATGCAGGAACAAATGTACTTGAGACATAAGGCATCACGAAAGTTACCGTCTGCGATAGTTTTTTCACAATACATTCAACGGCCAATTATAAAAATATCTTTGCCTTCAACGATAGCATTTACAACAACGAATCTAAAATTGCTGGCAAATTTTCGTATACCATATATGCACATTTTCATGCCGTGGGTCGAACCATCTTTCTTCATTGTATCTCAAAATTGAAGTGGTTATATTGAAATACGGCCTCGACCAGAAAAAAATATGTCGCCATTGCCACATGGAAATATAGGCCCGACATACACACCGGTTGCTTTATTTTGGGGATTACACGTCGTCACTAACATGGCACTCATTAAAGCGGCTTATTAATTGCTAACAATAATTGAATGCCTTATGCCTTTTGTTGTTCCAAGAACATTACAGTTCATGCTGCATTTCGACCTAGCCGCAATCTATACCGATATTACCTCTTCAAACCAAACGATAAAGATGAACCTAAACTCATTAAATGCATCGCTAAATACATTTTTGGTAATTTCAACATTGTCTAGTTCAGGATTCAAAGGACGCGTAATATAAATTATAACAATTAATTTCATAATACTACTTCAATTCGAACTGCAAGAGTACTAAAACACTCGCAGTAATACATTGCTGAATCGCGATGTGAAGTTTATTATTGTATATAGGTTGAAATGCAATCTGGAGAAGATTAAAAAACGTCACCAAAGGTGCAAGGAACTATACACATGTCGGATCTGGATCATGGGGCTAGCTACTAGAGGGCGCCACAGACGCAGCGAGCAGCGCCACAGCGACATCTACACGGGGGTACTTAAGGGCAGCGCGCAGCACACGGAGGTCTCTCACTAGAACACCGTCAACACCGTCAGACGATTGGCATCATGTCAGCGGCTGTTACAGATGCCGACCTGTCGGCAGTCGACTCAGCAGCTGGTGATGATATCTTCATAGAGGGAAATCGCGAGCGAGATGGACAAGTCTGCCGTTTCAACCTGAAGCGCTTTTCGCCTAATCTGGACAAGGTGCAGTTCAGGAACTTCCTGCAGAAGAATGATGACTCTTCCTTCACTCTATGGGTTATCAATGCCGGCATGAAATACGGCTGGACCATTCCAGATAACAACTTGGACTGCAGTACGGCCCTGGCCTTCCAGGGAGTGGATGATCCAGACGTCAAGCTGATCCACGATGATGCTGCGGCAAAAGGGCTCAAGCGCCCGGATGCCCTAACATCAATTCCATTGGTACTCGCGGAGGGTTTCTGCGCGAAGAAACTCTTCCGAAAACTAAATGGAAGAAGAAAGAGGCTGCGCAGGAAGCAGCAACCAGCGGCAACAGAGGACTGGCAGGTGGCGGGAGGCACAACTGTTGCTTCTACATCCACAACGCTGCAGACTCCTGGAACAGAGGCACCAGGCTTCAAAATCCCGGAGCCTCCAGCGCAAAGCAGCCCTCCGAAGAAACGACGCTGCGGCTGACCAAGCAGCTCCAGCGTCGCCCACGCCAGAAGAAGAGGAGGAAGAAGAGTCAGCACCAACCACGGAGCAGGGTCCTGTCCAACCCGTGGTGGCGGCTTACGAGGGAAACTGGGGCGGCCTGTATGTACAGCTCCTGCTGGCTACAGAGCTGCCTCTGTTCTGCTGGCCTGTAGAGGGAGGCCTGCAGATCCTGGCCACATGCCCCGCCGACCTGATGAGGGCCACCAGCCTGCTACGTGAGCAGGGCATCGGCTGCGACATGGTGCAGCCCATCCCGCCGAGCCAGCCGTCGCCTGTGGCCCCTACAGCACTGCCGAGAGAGAGGGCTAGGAAGGCTTCCAACCTAACTGATTTTAAAATGATATTGCAAGCCCTAAACAAGCAAAATTTTCAATATCACACATTTGATGCCGACCCCCAGAAAATTTTGAAGGTGGTCATCCGTGACCTTCCTCCAGACATACCAGCAGGAGAAATATCCGACGCTCTCCTCGCTGAAAAATTCCCTATTCGTAACGTTGTCCAGATGACGACAGTAAAGGAGGTAGGAGTCAGGAAGCCATTACCGCTATATCTAGTCCACCTAAATCGCACGCCGGAAGCGTATGATATTTACAACCTACAATTTCTTCTCCGTCTCAAGGTGAGGGTAGAAGCATATAGGGCACCCACTGGTCCTGTGCAACGTCATACATGCCAAAAATTTGGTCATGGGTCCAGAAATTGCCACATTGCCCCAAAATGTGTGAAATGTGGAGAAGGGCATCTTACTAACACATGCAGCAAAACACTAGACCAACCACCAAAGTGCGCAAACTGCCAAGGGACACACCCTGCTAGCTACAAAAAATGTCCCACTTATTTGGAAATTGTAAAAGTAGGTGCCCAAAAGCAAAAGGAGAAGGAAGAAAGGAAAAAAACAAAAACAGTTAGAAAAACAAAAAGCTGATAGCAACCAGTTCAACATGAACAACGAGCAGTTCCCCCCACTACCTACAAACAACATCACTGAGCAAGCACCCTCGTCCGAAAATTCTTCAGTAAACTCAAATACAACCCAAAACACAAGCACTTCTGCCCCGCCTGCAGGGAGTGAACCTTCAAACACTTCCTCGCAGATACTACCAAATTCTTCTGACCCTCCTGCAGGAAGTGAACAAGAAAACACTACCTCGCAGAAACCACCTTCTTCTTCCCCGCTGGCAGACTTCAAGGAACTACTTGATCTCTTCAAATTATTTGGAATAAAAAAATTCTTCACCACAGTTAAAACGATGCTCCAGGACATCAAAGCAGCTCCAGACACCGAGACAAAACTCGAAGTTATGTTTAATGCCCTTGTAGACTTTTTCGATGGCGAAAAATAAATCCCAAAACTTCACAGTGATGAACTGGAATGAAGACGGCATTTACCAACAAAAAGATACCCTCGAGATCTTTCTCGATGAGCACAAAATAGACATAGCATTGGTATATGAAACTCACTTAACGGCAAATCACAGATTCCAAGTGAGAAACTATACGCTGTACAGGACCGACAGGCAGAACAAACAAGGGGGTGGGACGGCAATATTAATACGAAACCGCCTTGCACATAGACAAATTGATTTACCTGCGCTCGAGCGTGTAGAAGCCACGGCTGTTGAGGTCGAACTAAATGGGCAGGCAATTAGATTTATAGCAGTGTACCACCCGCCAGGTCGTAAAATACCGGAGCCCGACCTGGTAGCACTGACCACAGCCGACAGAATAATCCTCGGGGGCGACTTTAACGCCAAATCGCTGACTTGGGGCTGCCGCGCTGCCAACTCAAGCGGCCGCGCCCTCCACAAATTTACCACAGATTACCCCCAGGTGACTGTAGTGGCGCCTGACGAACCCTCGCACTACCACAGGGACTCCAGACGCAGGCCTGATGTATTGGACATTTTCGTGTTCAAAAATATCACCTGGTCTGTTGCATCCACTGTAATTAATGACCTCGATTCAGACCACAATCCAGTGGTATTATATATTGATACAGCCGCGTGCCGATCAGAGAGCAAAAATTTCTCTCTAATTACAAACTGGCAAAAATACCAAGACTTAGTAAACCACCACATTACAGGGCAGCCCGAACTGGAAACTAAGAGACAAGTCGAGAGACATATAGACCAGTTCGTAAACATCATTAAAGAATGCGTGAAGGTAGCTACAGTGAAAATAACTCATGACCCAGGCAGAAAAGACCTCCCACCCCACATCTCACAGTTAATAGAGCTGAAAAAACTCCACAGAAAACGTTGGCAACAATTCAGAGACCCAGCAGACAGAAGAACCACAAACAGACTAGCAAACCAAATCAAATGGCACCTGCAACAACACCGAGCTGTTCGTTGGGAAGACACTCTTAGTCGAGCGGAGCGTAATCCCGACCTCTTTTGGAAGATAGTGAAAGCTAGAAAAGAACCGCCCCTGGCAACAAAGTCACTACAAGGACCAAATGGTTTTGCATACACAGCACGAGACAAAGCCTAACTAATGGCAAACTCTTTAGAACATCAGTTTCAGACACATGTCATCGATGACGAGGATAGCAAAATCCACGAAGAAAGAGTAGCTAGAGAAGTACCTCGCATTTTGCGGGAAAATTTACGTAGCTCTTTCTGCCCTGTGGATCCGACTGTAGTGAGTTCGATCATTGGGAGACTCGGTAACAAAAAGTCCCCAGGCCCAGATGGTGTAAAAGCCACATACCTAAAAAACCTACCACAACCTGCAATAGTTTACCTCACAGCTATTTACAACGCATGCCTCAGACTATCCTTCTTCCCATCCCCATGGAAAATAGCCAAAATAATCACCCTTCCTAAACCAAACAAAAGCCATCTCCTTCCCCAAAACCACAGACCTATCTCACTCCTCAACCTCCTCGGGAAAGTCCAAGAGCAAATGATAACCTTCCAAAAATTCCTAGATGAGAACAACATCATTATCCCACAGCAATTTGGTTTCCGTGCTCAGCACAGTACAATCCACCAATCTACCCGACTGGTCGAACATATCTGCAGAGCGCGATCCATCAGGCATAATACAGGTGCTGTTATGCTAGATATAGAGAAAGCTTTTGACAGAGTTTGGCATGATGGCTTAGTATTCAAACTACACTCATACGGCTGCCCTGGACATTTACTAAAAATAATAAACAGTTTTCTTCGAAACAGGAAGTTCGTCGTAGTGGTGGACGCACAAGAAAGCCAGTTGAAATCAATTGTAGCAGGCGTACCTCAAGGATCGGTCTTGGCTCCAACACTTTACAGCGTATATACAAATGACCTACCCCACCAACAAGGCGGAGAAGTAGGGCTATTTGCGGACGATACCCTGGTATACAGGTCGAGCCACAACCTAAATTACATCGTACACAAACTGACGCAGCACCTTGAGAAAATCACTCAATGGTGCAATCTTTGGAAAATCAAAATTAACTCCGGCAAAAGTCAGGCTATTATGTTCACCACCAGAAGGACGGGACCCAGCCACCAAATCAAGCTCGACGGCATGGACCTCCCCTGGTGTGAATCGGTTAAATATCTCGGACTACAAATTGAGAAAAAGCTAACTTGGATTACACACATAAAAAACGCATGTAATATAGGTTCGGCTCGACTTTTTAAATTATACCCCCTCCTCAAGGGGAGCAAACTTAGGATTAAGACTAAATTAAAAATCTACACCGCTATAATCAGACCGGCATTGTTATATGGCTCCGAAATTTTCAGCATGGCTTCCGACAGTCACTCAAAAAACTGCAGGTTATTCAAAACAAATATATGCCGAACACACAAATTCACTACAACTTAGGCATACAAAAGCTCACAGACTACATCAAGGACAAATCGACAAAATTCTTCCACAAAGCAAATTTTTCGCCCCATCAAATTATTCATGACTTAGGACAAAATGTACATCAGCAACAATATATCCAACCACTTACAACTCTTACCAGAAATTACAGGGTCTGACAATAACACATACTAAAAGAAATGTATGTGTCATAAAAAACCAGCCTGGAACCCCCTATTCAGTCATAAGTTAGGGAGCTACAATGCTCTGGCACTTCGACAACTATATGGGCGCATGCCCAACCATATGTCTGTTCTGTTCTGTTCCTGGGTTCAGTCGGCAGCCAGCCGGCCGCCGTGAAGGTCGACCTGCCGACCGCTGCCACTGCCGTACCGGACCCAGCGACCAGCTCACGGTGGTGGTTACGCTGCTCACGCAGTTGATCACCGCCCTGATGCCACGTCAAGAACTAGCAAATATCAGACAACAATAACAACTGACGATTTGACCAAAAGACACTTCAAAAAAAGCAAAGTAGACAGCAGTCATAGGGGTTACCCTGGTACTGCAACAACAATATGGCGTAAGCCATCCAGATGACGCTGTGCTGTGCTGTGCTGTGACGGAGGTCTCTTCATTCCTGACCGCCGAGGCGACGTCACTCCGTTATCTGTCGTTGTGTATTGTGAGACTGAGTCTAATAAACCGGATCCTTGTACCCGCTGTGTTCTCGTAGTTACTCTCCACTGTCCGAGGGATATCCACAGCCTACCTTCGCTGACGGGCCATATGCCTCTAATTGGGAACTCCCTTCAACCCGCCCGATTCCTGATCTTTCCCGGATGGATCCGACACATATAACTGATTTTGACCTGCGATATCTCGAGAACTACCGGTAAGCGATATAACTGTTTATCAAAATTGACTAACAAATTGCGGCGACACGGTGTAGTGAAAACCCTATCGATACTAAGCACAAACTTAGTTACCGCAAATATTAGAATTCTGTTACTCTTATTGAAGAGGTAATATATTATGTAGTGGTTTGAGTAGCAATTTCCGTTTAATTATACTTATCAAAATTCATGAAACAGGGAATATATAATTAAAGATAAATAAAATATAAACAATCCAAATATTAATATATTCGTCTTTGGTCAAATGCTTTATATCAGCGATGCTTATTACATCTGATTCAAGTATTCAGTTTATTTACTGCAGTCAGGAAAACTGAAAAACTAAATATTCGAAGTCAAAATATTAAACAGAATTCTAAGTTAAGCGGTGTAATATATTTTTGTTTTTTGTGCAAGGAGTGAACGTCTCTATTACAGTGTGATCCGTATCTCTTATAATCTTGAGCATGGCTGCGTTACAGCAACGGTGAAACTCGTATTAAGTACAATAATAGCCAAAAAGTTGGTTAAATTTTTGATTTATTAATCTTGACTGCAGTTTCGACAATCATAAACTTGTCTTCTTCAAAAGTACATAGGACAAAAATTCAGATACATTATAAAATTAATATAATCAAATATAAAATCACATTTGTCATTAGATCTACTAAAACAGTATACAAACATTTAGGGGTTCATAGACGGATACAATATACAACTTCTCTCATTTAAGTGCGAACCTGCACTATGTCAACAATTTCAAACAGGATTCCTACATGCGTCATTGCATCCGCTGTCCACATAGGGAGGGATATTTCCGCCAACTGATTAAACTGCTGGGAATAGCAACCCAAGTAAACATGGTAGACGGCGCCACACCGCAAACTCTCATAACCGCCTGAGCAACGCGTGCCTGAGTCAATGATATAAGTACCACAGCGTGCCATCGAGCGAGCGTAACATGACGCAGTCTATAGAGCTGCATTGTCATCCTTAGTGCTAGGAAAATACATCCTATTACTAATGTCTGAAATGGCTTTTGGAGCTGACTTTCTGCTATTATCTTAAGTTGTTATCCTAACTTTTTACTTTATTTATTACGTTATAATTACGTTATAACTAAGGGAAAATATATATATATATATTTTTTTTCAAGGCTCTTAGCCTACATTTTATCCTATTGAAGGTTAGTTTTATGTACAATCTCTGGACCTAACTAAATGGGGATCCTAATTACACTAGTGGTGGGTATTTGAATTCTTACTGTATACAAGTGTACCTAAACTTATGATGATTTGGGCCTACTTCTACTTATAACTACTGGCGGCTAGGAGGATGGGTGGAGAGATTTCAGAAGGAGAATGTCCTAGTTAGTATCCTTTTAGGATGCCTTCCAGGAAGCATTTCCGAGTCGATATTTCCTATTTTCGAAATTTCTACGTGTGGTGAGTTTCCGCATCGAATGTAGAAATGTTCTGATGCTTCCTTTAGCGTTTCTGTGAGCGGAGGAAAGTGTAGATCTTGTCTAATTATCCCGTTGGGCAGATAATGGGGAGCATCAACAATTGCACACAGGGCTCGGTTTTCCAATGCCTGCAGCTTTTTGATGTGGCAGTCTGCGGACATACTCCATATCCCAGAACCGTACATGAATGATGTTTGTACCATTGCACAATAGATTAGCAGTTTTGTCTCTACTTTTAATCCGTCGCCTCTAAGTATTGGATACAGACAGGTGAGTTTAGCTTTCGCTTTTTTCTTTGTTTCATCTGCAAACTGTAGAACTTTATAAGAAAAAATACAAGCTAAATGCTGAGGCATATTCTTTACATCTACTTTTAGCTAAAGTGTACATTTTAATTATCAAATGGACAGTTGGTTAAACAGTGTTAATGAGTGGCTAATGAATCGCAAATATAAGATTTTAGAGAGAAAGAAATTGGCTAAATTTAAAAGTAATGACAACGCAACTAAATCAAAAAACAGTACGAACTTTTTTTTTTTTGGTAGAATAATAAATGAAACTGACATTATTTTCTAGCAATATGAGAACATTGTATTGTGTAAAGGGTTCAAGTACAATATGACCACTAAATTTACAGATCCATCTGTTATTAATAAGCTTATAATGGATATAAAAATTGGTCTAGAATCTTACACGTTAGATAAAGTCATACAGGTCAGGATAGCTTATGAGTGTAATAATATTATTGAAAAAGAAATTGTGTTACAATCAAACGTTCTTACTAAAGAGCAGAAAATAATAAACAGTATCAATATACAATTAAGAGAGAATGAAGCCCTAGTAACTAAGGCTGATAAAGGCAACACTATTGTAATCGCATACTTAAAAGAATATATAAATAATACTGTAAAGTTTTTTGAGGAGAACGACATTGTTGAAGTAACCAACGGTCCCACTGTAGATTTACAAAAATAACTTATTTAGTAAATATAGTAAAAATAACTTATTTAGTAAATTACAAAAGAAATGGATCGTAAATATGAACCCTAAACCTCCCGTTCTTAGAAGTCAGTTTAAGATACATAAACAAGGTCATCCGATTCGTCCAATAGTTAATGGGATAGATAGCGCATATAACCTTCTAGACTGACGACTCCAACCGAAAATTAAAGATAATTTTGTGTTTGAACGTAACTTCTCAGTTAATAATAAAAAAAAAAAATAAAAAAAAAAAAAAAAAAAAAAAAAAAAAAAACACTGATCTGGTTAATGAAATGAAAAGTGTATAATACACATACAGCACTAGACTAATCTCATTTGATATAGTATACCTATACACGAATGTACCTATAGATGTAACAATAAAGATCATTGAAGAAAATATGCTACAGCATAAAAAATTGACGGAATTACAAACTAGAGAACTGATTAATTTAGTACACATTATATTGAATTATAATTATTTTACCTTCAATGAAAAATTTTAAATACAAAAACACGGCCTAGCGGTGGATAGTCCCCTAGCTGGAATTATGGCTGATATTTTTATTAATTCTTTACAAACCACATTTTTTACATCCGATCTACAGTTGCAAAGAAAGGTACGATTGTACGCTAGATACGTAAACAATATAACTATCGCATTTGATGGGGATGACCAGGATTTGGAAATATTGTTCAACGCATTTAACTGTTTTCATGAAAACATCCGATTTACCAAAGAAGTGCAAAATGAAAATGATGAGCTAAATTTTTTGATCTTAAACTAGCAATAATAATCAACAATATAAGTTTTTATATCTATCAAAATCCGACTTATACAGACAACATTATTCCTGTCGATTCGGTGCACCCAACAGCGCGCAGCGCATAAATTAGTATTTTTCCACTCGGAGATCAATCGAGCATTAACAATCCCCCTCACTGCCACTAAGTTACAGAAAGAAACAAACATAATTAAATCTATTGCTATTAATAACGTATATAAAAAACATTTAGTAGATGCCATCGGTAACAAGAAAACCCGAAAAAATGTTCAATGTAAACAAGAAATGTAGACGCCCAAAATAAAGGAGAATGTCCGGTTCTCGTCAGAATTCTCCTATATTCTGTAATTATTTGTATTCAGAGTGGATTTTAGTCTAATTTTAATACCTTAAATGTTATTTGTGCGATTACTTCACATTTAGTTGATTTAATTAATTGGTCATTGCTATGTTGCAATCGTGTTACATGTTCATGTTTAATAGTGCGAAATTACACCCATATACCTACGTTCCTCCCATCCCGCCATTTTTTCACGCTGGGGTACTTATATCATTGACTCAGGCACGCGTTGCTCAGGCGGTTATGAGAGTTTGCCGTGTGCGCCGTCTACCATTCTTACTGGGTTGCTATTCCCAGCAATTTAATCAGTTGGCGGAAATACCCCGCCCTATGTGGACAGCGGATGCAATGACGCATGTAGTAATCCTGTTTGAAATTGTTGACATAGTGCAGGTTCACACTAAAATGACAGATATATAGATTGATAGATATGTTCACTTTGATCCCATGTGAGAATAATCTCGGGGATGTGGAACAGTACATACACTTATCACTAATGTCAATATTACTATATAATTGATAATATTATATATATTGACAACAAGTTAGCAACAACCCATTAGTATAACCAATATCTCCTGTAATCTACAAATACAATCCCGAGTAATTAATACTTATTATGTGGAACAGTGTATTCACTTGTTACCAGCATCTAATAATCAGTTACTTTCTTATCAACCAGTTACCATGATACATTTCATTGTAATTTGTGACTACATATTATATTATGTTAGTTGCTATTTATGTGGAACAGTACACACACCTATTAACAATATCAATTATACTACCAACAACTCATAAGTATGTAATTACGAAGTCTTTCTCGGCGTTGACAATACAAGTAATGCTCTCGGGTGTCTAGCCGAGTTATAGAAGTGTTATAATAATCACACAATATTTCGGCACTCTGAATCGTTGGCGCCATCTTCCGGTGAAGTGAGGTCAGTCAGCGTCAGCGTCATCTAAAAGGCTTGCGCCATTTTGTCTTTACAGTGCCAGGGAAAACCCTTTGACTGCTGTCTGTTTTGGGTTTTGGAAATGGCTTTTTGTCAAAGTCATCAGTTGTAGGTTTGTCTGATATTTGCTTGATTTTGACGTGGCATCAGGGCGGTGATCAGCTGCGTGAGCAGCGTGACCACCACCGTTAGCTGGTCGCTGGGTCCGGAACGGCAGTGGCAGTGGTCGGCAGGTCGACCTTCTCGGCGGCCGGGCGGCTGCCGACTGGACCCAGGAGCTTTTTTTTTTTTTTTTTTTTTTTTTTTTTTTTTTTTTTTTTATGTTTCACTGCCTCAACGGCATGTTTGTGGCCCCGCTACCTTAAGTAGCTCTACCTACTGTGTCACTTGTTTGGGATGGGTTATTTTTGGGGACGCTTTTTTATTCTCTTTAAGGGGGAAAATGGCTATGGTATGTCACTGATATCCTTGCGAATATCAGGTGACATCCTTATTGAAAACCCCTTTAGGTTTTACTAAGTCCGTTGGGGATCATCGTCGTAATCAGCTGTGTTAGGAGCTGGACGACTTTCCCCAACTGGTTGTCTGGTTCGTCTCGATGGTCATGGCTGCAGCAGCGTAGTGGCTGGTGGTAGACCGCTTCCCTGATCAGTGGTCTCAGTTTGTGGCCTCTTGGATCGTCGCTGGTTGATTTCCTGGTCTTCTTCTCTTCGTATTTTCCATTTCTTGCATTCCTGGTGTGGCTTGGTTGGCGTCGGCTGCTGTCGGCAGAGGCTAGTAGCTTCTTCCTCACAGCACATCCGCCGTAGCTCGCCGCGTGGTCAGCCCCACAGTTCGCACACGTCGGCGTGGCTTCACGCGGACGCGTGCAGACCGCGACGCTGTGGGTTCCCCCGCAGCGGACACAACGTAGTTGATTGCTGCATTCATACGCCCGATGCCAGAACCCTTGGCATCGGAAGCATTGGTTGATCGTGCTTGGTTTCCTATTCCGAACACTCCTGGTGTTTCGGTCTCTGCCTTGGTGACTGGTTCCCTCTGGGTGCTCGGTTGCTGGTTCTGTCACGGGTCGGTTCTGTCCAGCTTCTGGTAGTGACTTGTGGTTCTCGCCTCGTCCAGACCCATCTGGTTCCATGGTTCGAGATGTTGTGTTTTCCGCACTTGGTTGCGTACTGTCTAGGCTCCTCCGTCCACCGAGGCGGTCGATTGCAGTCCCGATAGTCGCCTGGAAAGTGCTGTCGGTGATGAACGCCGCCAGTGCTGCCCGTGTCTTCTCTGGAAGCGATGCCATATGGTGGAGTATCTCGGACATGGTTGCCTGCTGGGGCGGCGAGATTGCTTGAAGCAGATGGTCCATGGCTGCTTGGGTGGTGACTGTCTGGTTGTCGTTCCTGGGTGCGTCGATTCTCGGTGACGCAGTGCCCTCTGTCTCCCGTGAGTGGGGTGGTTTGTCGACTTGCTTGTTGATCGGCGTGGCGGGGAGCTCTAACGTCTTCATCTTGAGGAGTTTTTCATCGAGGGCATCCAGGTATTTGTCCTCGTCGAAGTTTCCTGCATAGACTGTCGGGAACGGTACATGCCTAGACCAGTCCATTTCTTCCTCGATAATTGGCTCGGCGAGGTGTGCGTACTTCGATTCGCAGAGCGTTCGAGTCAGCACCTTGGTGGTTTCGGAGGGAAGACGCCAGGCATAGATTTTCTCGCTGGTCTTGACTCTCAGCTCTAGCGCCCATGGGCCTCCTTCCTTGAGGAGGTACTCGATGAGCTCCTTGATGGTGTAGTCTGCCGAGTCGAGGAAATACTCGTGTGTCGGGGTGTAGCACCGAAAGTAGATCGGGGCGTCAGTGCCCAGCCGGCTGTCGTCGTCAACGATGTACTGTGGCGACGACCAGCATGAGCTTCCCGGCGAGTGCGAAGTTGTAGGTGAGGCATCATGGCTGCTCGTGCTTGCTCTCGGGTTTTCAGCGACCTTCCCTGCCGCATGGCTCCGGCAGCCTTCACTTGACTGGTTGCCTGGGTCCGACCGGTCACCGTCACGGCGCGGTAGTGACCGGACGTCAGGGCCGCGTGTTGCCGTAGCCCCGGGCTTGCTCCGGCCTGTGCGGCGTCGTGGCGTACCACAGCACCGGGTACCTCCCCCTTCGGAGTGTCGGCTTGGTCCGACCTTCCGCCACCCCTGCGGGGCGCGGAATGACGCGCCACATCAGCTGCGGCCGTCGGCTGTCCGCACTGCGCCCGTGCAGCCTCCTGGCGGCCACCCGTGGCACCAGGTGTCGGCTCCAGACAGCTATCTCCATGAGAGGAGCGGTCCCGAGTCGACCGTCCATCACCACTGCGTGGTGTGGACTGAGCGGGAGCGGCCAGCGCAGCGCCTATATCTCGTGGCGGGAGTGGTGCCGCCTGGCGGCGGACTGGCGTATCATCCGGGCGCCGCTTCTTTCCCATGCTGCGCGCGCAACTGGAGCTGGAGCTGCTCGGCGAGACGTCTGCGCGCGGCGACGACAAACCTCGGACTGGACCCAGGAGCTGTCTTCGGCTGGTCTTGGCGGCGCGCAGCGGGCCTCGTATGGGGCTCGCGCGCAGGCTTGTCCGCCGGGCTGTGCTGGTGGGGAGGCTGTCTTGAGCTGGCTTCTTGGCGGCGGTTTGTTACCGCTGCTGGTCTTGAGCGGCGTCCCGCCCGAAGAGCCTTCTTGGTCTCACAGCCAGAGAAGCAGGCCGCGTGCCCTCGGCCGCAGTTGCAGCAGATTGCTTCTTCTCTGGCCGTGGAACAGTCGGCTAATTTGTGGTCCGCCCCACATCGGACACACCTTCGCAGTTGGGTGCAGTCGCTCGCCTGGTGTCCATGGTTTTGACAGTTAAAACACTGTCGGAGCTCGGGTAGTGAGGGCTTCTTCTTGGCCACCCTCTTGACCCGCTCTCTCGACAGCGTCCCAGCTGCCTCTGGCGGCGACTGTTGTGGGCTGGGCTGCTCCGCGGCGCAGCTAATGCCCATGTCTTCGAGGAGGTTGTTGGCCTTCAGCATGTCAGACGGGCAGGAAGCTAGCATTTTGATGCCTCCCGCCGCCGGCCAACAGAACAGTGGCAGCTCTGTGGCCAGCAGAAGCTGGACGTACAGGCTGCTCCAGTTTCCCGTGCAAGGCACCATCACTGGTTGCACAGGCCCCTCCTCTATGGCTGCAGCATGTGCCCCCTCCTCCGGGGCAGGCGAGTCCGGTGCTGCCGCGAGGCTTTCTGACGTGTCGTCTCGCAGAGGGGAGCTGGGCGGATCAGGAACTTTGAAGACTCGTTCTTCAGCGTGTGGTTCCTGGCTTCCGGTGCTGGGCAGTTTTTCAACTGGAGGGGCGGGGCTTTTCTTCCCCACTACCTGCCAGTCTCCAACTGCTGGTGGTTGCTGTTTCCTGCGTGGTCTCTTGCTCCTTCCGTTTAATCGTCGGAAGAATTTCTTGGCGCAGAAGTCGTCACTGAAGGCAAGAGGGCAGGTTGCTAGTGCTTCTGGGCGCGTGAGGCCTCTGGAGGCCGCATCATCGTGTATGAGCTTCACTTCTTCTTGCGAGGTTGCGAAGTTGAGGGCCGTGTTGACATGGCCGTACTCGTCTGGTAAGGACCAGCCATATCTTAGCCCATCATGGATCACCCAGAGCGTCCACGACGTGAAGTTTCCCTTGGAAGCAGTAGCGACGAATTGCTTCATTGTGGGCTTCGTGGACTTGAGTTCGAAGATATAAACGAACCCATCTTTATCGCGGCGTGCTTCAAGGTAGATGTCGTTCGCTTGTGTGTCTTCCGCTCCTGAGAGGTCGACATCACTAGCTGCAGCCATCTCAGTCAGCGTGCGACTCCTCGAAGCTGGCTCACTATGCGGGCCGGAACAGCGCCGGGGTCAGCAACTCGTAGATGGCTCCGGTGCCGTCCACTCTCCTCCGTGAGTGGCTGGTGAGTCGTCTGAGTCCCCTGTCGAGTGGGAGGTCTGCGAAGTGAGGTCAGGAACATGCGAAGCTTCTGCTCTCGAGCTGCGCGCATCTTTTGTTTGCTTTGCGCTGGTGTGCCTTGTCGTCGCTCTGGTGCTCTCGCTTGCTTGTGTGCTGGATAACGCCGATTCGTCGCTCGCCGTTCGACGTGGGACATCGCCGCATAAGCAAATTTTGTCGTCTGACCGATAGGCAGACCTTTATATCAGACTGACTTATTACTCTCCACCTAGCTATAGGGTTTTACCGCCTCACGGCCCGCTCTTTGAGCGGAACCCCCAGGCGCGCTGTGTAGGGTCGTTTTCAGCCCTGATACCTATCAGGTGTAAACGAAAGGTTGAAGCGACATTCCTTGACAGACAGACTGACTAAGATAGGACCCCCTTCTTACAAGACAGACCGCTGCGGTACCACAATGGGGTCCCGCAGCCATAAACGAAAGTCCAATCAGAAATCACCTACACAGACTGAGACACCTAAACCACGCAGACAATCAGACGAGATAATGGTACCGGCGGGGTCGTTCCTGGCCTTGCAAGATAGCGAATCCGATTCTGAAGTTACTGTAAATGAAACTAATGTAATTCCCAACATTACCACCACCAACAGATTCGCGCCACTGGATAGCGCCCCTGATTCCGTTCCCCCCCCTCCCCCACCTCAACCGCGACGCACTAGGGTTCCTCCCATATTTTGTTATCAAACAACTGGTTACTTGGGATTTGTCAAAGAAATAGAGAGGGGGCTGACAGGTGACCTCCACACTGCCTACCGTGGAAACAGCATCCGCTACCAAGCCTCTAACCTTAAAGACTTTAAATTCATCCTACAGGCTATGAATATAAGGAATTATCAGTACCACACATATGATGAAGACCCACTTAAGATACTAAAAGTTGTCATTAGGGACCTCCCAGCTGATATTTCCCGTGTAGACATCCACGACGACTTAGTCTCTAAAAAACTGCCAGTACACGATGTTCACCAAATGACATCTGCTACCCCAGAAGGGGTAAGGAAACCACTGCCGCTGTTTTTAGTGCAGCTCTACCGCTCACCCGAGGCAAGTGAAATCTACAATGTGCAGTACATTCTCCGCCTGAAGGTGAGGGTTGAGGCATACAGGGCACCCTCAGGTCCCATTCAGTGCCATTCTTGTCAGAATTTTGGGCACGGGTCCAAAAATTGTCACATCACACCACGATGCTGTCAAATGCGGAGGCAACCATCTCACCTAAAACCTGTGCTAAAAAACAAGATGAGCCACCGAAATGCGCAAATTGCAATGGAGCTCATCCAGCTAGCTACAAAAAATGCCCCACTTATCAGGAGATACTGAAGAAGGGAATTGAAGTAAAGAAAGCTAGGGAGGAAAGGAAAAGGAAGCTTAAAGAGGGGGAAAAAACTACTGACGACAGCACAGCCACCAACAATCAGACCACAGGCTTTCAGCTAGAAGCTAGCGAATTTCCACCTCTGCGAAATACTTCCAGCCATGACCAATCAACAGCAAGCTCCTCTGAGCCAAACCACAACAATGGTCTCCCCACCAACAATGTTCCCAATACCAACAGTAGCCCTCCCTTCAATAACAATCCCTCCACAGACAGTAGTCCTCCCAACAATAACAATCCCCCCAATAATGCTTCTGACCCACCTGCAGAAGGAGCAACAGACAACTCCTCCTCGCAAAGCTCGCCCCTATCAGATTTCAGAGAAATCATTGATTTCTGCAAAGGACTATTTCAAACATTCATCACTACCATCCAAGATTTCAAAAATGCTCCCACCACAGATGCCAAATTAATGGTCATTGTTAAGGCTTTTACTAACATCATCAATGGCCCAAAATAAATTCAAATCATTAAACATCATGACATGGAATGCCGACGGCATTCTAGGGCAGAAGCACACTTTAGAAAGATTTCTAGACGAACATGGGATAGACATAGCATTACTCACCGAAACACACCTGCGCGAGGGGCAGAGATTTCAAGTCAGAAACTATGCTATGTATCGATCGGACAGACAAAATCAGCCTGGGGGAGGAACAGCAATCCTCATAAAAAATCGCCTCGCACATAGATCAATTGATTCTCCTGCGCTCGAGCGTGTTGAAGCTACGGCTGTTGAGGTCGGACTAAATGGGCAGGCAATTAGATTCATAGCAGTGTACCACCCTCCCAGATATAAAATGCCGGAGGCCGACCTGGTGGCACTGACCACAGCCGACAGAATAATCCTGGGGGGCGACTTCAACGCCAAATCTCCGGTTTGGGGATGCAACGCTCTAAACAGCAGCGGCCGTACCCTCTTTGATTTTGTCAACAAAAACCCCCAGGTGACTGTAGTGGCGCCTGACGAACCCTCGCACTTTCCCAGGGACTCCAGACTCAGGCCTGATATCTTGGACATATTTTTGCTCAAGAACATCACCTGGTCTGTTGCATCCACTGTACACAACGACCTCGATTCCGACCACAACCCTGTGGTATTATGTATTGATACAGCCGTACGCCCACCTGAGAGTAAAAAATTCTCTCTAAACACCAACTGGCAAAAATATAAAGAACTAGTAAACAGTCACATAACAGAACAGCCAATCTTGAACACTAAGCAACAAATTGACGCACAGATAGATCACTTTGTCGCTGTAGTCACGGAATGTGCGAAGAAAGCGACCATAAAGATCACTCATGACACAGGAAATCATGACCTTCCACCACACATTTTGGACCTAATTAAGCTGAAAAATCACCATCGCAAACGATGGCAAAGGTACCGGGACCCTCAAGATCGTAGGATTACAAACAGACTCGCACACGAAGTTAGATGGCACCTACGGGAACACCGTTCTGAGTGCTGGACCCACACTCTCCAACGGGCAGAACAAAACCCGGACCTATTCTGGAGATTAATTAAATCACGAAAAGAACAGCCCCAGCCGTCAAAGCCTCTACACGGGCCGAATGGCATTGTATACACAGCGCGGGAGAAGGCGGAGGCCATGGCCGACACTTTGGAACTTCAGTTCCAAGAACATGTCATCGATGACGAGGATAGCGATATCCACGAGGAAAGAGTGATTAGAGAAGTACCTCGCATTCTGAGGCAAAGATCACGCAACTCTTTCCGTCCTGTGGAGCCGGCCACAGTGACCTCAATCATTCGGGCACTTGGTAACAAAAAATCTCCCGGTCCTGATGGCATCAGAGCCACTCATCTCAAAAACCTACCACAATCCGCTATAGACCTGCTTACCCATATATACAACTCCTGCCTCAAGCTTTCATACTTCCCAGCCACCTGGAAAATAGCAAAAATCATCACTCTTCCTAAGCCCAACAAAAACCAACTCTTTCCTCAGAACCACCGACCTATATCATTACTAAACATCCTTGGTAAAATCCTTGAGATCCTTATAAACACTTCTCTCCAAAAATTTCTTAAAGACAATAGCACCATCATTCCTGAACAGTTTGGCTTCCGTGCACAGCACAGCACCACCCACCAAGCTGTCCGGCTGGTTGAAAAGATCTGCAGGGCGCGCTCCATCAGGCACCATACAGGCGCTGTGATGCTAGACATTGAAAAAGCTTTTGA
Source organism: Vandiemenella viatica (assembly GCA_031002005.1). NCBI lineage: Eukaryota > Metazoa > Arthropoda > Insecta > Orthoptera > Morabidae > Vandiemenella > Vandiemenella viatica. The sequence goes on from CM061919.1 coordinate 34,159,565, forward strand.
TAGGGTTTGGCATGACGGGCTCATATTTAAACTACATGCATATGGCTGTCCTGGTCATCTACTAAAAATGATCAACAGTTACCTCCGGGGCAGGAAGTTCTATGTTGTGGTGGAAGGAGCTGCAAGCCAGTTCAAATCAATTGAAGCAGGCGTACCCCAAGGTTCGGTCATAGCTCCGATATTATACACAATATATACTAATGACATTCCCCACCAACCAGGCGGAGAATTAGGCCTCTATGCTGATGACACGATGGTCTACCGATCCTGCCGCAGCCAAAAATTCATAGCACGGAAGCTCACACAACACCTAGAGCTTATAACACGCTGGTGCAACAAATGGAAGATCAAAATCAACGCTGATAAATCCCAAGCGATCATGTTCACCACAAAAAGATCACTTCCCGACAAACATGTGTCAATCGACGGCAAAGACCTCCCGTGGCGAGACGCAGTCACTTATTTAGGAATCAAAATGGATAAAAAACTTACTTGGAGTAAACACATCAAAACTTGTGCAATACCGCCACAGCTAGGCTCACCAAACTCTACCCCCTCCTCAAAGGAAACGGTCTCAACAGAAAGACAAAATTGCAAATTTATAAGGCAGTAATACGGCCAGCGCTACTCTATGGTTCGGAAGTTTACAGCATGGCAACAGACTGGCAACTTAAAAAAATACAAACAATCCAGAATAAATATCTAAGACTCATAACAGACGCCCCCCGGTACATGACAAACGCACAAATACACCATGACTTAGGCATACAAAAAATGACAGACTATATTAAAGACAAATCCGAAAAATTTTACAACAAATCTCAAGCTTCGTCCCACCAATTAATACAAAACCTAGGACAAGATACACCATATGACGATAACTACAACAGACCAAAACTAACGCTGACGAGAAACTACAGATACTAAAAAAAAAAAAAAAAAAAAAAAAAAAAAAAAAAAAAAAAAAAAAACACAGACGACCAGACGACAGTAACAAAGACATGACTTGACTAAGACAGCCATTCCGCAAACCCCTAGACAGACAGAAGTCAGAGGACATTAAGGTCTTGGAACTTAACAACTACATTGGCTTAGGCCAAGACAGATGATGGCTGGCTGGCTGCTGAGCTAGACCAGATTCCCGCTGCTAACCTCTGATTGGTCGGCTGTGGAACCAGTCGTAGCAGGGGTCAAATCTCGTTGCGGAAATTGGCTGCTAAGTTCTACACTAACAGCACCAATTCATCAAATCCACTCATTGCTCAACTAGGCAACATACTTCATTTCAATGACAATATCAGGTGGCCAGTCCACCTCATTCAGTAACCATCTCCGGAGATGACAATCCAAATAAGCCACACCGACAAAGACAACCAAAACAAAAATCTGGAAGGAGATGCACCAAGTGTTAGAACTTCCCCACACTCCAGGAGAAAAGCCACCTGGGTAATGATAGTCGTAGTCTTGAGCCGCTGCCCAGACTCCGGCCGAGTAGCATCGCGCCGTAGCGGACGCCATATTGAGCCGGCATCAGACGAACACCATGCCGCCCAAGGCTGCACTCAGGAGGAAGACGTCTGATAAGCTGGTCGAATGTGGAAACCTCGACGCCATGGCACTTGCTGCTTCGAGGAATCCACCGTCGTTCTGGCCAACAGCACCGCCACCATTTGTGTCTGCGGTTCCGGAATCGCCGGCGTCACCTGACTCCGACATTCCGGTTGTGTCCGACCTGTGCCCAATGGACACAGTGGACACCGCCGCAGACGAGGAGGCCATGGAGAAGGCACCAGTGCCGCCGATCCTCGCCAATTACGCACGCTGCTGGCCAACAAAGCAGGGTGTTAATATCCTTCTCTCCTGCCCCCTGGACTTCAAGGCAGTGGCCAAGATGCTACAGGAAGGATCCATCACCCTCAAAGTCACGCTTCCTGATCAAACCAAGCCGCCTCCAGATCTAGAAAAAGCAAAGAAAGTACACAACAAGCAGAAAACCACGCCGGGGCCGTCTTCTCGCAAGCTCGTCCAGTGCTACAATTGCCAAAAATTTTGGCATTGTGCACGGGAGTGCACCAACCCAGTCAGGTGCGTTCGTTGCGGGAGTGGTCACCGCGCGGCTGAATGCAACCTGCGCCGCGAAGACGCCTTCTGCTGCAATTGCGGCCGCAATCACGCGGCAGCATACCAGGGCTGCAGCGCATGGAAGTTTTTTTTTTTTTATTTTTTTTTTTATTTTTATTTTTTTTTTTTTATTTTTTTTTTTTTTTTTATTTTTTTTTTATTTTTTATTTTTTATTATCTTTCATTCCTCTGGCTGATGGCCAGAGGCGGGCTGGTGGAGAGCGTTAGCCCTTTTCAGCCATTTAGGTTTAACATTTTTATTTTCCATTTTATTATATTTGACACATTTTGGATTTTACATTTTATTTGCTTATTTGGTAACTTATATTTACTTATAACTATTATAACATATTTTCCATTTTATTACATTTCACATTTTATTAGGTTATTTAGTACCTTATATTTACTTATAATTAACATTACATTTGTTTTTTACAATTACATTTATTTTTAGATTTATCTACAATTAAATTAAAGAGAGAACATTTTTACATATGTTTACATCTGTTATTGTGCTTGGATCGTTTATTTTTATTTATTGACAATTGTATAATTTTCTTTCTATTTTCGTGTGTACCGCAGTACCACAATTGGTTCGTTGGCTGTTTAGATATATTTGTTTATGTACATTTGTGTGAATCAAAGCTAGGTTGATTGAAAGGATTGCTGGGTGTTCGGCAGGTGTACTCGTTATTTTGTCATCTTATTTGTCTGTGTCTTGTCTTTTAGTCTGGTTCTGGTTCTACCCGTCTTGGTCTTTCGTCTAGGTGTGGCGGTAACTGCTCATTGTGGGTTAGGTCATTTTGTAATCCGTCGTTTTGTTCAGCTTCGTTGTATGTCTTTTCTCTGTTTAGTGCTATTATTTTTGGCGGATAGATATATTTGAATTTTGGTTTTCTTGTCATGGCTGGCTTTTCTGTTAATAGGCTTTGCATGTCTGGTCTGTGCGTCATGAGTCTCTGTCCGTATCGCGCTCTGTGCATAGCCAGTCTTGTCTGTAGGGGCGTAATCCTTGCCAAGTCGTACACCAGTTCTGACGGAGCTCTGTAGTCTAGTCTCATAATACTCCGCAGTATTCGTCTTTCTGTCCTGTGTAGCTTGTTCGCCGCTGTCTTTGTCATTCCGGCTAATGGGACTGCTGCATATTCTATTATCGGTCTTATATATGTCTTGTAGGTGTGAATTGCTGTCTGGTCTCTGCATCCGAAAAAACGTCCTTGTACCAGTCTAATGAGATTTTGTCTTTTTCTGATTTTGTTTAATGTCTCTCTGATGTGAGTCTTCCAGTTAAGGTATTTGTCTAAGTGGATCCCTAAATACTTTGCATTGTCCGTCAGTCTTAGTTGTTGGTTCCACAGAGTCAGTTGTATGTCTTCATGTTTTTGTTGTCTTTTCTTTGTTAAATTCCTGTGTCTAAACAGTATTGTCTGAGTCTTGGCTGGATTTGGCTTAATCCTCCACTTACTCATCCAGTCCTGAAGTCTGGTCAAGTACTGTGTCGTTCTTCTGTTAATAGTTTTCGGTGCTATACGCCGAGCACCAATAGGCGGCATCATCAGCGTATTGCGCTGCTTCTTCATCTGTTCTGTCTCTTTCTACTGTCGGACCGTCTGACCCATATAGGATGAAAAGAATGGGGGAAGGGATTGCTCCCCTGGGCTACTCCTGCCTCAGGTGTGAATTCGTCAGATGTCGCGTCATTGCAGTGTATTGCACATTGTCTTGTCCGTATTTGGAAGTTTAGAAGTCTGACAAGTTTGATTGGTATTCCTAGTTTGTTTAGTTTGAAAATTAGTCCGTCATGCCATATCTTGTCAAAAGCGCGCTCTATGTCCAGGAACACTGCAAGCGTGCATTTGCCTTGTTGAAGTTTTGGGTCACATGTGACGTCAGTCGGAGCAGTGGGTCGTTCGTCGAATGGTTTTGTCTAAAGCCCGCCTGGGTGCTGGGAATTATATTTTTCTGCTCCACAAAAGTTTTTAGTCGGTCGGTAATTATTCTGTCGAATGTCTTCCCAATCACATTTAGGAGTGATATTGGTCGGTATGAGTTTGGGTCAGTAGTTGGTTTGTTCGGTTAGGAATCATTATTGTCTTGGATTTCCTCCACGAGGATGGTGTGGTCTCTTTTGTCAGGCAGTAGTTGAAAAAGCATTGTCATTATTGGGACTATTACTGTCATTGGCGCTTTCCGAATGCAAGCCCTGTTGATTCCGTCTGGTCCTGGTGCTGAGTTCCTACCTGTGTGAATTGCTGTCAGTACTTCCGTGTCTGTTATTTCTCTGGTGGTGTTGGATTCTTCTTCTGTCATTACTGTTGGGGTTGTAAGTATAACTGGTAATTGAGTCTCTACTTCCTGTCGGAAGGTTTCGTCAAATAAGTCGTCTTCTGGGAACGAGTGGATGTCTTGTAAAGTTAGTCTGAAGGCCTCTGCTTTTTGTCTGTTGTCTGTGGTGGGTGTGTGGTCAATTATTAGTGTAGTAGGTCTGTCTTGTTTCTGTCCAGTGAGGGTCTTGAATTTGCTCCAGAATTTTTTGCCTTCTTTGTAGTCGAGCTTACTGCATGTCTCGTCCCATTCTGTCTGTTTGTGCTCTGATATGATTCGTTTTATTTGATTGGTTAGTCTGTTCCACACTGGTCTTAATGTCTGGTTGTTCGTCCGTTTTATTTCTCTGTATATTCGTCTTTTTTGCTTGATTAGTGTCAGTGCTTCCGCCGGGATTGTCGGTTTCCATTTGTCTATTGTTTTTGTCGGTATTGCTTGGTTAATTGCCGTCTGCAGGGTCTGTTCGATTAGTGAGTTGACATTTTCCATGTCCTGGTTGTCCGTGATTGTCAGTGGGGCTTTTAGCGCATTAGTAATTATGTCACTGTATTTCGTCCAGTCTGCGTTTTTTATTACTTTTATGGTTCTTGTTTCTGGCATTGGTGGAGGTCCAGGGGCAGCTGTAGTCGCAAAAATTATAGGAATATGGTCGCTTGTGATGTCGTCTTCTAGTCTTGGAATTGTATTCTGTCCGTCATGTTACTGCTGTACAGAATGTGATCCGGTGTTGAGTGTCCTTGATGTCCTATAAATGTTCGGTCCGCCTGTCTGTAGCCTGCATATGTTTTCGGTGGTTAACAATTGAAACAATTGTTGTCCATTGTTATTTTCTTGTGAGTCGTCTAGGTACTGGTGTCTTGCATTTAAGTCTCCCATCAGTATGAAGTCTTTAAAGGTCATTAGGTAACGGAGGAAGAGTTTTCGGGTAGATTGTTCCTTGGTGGGTTATATATACAGGCTACCAGTAAGTCACTGTCACCTCTCCTTGGTATTACTATCATAACAGCTTCTAGGTTGTTGTACTGTATTGGAAGTGGCGCTTTTCTCGCCGGTATGTCATTGCGAATGGCTATTGCAACCCCTCCTCTGCCGTCTTGTCTGTGCTTCGTATAAGTCATGTATCCCGGTAGTTCTAGTTTGGTTGTCTGTCGTTGTCCATGTCTCTGCTAGTCCTGCGACGTGGATGTTGTTTTTTCGGATGCAGTTAATTAGAGTGGTCTTACAGTTTCTGAGTCCGCGTGTGTTGAACAATAGAAAGTTACTGTTCTGTCTTTCGTCCATTGTGTCTATTGCTTGCTTAGTTGAGTCTGTGTCGTTTTTTGGTGGCTTTAATTTTTATAAGCTTTTCGGTATTTGTTTACTGTAATGAGGAAGTTATTCCCTGTCTGATTGACTTGAAAGTCCTTCCTGTACACCTGCCTGAACACTTGTTTGAGGACTTGTATTATTTCTTTTCTTCTGTCTTGAAACAGATTGATAAGGATTGCAGTTGTGGCTCTGATGTAGTCTTCCTGGTTGTTATGTTGTTCAACCACCTCTTCGAAGGTTTCCGGGACTGGGGTTGGCTCATTGATTATTTGAATCTTTTGTATTGGTCTGTTGGGTTGAATCTCTTTGGGGCGCATTGGGCATTTGAATGAGAGGCCCGAGTGCTCTCCGCGGCAGTTGCTGCATGAGGGGCTTGCCTCTGCTGCTCTGCTGCACTTGCTGATGTGGTGGTCAGCACCACAGCGAGAGCACTTGGACGCCTGTGTACAATGTTCAACTGTGTGGTCGAAGGAGTGGCATTTTTTGCACTGTCCTGGTTGGGGTGGTGGGGGGCGCGACTCCTCTACTGTGTGTATTTTTCCAAATATTCTTAACCCATCCGCATGCAACCTGTCTAGTGTTTGCTGATCGTGAGTAAGTATTCGGAATAGCTTGGTTTCTTTTTGGAGTGCTCTTGAAGAGATCCTCCAGGCATTGAATGGGATCATGTCCTGTAACTTCATTTCATTCATGACGTCTTCTGCAGTAACATCATAGTCAACACCCTTGGCTACTACGCTGAAGGCTAGTTTTTTTACTGGGTGGGAGTTGATGGGGTTTGGTCTGTCTCTTAGCAGTCTGGCTGTTACTGTTTTACCATGGCATGAGTCTATTAGTTTGATTAGAAGACTGCCCATGTCCTGCCTTGTTGTTTTTACTATTAGTTCCCTGTTACGGGTGAAGAACATATTGTCAATGGATTGTTCCGCACCTTTGTTGTGTCCTCGCAGGTTAGTGTAAATGTCTTTAGTAGTTACTTCCTTAGGGATCCCTTTAACCATAAAGGTGAATATTTCCATTGAGTCTTCCAGTTCTGTATTTTGTGTAACATTGTGGTCTGTGCTACTCGCTGACGAGCTGCTTCTCCTGCGGCCGTTTGACATCGTTCGCTGTCGTCAGTAAGTCAGTCAGTCAAGTGATTACTACCTGTCAAGCTTTCTCGTAGTTCTCCGCTGGGAGTAGTGTTGTCGCCTTTCGTTTTCACCGTTAGGTATCAGGGCGACTCCACACCTAATCTACACACCCGCGGGATTCCGAGTTAATAACTCGGGCCCTGAGGTGGAATTTTCCCTAGTCTAGGAGGGGCAGAGAGGATGCTCTGCGCGGAGTCACTGGATAAGCTGTCTTTACGGTTTACCTTCTCGTTGTAACTTGCGTCAGTCCGGCGGTCAACCCCTTCGTTGTTTCAGCTTCAAGATGCGCGGGGCTGTCTGCTCCAGTGGTGTCCCAGTTGTTGAATATCTCGTTGTCGTCCGCCGGAGTAGCTCAGGATTTTGTGGCGCACACGTCACACAAATAGTCTGACTTTGCTTTTTTAAATGTGTGGACGGTGTGCGCTATAAGTTGCCGGGACCTAGTTTTGTTGGATGTATCGCTGGTTGCGAGCCTCCTATGTAGCCGTCTCGGAGTCCTGGGCTGCGGTGGAAGACGTTCTCGTGGGTGCGGGCCTCATATGTAGCCCTCAGTCGCTCTAGTGGGAGTCGGTCGTGTCTCGATGGGTGCGGGCCTCGTATGTTGCCTCTGGCTCGCCTCGTTGCTGCTCTCTGTGCTTTCCAGTTTCCGTGTCCCCGATTATATACATTCTAACGGCCGACAGAGGGCAGTAAGGGGCCACAGCGCTCTCTAACGGAGAAACGAGCACGCGGGCTCGGACTAGAGACAGAAGACAGTCGCGAGCGGAAGAGAAGAATAACCCACAATACGAGCCGAGCATGGCTCATTGTAATAATTAATTACTTCAGCAAACAATTTTTATTTTTAATTACTTTTGATTTATAATAAAACATTTAAAAATACTTTGTGCACTTCTCAGAAAAAATAAAATAAACATATCTAAGATTTTGATAAAATTGTTAGATTACTTACCTTAATGTAGTCTTTTAGTGCAAGTATTAATGCATTGTACGTTTCAGTAACTTTGACTCCAATACTTTGAGGTGAAATTGAACTTGTAAACTTCAAGTCTTCGAATGAATTTACAGTGACAAGAAAGTGATATGGATAAGCGCTGACTTGGAGGAATTGCATCTCTCATGCTTGTGTTTTGTTTTTCAATAATTGGTGATACTAACTCAAGTAACGCATTAAATTCCGGTCTATTCACTCGTAAAAAGTTATGGTAATCGCTAGGCTCCTTCAATCTCAATTGCCTCATCAAGTTTTCATGTGTGAACTTTCTCCGCTCCATATACCAATTCTTCATCCATCTTCTGTTTTTGTTGTTCGTACAGCACAGTAAAGCAATGGTAACGGCCGCAGCGTCCTGGTCGTCCACCATTTCGAAGTCAACTAAACTATTGTGCAATAATTATTGAGGAGTCTAGGGATAACGTCAATATTATTGCACAATGATATTGACCGTGTAGGGGCCGCTTTAGAAATTGATAAGCCACAACGCGTTGTGGTCATTAAAAAAACACACACAAAGCGCTGTGATCGTTGTTTTTTTTTTTTTTTTTTTTTTTTTTTTTTTTTTTTTTTTTTTTTTTTGCTCAATGAGCGTTTTCGGTCTTTGAGCCTAGCAGATACTCAAAACTTTGAATGGTCACAATCATTGCCACCGCACATCTGCACTAACAGCGCATATATATGTTGGCAAGTAATTTCAGTGTAAAGCGTAGATTATTTGAAAACATCTTACCTTAGCAGCAAGAATAGATCGAGTCACTGACTGTATTTCTTGATTAGAAACAGGGTTGCAATATTTTGGCTGGCTGAAACCTGTTATCTGTTGCCGTATAGTTAAACTTCCTAAATCTCTTGTTCAGCTAATTTCGTTATGTTAAGGTAGACATCGCTTATTCATTTTGAAAACCCCAAGAAATGTATGAAAATTCCGTTTATCAAAGGTGAAACCCTAACAGATATAGAAAAAAACCCAGCTAATCCACAATTTTTGTGTAAAACGTTAGAACTATTTTTCTGGAAATCCAGTACTCGTATGTACAGTATATTCTGCCTGACAAAAAAGTGAAGCACCCAGAAGGGGAGAGGGAACGAAATGAAACTTTGTGAGGTTGAAAGGTTATGTGATGAAAAATCGAGTCAGATTTACAAAAACTTGGCAGTATGATCCCACTTTTCAGTAAGACGTTGTACGCTCTCTGGCCTGAATACTTGTATATGTGCTGACTCGGTGGGGAAGCGTGTCATAAAGCAGTTGTATCATCCCCAGAGGCAAGGTGTAGTGATGGGCAAACCGATTCTTTTTGATGAATCGTTTGGAATCGATTCACTCCTCGCTGAGAATCGATTCTTTTAAACGACTCTTCGATTCTTTTCACATGATATTTTGAATGACGAAAATAGATAACGAGTTATTAACCAACAAGAAGGAAATGATTAACAAATTCTAACTAAAATAATAACATTTGTTTTTGATAGTTAAATTGTAAGTTATTTATTGCAAAAACAATTTATTTTATTATTTAAACAAATGAAAACACTAATTTTACAATAAAAAACTAGGCAAGATTATAAGTGTAAATGTAAATAATAAATACCTGAAACGTGAAACTGGACCGGTGACTTGAATGTAGTGAAGCACAAAAAGCAGGCTCTCCACTAACTATTTGAGCGCCCTTGCGCAATACCGATTACGCTGCCTCCTGTCTAACTACAACCAGTGGTGGATCTGGGAATTTTCCGAACCGGGTCAACAAAATGTGAGATTGCCACACTGAAATTTTCAAGGCTTCCAGCTAATTGTTGTCAAACCTCATTACTGATTCTAAGCCTTGTTGCAGATTGTAATTGTCGATTGAGATTGTTGATTTAGATTGTTGATTTTGTAGGTGGCATGTTTGTTACACGTCTCGCTAGAGGGCGTCCATAAACCACGTAGATCGGTCTTGAGAGGTGGGTGGAGGGGGTTGGAAGGTGGGATTCCGAGCCAGGCCAAATAGCTTTTCATTCATATTATTTGTCACACTTAAAATGAGATACAGAACACTCAACACCATGTAAATATTTATTTCCGTCATGGAAAAAACTACGTGGGGAGAGGGGGGTTAGAGACATAAGCCACGTCGAGTTACTTGGGGGGAGGGAGGGTTCACAAGAAGCCAAAATGGAGCTACATGGTTTATGGACGCCCCTTACATATGCTCCAATTTTACTCCATAAATTTGGCAAATTTTTTGAATTTGCCGGATGGTGCTTTTCTTAAGTTAAACAGCGTATCACTAGCATTTTACCTACAAACCAATAAATCAGTGTTTGTTTAAATGGCATAATTTAAGTTTTATATTTATTTTCTTGGTTTCAGTATTAGTATTTTGGGGGACGTCCAGAAATTACGTGAGGCTATTTTCCGGAAATCTAGACCCCCTCCCCCCCTCCGTGAGACTTGGTGAGTTTTGCCGGACCCCCCCCCCCTCCCCGTTGGTGAGATTTCATGAGATTTTCACGGAACCCCCTCCCCCCAGTTGTTCGACCAGGAGAAGTTTCGTGACTTTTTTTAGCTGTCGTGCTCCCCGAAAGAATGATACCCCCTCAAAAGCCGGTTTTTGGCCCTGTAAACTGGTATTTTTTACGCTTTTTTTAGTTCTACACTCGTTCAAGTTCAAAATTTCACGTGAGATATCCGTCGACCCCCCCCCCCCTTGGTGAGATTTCGTGAGATTTTCCGGACCCCTTCCCCCCCTAAAAAGTCTCACGTAATTTCTGGACGCTCCCCTATATTCATCGACGGCACTGTTCCCCAACGTCTTTTCGTTTAACCTTTTTCCTCGTAGAAACCTCACAGCTGGAACAGTATATATGCCCTTCAGCACCTGCTAATTTTTGTAATGGTCCAATTCATAAACTTCGTTCATTTCTATTGAAAATGTTTGCATTATCTACAAAATTAAGAACTGAAGAACAACTAAAACACTGATGAAGTTCGTATGATAATAACCGGACGCGCTCCATCGCAATTAAATTCAGTACTCGATGCATTCCCAATTTGAAAAACCCACGCAACATGGGAATAGCAGATGGCTCTGAAATCGGTACACTTTTCCCTGTCCTCAAATAATCGGGAAATACTTTATTTGTGGTAAAATATAAAAGTTATAGGACGTATAATTCATTGATAATTTATTTGTAAATCTAAATCTGTGTTGTGGTAGCATCTATAACAGTCTGGAAGGAAACCAAAAACTTATAACTAGTTCCAAAAACACTAGAAAAATGTGTATTTAAGAAAGTAAATTCCTAAATTTAAAAATACTTTTTATTTCTGTAATATATTTTTAATTTTCGTGTTCCAAAGATAAATATTCTTTATTTCCTTACAAATAAGTTGCCAAACCAAGAAACACGCCGTGGGAACTAAGATTGTGAATCGAAAGGAATCACGAGTTACGCAGATATCAAGAGTTAAAAAGAGCCGAATCCATGGAAGAGTCATTAAGACAGAAGTGAGCCGAGAGCGAGTGAGCCGAGAGTCGTAAACATTATCGAGTTAACGACTCGGAGTCGACTCAGAACCTGGACGAGTCGTGAGCGATTGCGCAACAACGGCTCAGCTCCTGAGCTCCCTCTTAACAACTCTTGAGTGAACCGTGACTCTTCCAAGTGAGTCGATTCCGCAAACGATTCTTTTAGACGAGTCGACTCTTTGAATCGATTCACGATTCTTTTGCCCACCTCTAGCAAGGTGGCTCACAAGTCACAACTGTTGTAACTGGTCCTTGAAACTGGCACAGGAACGGAGTTGACGATCGAGCTGGTCCCACACATGCTCTATCTGAGGATCTTGCTGGCCCGGCAGAACCTCAACTCATACCGACAGTTCATAGAGACACGTGCAAATGGTGGACGAGCATTGTCCTGTTGAAAAATGGAACCATGATACTGTTACATGATACGTAATACATGGACGCAGGATGCCGGTGACGTATTGCTGTGCCGTCATAGTTCCCTCGATCCCCTGGCAGCGGTGAAGTGAAGTCATAACCGGTGGCTGGTCACACCATGAAGCCTGGAGGAACACCGCTTTGCTTCTCGAACCATTAAAAGAATG
>CM061919.1:34172547-34250262 GCA_031002005.1 Vandiemenella viatica
ATAAACTGAATACTTGAATCAGATGTAATAAGCATCGCTGATATAAAGCATTTGACCAAAGACGAATATATTAATATTTGGATTGTTTATATTTTATTTATCTTTAATTATATATTCCCTGTTTCATGAATTTTGATAAGTATAATTAAACGGAAATTGCTACTCAAACCACTACATAATATATTACCTCTTCAATAAGAGTAACAGAATTCTAATATTTGCGGTAACTAAGTTTGTGCTTAGTATCGATAGGGTTTTCACTACACCGTGTCGCCGCAATTTGTTAGTCAATTTTGATAAACAGTTATATCGCTTACCGGTAGTTCTCGAGATATCGCAGGTCAAAATCAGTTATATGTGTCGGATCCATCCGGGAAAGATCAGGAATCGGGCGGGTTGAAGGGAGTTCCCAATTAGAGGCATATGGCCCGTCAGCGAAGGTAGGCTGTGGATATCCCTCGGACAGTGGAGAGTAACTACGAGAACACAGCGGGTACAAGGATCCGGTTTATTAGACTCAGTCTCACAATACACAACGACAGATAACGGAGTGACGTCGCCTCGGCGGTCAGGAATGAAGAGACCTCCGTCACAGCACAGCACAGCACAGCGTCATCTGGATGGCTTACGCCATATTGTTGTTGCAGTACCAGGGTAACCCCTATGACTGCTGTCTACTTTGCTTTTTTTGAAGTGTCTTTTGGTCAAATCGTCAGTTGTTATTGTTGTCTGATATTTGCTAGTTCTTGACGTGGCATCAGGGCGGTGATCAACTGCGTGAGCAGCGTAACCACCACCGTGAGCTGGTCGCTGGGTCCGGTACGGCAGTGGCAGCGGTCGGCAGGTCGACCTTCACGGCGGCCGGCTGGCTGCCGACTGAACCCAGGAACAGAACAGAACAGACATATGGTTGGGCATGCGCCCATATAGTTGTCGAAGTGCCAGAGCATTGTAGCTCCCTAACTTATGACTGAATAGGGGGTTCCAGGCTGGTTTTTTATGACACATACATTTCTTTTAGTATGTGTTATTGTCAGACCCTGTAATTTCTGGTAAGAGTTGTAAGTGGTTGGATATATTGTTGCTGATGTACATTTTGTCCTAAGTCATGAATAATTTGATGGGGCGAAAAATTTGCTTTGTGGAAGAATTTTGTCGATTTGTCCTTGATGTAGTCTGTGAGCGTTTGTATGCCTAAGTGTAGTGAATTGTGTGTGTTCGGCATATATTTGTTTTGAATAACCTGCAGTTTTTTGATTTGACTGTCGGAAGCCATGCTGAAAATTTCGGAGCCATATAACAATGCCGGTCTGATTATAGCGGTGTAGATTTTTAATTTAGTCTTAATACTAAGTTTGCTCCCCTTGAGGAGGGGGTATAATTTAAAAAGTCGAGCCGAACCTATATTACAGCGTTTTTTATGTGTTAATCCAAGTTAGCTTTTTGTCAATTTGTAGTCCGAGATATTTAACCGATTCACACCAGGGGAGGTCCATGCCGTCGAGCTTGATTTGGTGGCTGGGTCCCGTCCTTCTGGTGGTGAACATAATAGCCTGACTTTTGCCGGAGTTAATTTTGATTTTCCAAAGATTGCACCATTGAGTGATTTTCTCAAGGTGCTGCGTCAGTTTGCGTACGATGTAATTTAGGTTGTGGCTCGACCTGTATACCAGGGTATCGTCCGCAAATAGCCCTACTTCTCCGCCTTGTTGGTGGGGTAGGTCATTTGTATATACGCTGTACAGTGTTGGAGCCAAGACCGACCCTTGAGGTACGCCTGCTACAATTGATTTCAACTGGCTTTCTTGTCCGTCCACCACTACGAAGAACTTCCTGTTTCGAAGAAAACTGTTTATTATTTTTAGTAAATGTCCAGGGCAGCCATATGAGTGTAGTTTGAATACTAAGCCATCATGCCAAACTCTGTCAAAAGCTTTTCTATATCTAGCATAACAGCACCTGTATTATGCCTGATGGATCGCGCTCTGCAGATATGTTCGACCAGTCGGGTAGATTGGTGGATTGTACTGTGCTGAGCACGGAAACCAAATTGCTGTGGGATAATGATGTTGTTTTCATCTAGGAATTTTTGGAAGGTTATCATTTGCTCTAGGACTTTTCCGAGGAGGTTGAGGAGTGAGATAGGTCTGTGGTTTTGGGGAAGGAGATGGCTTTTGTTTGGTTTAGGAAGGGTGATTATTTTGGCTATTTTCCATGGGGATGGGAAGAAGGATAGTCTGAGGCATGCGTTGTAAATAGCTGTGAGGTAAACTATTGCAGGTTGTGGTAGGTTTTTTAGGTATGTGGCTTTTACACCATCTGGGCCTGGGGACTTTTTGTTACCGAGTCTCCCAATGATCGAACTCACTACAGTCGGATCCACAGGGCAGAAAGAGCTACGTAAATTTTCCCGCAAAATGCGAGGTACTTCTCTAGCTACTCTTTCTTCGTGGATTTTACTATCCTCGTCATCGATGACATGTGTCTGAAACTGATGTTCTAAAGAGTTTGCCATTAGTTCGGCTTTGTCTCGTGCTGTGTATGCAAAACCATTTGGTCCTTGTAGGCTTTGTTGACAGGGGCGGTTCTTTTCTAGCTTTTACTATCTTCCAAAAGAGGTCGGGATTCGCTCCGCTCGACTAAGAGTGTCTTCCCAACGAACTGCTCGGTGTTGTTGCAGGTGCCATTTGATTTGGTTTGCTAGTCTGTTTGTGGTTCTTCTGTCTGCTGGGTCTCTGAATTGTTGCCAACGTTTTCTGTGAGTTTTTTCAGCTCTATTAACTGTGAGATGTGGGGTGGGAGGTCTTTTCTGCCTGGGTCATGAGTTATTTTCACTGTAGCTACCTTCACGCATTCTTTAATGATGTTTACGAACTGGTCTATATGTCTCTCGACTTGTCTCTTAGTTTCCAGTTCGGGCTGCCCTGTAATGTGGTGGTTTACTAATCTTGGTATTTTTGCCAGTTTGTAATTAGAGAGAAATTTTTGCTCTCTGATCGGCACGCGGCTGTATCAATATATAATACCACTGGATTGTGGTCTGAATCGAGGTCATTAATTACAGTGGATGCAACAGACCAGGTGATATTTTTGAACACGAAAATGTCCAATATCAGGCCTGCGTCTGGAGTCCCTGTGGTAGTGCGAGGGTTCGTCAGGCGCCACTACAGTCACCTGGGGGTTATCTGTGGTAAATTTGTGGAGGGCGCGGCCGCTTGAGTTGGCAGCGCGGCAGCCCCAAGTCAGCGATTTGGCGTTAAAGTCCCGAGGATTATTCTGTCGGCTGTGGTCAGTGCTACCAGGTCGGGCTCCGGTATTTTACGACCTGGCGGGTGGTACACTGCTATAAATCTAATTGCCTGCCCATTTAGTTCGACCTCAACAGCCGTGGCTTCTACACGCTCGAGCGCAGGTAAATCAATTTGTCTATGTGCAAGGCGGTTTCGTATTAATATTGCCGTCCCACCCCCTGTTTGTTCTGCCTGTCGGTCCTGTACAGCGTATAGTTTCTCACTTGGAATCTGTGATTTGCCGTTAAGTGAGTTTCATATATCAATCTCGAGGGTATCTTTTTGTTGGTAAATGCCGTCTTCATTCCAGTTCATCACTGTGAAGTTTTGGGATTTATTTTTCGCCATCGAAAAAGTCTACAAGGGCATTAAACATAACTTCGAGTTTTGTCTCGGTGTCTGGAGCTGCTTTGATGTCCTGGAGCATCGTTTTAACTTGTGGTGAAGAATTTTTTTATTCCAAATAATTTGAAGAGATCAAGTAGTTCCTTGAAGTCTGCCAGCGGGGAAGAAGAAGGTGGTTTCTGCGAGGTAGTGTTTTCTTGTTCACTTCCTGCAGGAGGGTCAGAAGAATTTGGTAGTATCTGCGAGGAAGTGTTTGAAGGTTCACTCCCTGCAGGCGGGGCAGAAGTGCTTGTGTTTGGGTTGTATTTGAGTTTACTGAAGAATTTTCGGACGAGGGTGCTTGCTCAGTGATGTTGTTTGTAGGTAGTGGGGGGAACTGCTCGTTGTTCATGTTGAACTGGTTGCTATCAGCTTTTTGTTTTTCTAACTGTTTTTGTTTTTTCCTTTCTTCCTTCTCCTTTTGCTTTTGGGCACCTACTTTTACAATTTCCAAATAAGTGGGACATTTTTTGTAGCTAGCAGGGTGTGTCCCTTGGCAGTTTGCGCACTTTGGTGGTTGGTCTAGTGTTTTGCTGCATGTGTTAGTAAGATGCCCTTCTCCACATTTCACACATTTTGGGGCAATGTGGCAATTTCTGGACCCATGACCAAATTTTTGGCATGTATGACGTTGCACAGGACCAGTGGGTGCCCTATATGCTTCTACCCTCACCTTGAGACGGAGAAGAAATTGTAGGTTGTAAATATCATACGCTTCCGGCGTGCGATTTAGGTGGACTAGATATAGCGGTAATGGCTTCCTGACTCCTACCTCCTTTACTGTCGTCATCTGGACAACGTTACGAATAGGGAATTTTTCAGCGAGGAGAGCGTCGGATATTTCTCCTGCTGGTATGTCTGGAGGAAGGTCACGGATGACCACCTTCAAAATTTTCTGGGGGTCGGCATCAAATGTGTGATATTGAAAATTTTGCTTGTTTAGGGCTTGCAATATCATTTTAAAATCAGTTAGGTTGGAAGCCTTCCTAGCCCTCTCTCTCGGCAGTGCTGTAGGGGCCACAGGCGACGGCTGGCTCGGCGGGATGGGCTGCACCATGTCGCAGCCGATGCCCTGCTCACGTAGCAGGCTGGTGGCCCTCATCAGGTCGGCGGGGCATGTGGCCAGGATCTGCAGGCCTCCCTCTACAGGCCAGCAGAACAGAGGCAGCTCTGTAGCCAGCAGGAGCTGTACATACAGGCCGCCCCAGTTTCCCTCGTAAGCCGCCACCACGGGTTGGACAGGACCCCTGCTCCGTGGTTGGTGCTGACTCTTCTTCCTCCTCTTCTTCTGGCGTGGGCGACGCTGGAGCTGCTTGGTCAGCCGCAGCGTCGTTTCTTGGAGGGCTGCTTTGCGCTGGAGGCTCCGGGATTTGAAGCCTGGTGCCTCTGTTCCAGGAGTCTGCAGCGTTGTGGATGTAGAAGCAACAGTTGTGCCTCCCGCCACCTGCCAGTCCTCTGTTGCCGCTGGTTGCTGCTTCCTGCGCAGCCTCTTTCTTCTTCCATTTAGTTTTCGGAAGAGTTTCTTCGCGCAGAAACCCTCCGCGAGTACCAATGGAATTGATGTTAGGGCATCCGGGCGCTTGAGCCCTTTTGCCGCAGCATCATCGTGGATCAGCTTGACGTCTGGATCATCCACTCCCTGGAAGGCCAGGGCCGTACTGCAGTCCAAGTTGTTATCTGGAATGGTCCAGCCGTATTTCATGCCGGCATTGATAACCCATAGAGTGAAGGAAGAGTCATCATTCTTCTGCAGGAAGTTCCTGAACTGCACCTTGTCCAGATTAGGCGAAAAGCGCTTCAGGTTGAAACGGCAGACTTGTCCATCTCGCTCGCGATTTCCCTCTATGAAGATATCATCACCAGCTGCTGAGTCGACTGCCGACAGGTCGGCATCTGTAACAGCCGCTGACATGATGCCAATCGTCTGACGGTGTTGACGGTGTTCTAGTGAGAGACCTCCGTGTGCTGCGCGCTGCCCTTAAGTACCCCCGTGTAGATGTCGCTGTGGCGCTGCTCGCTGCGTCTGTGGCGCCCTCTAGTAGCTAGCCCCATGATCCAGATCCGACATGTGTATAGTTCCTTGCACCTTTGGTGACGTTTTTAATCTTCTCCAGATTGCATTTCAACCTATATACAATAATAAACTTCACATCGCGATTCAGCAATGTATTACTGCGAGTGTTTTAGTACTCTTGCAGTTCGAATTGAAGTAGTATTATGAAATTAATTGTTATAATTTATATTACGCGTCCTTTGAATCCTGAACTAGACAATGTTGAAATTACCAAAAATGTATTTAGCGATGCATTTAATGAGTTTAGGTTCATCTTTATCGTTTGGTTTGAAGAGGTAATATCGGTATAGATTGCGGCTAGGTCGAAATGCAGCATGAACTGTAATGTTCTTGGAACAACAAAAGGCATAAGGCATTCAATTATTGTTAGCAATTAATAAGCCGCTTTAATGAGTGCCATGTTAGTGACGACGTGTAATCCCCAAAATAAAGCAACCGGTGTGTATGTCGGGCCTATATTTCCATGTGGCAATGGCGACATATTTTTTTCGAGGATTGGAGTGTGTACAGAACACCTACGCACACAGACCTATACCTGAACGTGCGTAGCCATCACCATCCGGCACAGCGCAAGACGGTACTCAGCAAGCTTGTACATATGGCGCGAGTGATATGCGATTCGGACAGTCTACCCGATGAATTGAGTCATCTGCGTCAGACCTTTCGACGCAACGGGTACACTGATTATCAGATAAGACAGGCATTCCGAGAGCAGACACGTAGCATCAACAACACCAAGAAAGAGCCACCTGATCGTCTCGCCTTCTTGCCGTACTCTGGCGCCACAACGTCCAAGATAGGACGGATTCTAGCAAAAAGTGGAATCAAGACCATTTTCCTGCCACCACCGAAGGTGAAGAACATCTTGCGCTCCCCCAAGGATGACCTTGCTTTGCGGACACCTGGGGTATATAGCATTAGTTGCGAGTGTGGAAAGAGCTACATTGGCCAGACGGTGCGGTGTGTTCACCAACGTTGTCTAGAACATGCACGACACGTTCGTCTGGGGCAGAAAGAAAAGTCTGCGGTGGCGGAACACTGTCTAGAACATGGCCATGGTTTTGATTTCGAAAATACCAGAGTACTGGCGCTTACTGGTAGCTTCTGGAATAGCATCCTTACAGAAGCAGTAGAAATTCGTCTCGCGTCTAACCTCGTCAACCGCGACAGCGGGTACCAGCTGAGTGAAGCCTGGACGCCAATCATCAATACTATACGTCGACAGCGCGACCGAGACGCATTACACGGCGCGTCCAGATCAACGGAAAGTTCGGTAGTAACATAAGCGAGCAATTTGTTGCTCAGGCATTAATGATCAGCTTATGGGTAAGTTTTTGCCTTCTGACTTTTCCTTCTACCGAACGATGAGTTATTACGAGGCAGGACCCCGGCTACCATTGGTTACAAATCTGACCAATCACGTGGCAGCATGGCTCAATATGAGGCCCGCAACGGATTCGTGTTGACCCATCAGTTGGAAAAACAATTTATCGTGAAGGCTTTGTTTTCGGATATCTTCTTCGAAGGAGCGGTGATTTTAAGCCCATCCGCTATATGTCATGAAAAAGGACATCAAATCTAGCTGTAACTCCACCTTGGCATCGATTCAAGCCGCAACGAGATTTGACCCCTGCTACGACTGGTTTCACAGCTGACCAATCAGAGGTTAGCAGCGGGAATCTGGTCTAGCTCAGCAGCTTCGCATGTTCCTGACCTCACTTCACCGGAAGATGGCGCCAACGATTCAGAGTGCCGAAATATTGTGTGATTATTATAACACTTCTATAACTCGGCTAGTCACCCGAGAGCATTACTTGTAACTCATAAGTAGTCAATTACTTAAAAACGTGTTATTATGATAATTTTTCACAGCAGTTTTTGAGTGCATGCTATCCCATGTTAGTTACTATATATGAGTGAAATTTTGTAAATAGTGTAAATAGTTTATTTGTCAAAAGTTTCAACAGAAAGAAAAACCATATATCATTTTAGTAATTGTCGATAATTTTGTCACCTTTCCCTTCCATACACCATATACACTATTTTATCAGTCATTCCTAATTACCAAATTCCAAGAAGGAAATTCTTTCACAGAGTAAAATGGGTTCTCAAGCAGAAACTCTTTCAGTTTGAACTTTTGGGTTTTTCTAGATAACATTTAATTTCTGTTGTAATAAATTGAATATGGAAGTTCCAGTAAATATTAACCCTTTCTGTACAATTGACAGTGATTTGTAGTCCTTATGAATATTATATTTGTTCCTAGTATTATGGCTATGTATGTCAGCATTAAGATTGAAGTGTTCAGGATTTTCCACTACACATGATAATACAGAATATACATACTGTGCTGGCACTGTTAGTACACCCAGGTTTTTAAATAGATTTCTGCACGACGTCTGTGGGCTTGCTCCACAAATAGTTCTTATAGCACGCTTTTGTAATTTAAATACCCTCTGTGCTTGTGACGAGTTTCCCCAGAATGAGATGCCATAAGTGAGCAGGGAATGAAAATATGCAAAATATACTAACTTTCTGGTTTCTATATTAGGTATTCTAGATATTGCTCTCAGTGAAAATGTTGCAGAATTCCGTTTTTAAGAAGTTGTTGAATATGCTGTTTCCAGTTCAATTTGTTATCTATATATACACCCAGGAATTATGTGAAACTGCTTTCATTGATTGCTTTTCCTTCTGATGTCATACTATAGCTGTCCTTTGTTTTATTTTTTGTAACAAACTGAAGTAATTGTGTCTTTTCTACATTAAGTATTAGTTTGTTGGCATTAAACCACCTGTTAATTTTCTTTATGACATCATTTGCTGTGTTTTCGAGGTTTTGTGCTGATAGGTCTTTCAAGGATATGCTAGTATCATCTGCAAAAAGCACCATGTATTCATTACCACCTAGTATATGTGGGAGATCATTTATATAGATTAAGAACAGCAGAGGGCCAAGAATTGAACCCTGAGGCACACCACATTTACCTATACCCCATTCTGAGTTTATAACATCTCCTGTATTGGCATCTTTCCGTGATACACATTGCTTTCTATTTTCCAGGTATGATTTAAACCAATGTCCTGGCTTACCACTAACAACATAGTGGTCTAATTTACCTAGTAGAATCTCATGATCAACACAGTCAAAAGCCTTAGGAAGATGACAGAATATACCTAGGGAATTTAATTTTTTATGCATTGATTCCAGGATGTTGTTTACAAAATCAAAAATTGCTGAATCTGTTGAAACGCCTTGTCTAAAACCAAACTGTACTTTACTGAGTAGGTCATTCTTTTGTAGATGTGCATTCACCCTTCTGTACATTGCTTTTCCAAAGATTTTTGAAAATGCTGGTAGAAGTGATATCGGTCTGTAATTTTCAATCTTTGAGGTGTCACCCTTTTTATAAAGTGTTTTGATTATTGACTTCTTAAGTGAGTCAGGAAAGATACCTTCTTCAAAAGAACTATTACAAATATGACTAATAACTCTACTAATGCTGGTGTTACATTGTTTTACTACATGGGTTGAAACCTCATCATAACCAAATGACTTTTTATTTTTGAGGGATTTAATAATTTTGTCAATTTCATTTTGACTGGTTGGAGAAATATAGACATAGGTGCTGTTTTTGGGTGACAGGGATTTAAGTATTGCTATAACATCCATATTCCCAATATATTTTCCTTTTTTTTTTCAGCAACTGTTAAGAAGTAGTTATTGAAAGCACTTCCTACATAAGAGGGGTCAGTTACTAGCTTATCATTAATGCTTATAGATATAGGTTTATGTTCAAGAGATGATACAGTTGTTTCTCTTTTAATAATGTTCCAGACACTTTTATCTTATTATCTGAACTACTAATCTCATCGTTTATGGCCAAACGTTTAGCTTCTTTTATTACTTTGATTAAAATTCTACAGTAAGTTTTGTAATGTTGTCTGAGAAGCATATTATCAGTATTCCTAACTTTTACATACAATTCCCTTATATGTCTGCAAGATGTTTTAATACCAACTGTAATGCAATTATTGTTTAATCGTTTTTTTACCAATTGGAGCTAGTTTGTAGGGAGACACCTTTTGTAAATTTCTAAAAACCTTTGGTGAAAGTAATTGAATTTATTGTTTACCCTTTTCAATTTACAAACAGTGCTCCAGTCCTCATTGAGAAGTAAATCATTTAATATTTTTATTGAATTGTTCTTTAATGGCCTAACTCTGGCAAATGCTTTCTTTTTGTTATTTTCATTTCCCACAACATCCAAAGTATTTATTTGAGCATTATGGTCTGACAAACCATTTTCCATTGGAACTGTTTCATGTATTTCTAATTTATTGTGCTCTACAAAAATGTTATCAGTAATGGTACTACTATCTTTTTGTGTTCCAGTTGGGAAATTTACAGATTGATAGAGATTGAATGATCTAAGCATTCCTAGAAGATAATCTGTCTGGTTACATTCTACAGCAAAATTTATGTTGAAGTCTCCACAGAGGATAATTTCCCTTTTAGTACGTGATAAGTTCATTAGAACCGCCTCAAGTTTATTACAAAATTTACTGAAGTCTCATGTGGGAGCCCTATAAACTGTCAGCACTATAAGATATTTGTTTTCTAATTATAACTGTATTGCACAACATTCAAAATCTTGTTCTATACAGAATTTACTTACATCTAACGATTTTGTCTCAGTATTTTCTCTTACATATATTGCTGCACCACCCATTCTCATCTCTGACCTGCAATAACAAGAAGCTAATCTATATCCAATAAAAGGGAGGAGAGCTATTTCAGAATTCTTCAGATGATGTTTTGTCAGACATACGATATTTATGTTAAGATTCAATGATTTTTGGGTTTCTTCTATAGATATTATCAACTCATCAAGTTTGCTTGAGATACCCCTAATGTTCTGATGGAACAAAGCTATTTAAGACTGACATTCTTTATTTTTTACTGTAATACTATTATGTGCATTTCTTAAATAACTCTTCCTACTCTTGACATTTGGCCTAAAAAAGACTGAGTCCTACTACCAATTACCACTGGGATGGGGTTCACAACCAACCTGCCTCTCCTGATACTACTGGCTATCAGTTGTGTTAGCTTCTGCTTGCCCCGAACATTCAGGTGGAGTCAATGGGAGGTATGGTCACTCCGTGTTATGCCAGAAACATCTATCAGACCAATGTGTGTTCGGTCAGCCTGACACAACGCACGTTTCAGATCTGCCTGTGTATGCTGTACCTGACCACGCATCCAGGGTTGATCATAACGCTTGAACAGGTCAACAAAACCAACATTGGTGTGAGTGGTGTTTTTAGCAATGTTGTCAATGTCTGTTTCAACACAACAATTGTGATTTCTGGACAGACTATTTCCAGCACCCCCAACTATAATTATATGATCCTCTTTAGTAAGATCTTTACCCAGGCTTGAAATTTCATCCACAACATTGCCAAGTTCTGCATTAGGCTTAAATATACTACACACCTCAACATCAGAGCCCAGGCTTGACTGTAACATTGCACTTAACCCCCTACCGTGACTACTTGCAAGCAATAACACCTTCTTGGATTTCTTTATACGAGCTTTGTACAATGTGTGCTTTTCTACAGCTTTGTTGCAATGAGACAGCCCTGCTGTGGTATCTGATACATCCTCAGTTAAATTCTACAACACCAAAAAAGTATTGGAAACTTCCAACTGAAAATTTGTACAATGCTTTACAACCCTGCGACAGCCACCACACTTCTTGCTCATTGAGATTTTAAACAAAACAAACTATGTGCCCTTGAAGCGAGTTGTAACTTAACCTATAAATTCCTTTCCTTATAATGCAATATAATTTCCACAAGACACACCTTTCTCCGTTTACCACGCAAGCAAACCAATTTTAACAATAAACCTGTTAGTAACTGCTTGTTTCCTTCACTGATAGAAGATTAATTCCCTTTAACGGTTATTAGTATAATATAAACAACACACACGAGTTTTAAACTTGTCGAACCAACACCTTTTTGAACTATTTAAACTATGATACTTTTACTACACAGTGTTACTACACTCAAATTCGCTAAACACGCCACCAGACAAATATTTCTACACGTTATTTAATATTAAAAGTAATTTAAAAGAGCTGGTATCAGTTCACAACTTCCGCGAGTAAGAAACAGAAGTTGTATATTGCATCCGCCAATGAATCCCTAAATGTATATATACTGTTTTAGTAGATCTAATGACAAATGTGGTTTTATGTTTGATTATATTAATTTTATAATTTATAATAGGAATGTATCTGAATTTTTGTCCAGTTACTTCTGAAGAAGACAAGCTTATGCTTGTCGAAACTGCAGTCAAGATTAATAAATCAAAAACTTAAGCAACTTTTTGGCTATTATTGTACTTAATTTTATGTCTAGAAATGTATTTAATTATTTCCTCCACCCTCGGTACATATAAGTCATTAGCTATTTCCACAGATTTTAATTCGGGCCATTAGTTCTAAGCTGTGGTAATTTTTGCGCAGCTTGCTTACAGATTTATAATAGTATATATTAAGTGTCGTAATTATCATTATCACGCAGAGTATGGTTCAGAATGATCTATTAGCTAAAGTAAGTAGGTTTCGAATGGTGTCTTAAAGCTATCACAGCAGGAATATTTTTGTAGAAGGTTATGCTACAGTATATTTACAAGCTCGTTTCGTGCTGTTCTTGACCAACGCCTGAAGTCCATAACAATTGTGGTTCTTATTTATTTTTTTTTATTTATTATTTTTTTTTAAGAAGAACTAATAATACAGAAAAAAGAGGTATGAAACAGTACCAGTATCATCTGATAGCCTGAAATCCTACCTGTAACAAATAAAGAAGGTCTTGCGCGTTTTATCAATAATTTATTAATTTCGATAGTTAATCGCATTGCGTGCGACCACGTACAAGGATAGTCAGCAGTGATGAGTCCGGACGAACGCGTGTCCATGCCTGCAGCTGCTTCAGTGTGAGCAGGCCCGACAAAGCGTCATCTGCTAAGCCGCCGACAGCAGTAATCAACAGGACACAAAGAAAACATCTGCTACAGGTGGCTTGTATCCACAGGAAGATGGAAAAAAACCTCGTGTCTTGGTATAAATGAGCCTCTATTTGTTTCTGGGGGGAGGGGAAAGGAGGCAGTCGTTCTTCCCAAAGGAGCAGCAGATAAATGGGAGGTTAAACTTATGATAATGGAGTTGAGGATGTCAACGTGACAGTAGGTTTGTTAAGTCTGTATCTTTGGTTCGTCAACTGCGAGAAGGGGGGAGTCGAAATTAACGGAACTCATTACAAAGCTGACAGCAGTAAGGTCTCAGCCAGCAAGGTGTTTGATTGGTTTAGGTCGGCTTGCCACTACTATTCCTCTGAGCTTCAGACCCCATTGTGCGGCCTAGTCGAAGCTTGGGTATGGCGAGTGGACGACGTTTGGTGTAGTATTATAACTGATAGCGCCACATACGTCAAAAAAAATTAATTAGATAGTTATGGAGAGCTACAAATTGTCTATAAGAGCATGATTTTATAATTTTATAGTGTCAATATTTAGCCAGTAACTTCTCTTTAAAGATATCAAGTATAATAATTATGAATTCAGAACCCAGCAGTGCATCTCCTTACATAATCAACCACCCACAGTGCCAGTACTTCATACAGGTTTACTTGCCGCTGAAATATGTACCGTCACATATTTCAAAAAATCTAATTAAATAGATCTAGAGAACAATTAATTGTAAACAAATTCACATTATTAAATTTTATACAGTAAATATTGAGCAAGTAACTGCCCAATAAAGATTTAAAGTACGTTTCCTCACCGGCTACTACATTAAACACTTGTATAATCATATCTCATGAAAGAATTTACTTTTCAAAACAGCATATGTTTCAGTAATGTTTGATTTGATCTATGGTATAGAATAAATCAAAACTTATATAGCGTTTCTCCCCGGTGCAAAGCGTACTTAATAAGAGTGTGGTCTTTCTGAAAAGCTAAGACTAAACCATTTTTTTTTTTTAAACTGCTTAATGTCTCTCAACAGGTCTTTAGAGACGGGAAAGGATGGGGGGCAAGGAATGGGAAGGAATTCGGCCATGGCCTTTTGAAGGAAGCATCCCGGCATTTGCCTGGAGTGATTTGGGAAAACCATGGAAAACCCAAATCTGGATGCCCGGAAGGGGATTCGAACCACCGTTCTCCCGAATGCGAGGCCGGAACGCTAGCCGTTACACCTCAACGCTCGGTGCCAAAACCGTATCACAGTGCTAAAAACAGTTGGCGCATACAGATACTTTGATTCTGTAAGTAAAGATGCTGTGTGACAGCACTTTGTAATAGTATAGTTTAACGCATCTACTTTTGAACATCACACATATGAGATATTGCCTATCTAGAGCCGTGCCTAAACTTGTGTTATGAAAACCTGCTATTAAGTAGCACGTTTCAAATAAAGTACTATAGTACTATTATAATATAGGTTACTAACGATAGATGGTGATATCTTCTGAGTAAAGCCGACCTATCATCAGTTAGGGTAGTTATTTCCAGGGGGAAACGATGGAAGGGAGGGATCGGTACGAGCAAACTCCAGTGGGCTACCATCGCCCCTAGCGGTGATTGGTGGAACTACCTGGTGCCTTCAGTCCTACGTACCGTATCAGCGAAACATCCAGTGACACAGTAAATATTGTTTGTAATTTAAAATTTTATTGGGGTAGATAGGAGAAATATCTATTGAGTACTGAACTGTTACAACAAGTGTTTCAGAGAATATTTACAGCAATAAGAAAGTCCATTCTGATAGTCTGTAGTAGCATGGTATTCTTCTGCACAATCCACGTCCATCGAAGAGAGTTTCTTTGCCCATAATTCCCTTCCCTGCACCACTGGGTGCCGCTACTCATCGACTGCTGTACGATGTTGTGATTCCACATTGTTTTCATTCGCTCGAGTTTGTACCTTTTTTTCTTTTCAAAGTGTCACAATTTTTCAGAACTTACTTTTATCGATCTTGAAATGATTTTAAAAGGTACCTCGCAGAGTAGTTGATACGAAATGTTATTATGTTACATCAATTCACGCGACAAACAAGGGCACTCCTATCTCCGTTCGTCTCCCGTGCGGAGGGTTGGGAAGGAAAGCAGAGAGAACTGCGGTGTTGTGTGACTGCAGGCTGGTGGAGGAGCCGTGGAGCCGCCGCCTCGACCTGTCCGGCAACCGGCTGCAGACGCTGAGCAGGCGGCGCGTGGCGGCGCTGCGCGCGCTGGCGTGGGACGCCGTCGCCCTGCGGCTCAACCCCTGGGACTGCTTCACGTGCGAGACGGCGCCGCTCAGAAGCTGGCTCCTCACTCCGCAGGTGCTCCGCTGCAGTTCATTTTCATTATAAATTTGCGATTTCAAGAAATATTTCTTTTCTTACTTGGAATAAAATGTGTCGGGAATAATTACATACTTATTTTTGAGAGACATAAAAGGTAATTTTTCATTGGTAACATGGCTGCAGAAAGTGTTCTTTTCTGTCGTAAATCGAGATCTCATTTCTTTCGATAGAGAAATGAGATCCGTTCAATAAAACGCTACACCTACCTTCAAACTTTTTAATATTCTCATCCCAGTAATAACACTCATCATACCTTCACTTGCAATGCATCTCTATTGGAAGTTTTTTTTTTTTTTTTTTTTTTTTTTTTTTTTTTTTTTTTTTTTTTTTTTTTTACGGCTTTACGTTTCGTGGACATCAAGTTCATCAGCATATACACTGCTGAAAAGTTTTTAAGCACAGAATATGGTGATAAGAAATCGCTCACTACCACTTTTTCTTACCCTTCCACCCAATCCAGAAATTACAAAATTACTTCCACCAACTAAGCTAGAACCAACAAACCCTGTGTAAAGCGCCATACCTTGCAGAGCCCTCACCGCGATCTGGTCCAACTAAGTCAAATGCAAGGGAAGTAATACAAGTTACTTGAATATGCATCCGCGATCGCACAAAGTTCTGTGACCAGTTAACCCTTCGTAACAAGAAACTGTGGTCGTTACGTTGGCAGGGCCGCATTTAAGCATAGGCTTCCTAGGCTGTAACCTAGGGGCCCGCACCACAAAGGGGGGACTCACACCACAGCCGGAGGGCCCCCCGCCTAGGAAAGCTGTAGAGCTAAAGAAAAGTACGCCGATAAATAATTATTACGCCACTGCTGACTGCCGACAGGGATCCGCACCACATGTATAGCCTAGGACCCATAAAGCCTAAATGCGGCCCTGTACGCTATAATAACAGAGAAAGTATGAATTGGAGTAAAAACATTTTGGTAGACAGTGTAGATTTCCTTTGATGCAAACACAGAATTGCAATTCGATGGTCCAGAAAACTGGTCAAGGGGTCTTCATGTTCGGTAATTGACCTATCAATTGGATCAGAAATCACGATGTGGGGAAGTACTTTAACAACACTTGCTCCAACAATCGTGTGCTAATGTCCCCGATGTCGACGTGCCCTAAAGCTCCAATAACAACAATCCAATAACCCATCATTAATTACCCAAACGGTTTGTCGTAAAAACTGCTGTTGGTTTCTATACTACCGGATGATGGACTGTGTAAGTCTCGAGATATTCATATTTGGACGCGTGAGTTTTTGTTCGATTTGTGTACATTTTAATTTCTGTGAATTACGCAGGTTTATAGGTTTAAAAAAGGGTTTGCTGCAACAGTCAAGTAAACGGTTACATAAAATCTTTCTGGGAAATCAAAATAATGGTGGTTGGTACACTAGGCCCGAGCTTTAACTGATATTGTTACTAGAAAGCTGCAGCTCGTAGTCATTAATCCATAACAATCCCCAAATATACTGATTGGACCATGCGACCCGAACTGAAATATAAACAGAGACTTGGTGATAATTTAATCGTGGAACAGGAAGTAACCACACAATTTCGATGAAATTCAATAGACTGGTATCAAATCTGCGTTCTCTCAAGGATTCGAAGCCCTATACAGTTATTGGCGCCGAAGATTTAACATTACTATTTTATTAGGCCGGTTTAGAGCTTGTGTTCCCGACACATTTGCTATTTCCATGTCTGGGATATGAAGCGGTGGTCCCCAGAACAAAGAGCTCTTGTATAGGGTTTGCGAAAAAACATATTTGTAAAATTATAGAGCACCAAGGAGCAATAAGCTCCTGTACAAGTATTGTGGGCTGTCCATTATCCTTGTCGGGCTTTGAACCTGTGTGCCACAGCTATTGCGAATTGGCCTGTCCCTGTATCCGAGTAATGCGGCGATTTTGGTACCGTTTGCAAATTTGACACTGTACAGATGACTTGCGTGCAACGGGGGACTTGAAGCTCAGGTTACAGCAGGCATTGCTAATTTTTATACGAACCTGGGAGTTAATTTGGTCTGATGTGAATTTGACTTGGAATTCGAACTCTATATCGCCCACTTGTCCGGGGATCGAACAGAGGATTCCTTTCCCAAGTGCGTGTGTACCATTCCACATCATTTATACTGTAGAGAGCGGCAGTGGTGTTTATTAAGTGTGTGGGCGGCCTTGAAGGGCTCATTTGGAGGAGGAAGGTTACCTTCAACTCCGGTTATGGCCAGCCGTGTGGAAAATCTAACTCGCACTGTGAGATTTTAATAAAATGACATGCATTAGTTCTTGCGGGGCAGTTAAAAGCCCGTTTAACGTCAGGCTGACAGCGCAAGCTACCTGCGGCGACACGGCTCCGCGGGCAGTTAGAGGCCGGCTGGTCTTACAGGTGGCGGTCGAAGTATGACCTTGAATCATGGGTAGAACATACATATAGATGCTACTGCACAAGATAGTTACCTTAAGATATGTAATATGTTAGAGGGTACATTACAATATATGTTCCAACTAATTCTACGCAACACACACGTGTAACATCTGATTCGTTGGAATTTGGGCATTGAAATTACGATGGAGAAATTAATTGTTTCTCTGCTTTCGCACAGCATTAAAATGAAGACACTTTCTTTAGGAAGTTGTCTAATGGATTTGCTCGCTTACGGAATTAGTTGGCGGTTTAGGGATGTTGGGGATTCTACAATAACCGTGATGCCGCAATTTGACGATGGATTCTTATGTAACTCGATGAGACCAATTGAAAGTAAAAAAGAGATACTGTACCTCAAAACTGACGTGGTTAGGTTGAAATACGGCCTGTATCAGAATAAAAATTTCACCATAGCCGAATTTGGTAATGAATTCGTCTGTAACTCGACGAGACCAATCGAAAATGAAGTATAATATATATATATATATATATATATGTATGTATCCTTTAGTTCTCGAGATATTGTACCTCAAAAGTTAGGAAGTTTGAGATCCGGCCTGAACCAGACCAAAAAAATAAAAAATAAAAAAATCCGAAAAATCGAAACCTCTACACGGTGGAAATTCACTATAGGCGTTTTATTTTCTTCCTAGTTGTTGTTGTTAGGTTGAAATATGGCTTTCACTAGAACAAACGTCACAAAAATTACAAGGAACCATTGCTATAACTGTTTTGTTTAGTTCTATAAGAATTCATCAGAGTAATGATAGAACTGCCGCGACGTTTCTTCTATAGTTTGGATCTGTTAGTAAGCTAGCTTTCAATAATTTAAAACCCACCGAAACGATATCTTCTCCAAGAAATTCACATTTATCAAACTGCGTTTTAGGGGAATCCCGTTAACATGTCCTTTAGTAACGGCCCATTTATTTTATTGTTATCTTGGCACACGTGGAATGTTATACTAAGCAGTCCATTCAAAATCATTGTCATTTATCGCGTGAAATGCCTCTCATAGGCATTATTTTATGAAGGACGACGTTTTTTCCTGTCTATCTTTGCTGAACACAGGGAAGTAAAGTGATTCACTTTCTCCAGGTTATCTTAACATCTCAGTTTTTAATACTGTTTGGAAATTGATATCACAAAGTTGAGAGATAATTTTTTGTCGTAGCATCCAGCATGTATCTGGTTGACATTGGACACTGTCTGTTTAGTTGTCTTATCAATTTTTATCAAGATTAAAACATTCAAATTGTTCAATAATCATGGCACATGACATATGACGGTATAGTAGTAACAGTCGCTATCAAAATACATTGCCACAGATGACAGATGTGACTAAATTTTGTCGTGTAAGAAAATTAAAACGTAATGCAAAACAACATGCAACTTATAATGTTTTGGTTATATGGCTTCTCGTCTCTGTCATTGGACACCACATATAATATTAACTAACGTTCTCCTCCTTTTTCCTCGTCATAAAATCAACATACAACGTACGTACCTATAGCTACAGCTTCTCCTTCTTCTACATCACAGGATGCCACCTATAAGTTACTAACTTAAATGAAATCCGTGCTTTTCTCAATTCACTTCATCTCAGTTTGGTTGTTTCACTCTTCTTTAATTAAACCCTGTTTCACAAATTGATATATTGACGTTAAATTTTACTTTCATAACATTTAAATCTCCTTGTTCATTAATTTCAATAATCTCTTCTACTATTTTTTAAACCCCGCCATGACAATGCCAGCGACGCCACCTTTTTTTTATTTTCAGCCTAAGTAACAAAGATACTGTCTCCACACTCACAGTTTACTGTTCAAAGACAACTCACATACACACTGCTTTTGATATCCTAAATTCAATACTTTACAATAATTCTCGTCAAATTCGAATAAACGGCAAAAATATTACACATATAATTGCACAAACCATGGGGGAAAAAACCCAATAATCAGTAGTTTTTTTGAGTGTGAGGATACTGAGTTTTCTTAAAAACTGGATACTTGGAAATTTGAAATAACAGTTTCAAAAGAGAATAAATTTCAAAATAAATTATGCAAATATTAAGTAATGTTTGTGCCAGGGGTTGCTGTGCTGACTGTTTGCAGATGGACGGCGCGAGAGTGGAGGGCGATTTGGAGTGCTGGCGACCGCAGGGCTTGCACGTGTGGAACTCCTCTGTGCTGGACCAGTGCGACGGCGTGAACACGGCACTGGCAGTTGGAGTGCCTCTGGGAGCCCTCGCCGGCATAGTCGGTCTAGTCGCTGCCGTCGCTTACAACTTCCGTTTCGAGATCACCTACCTGCGGCACATTCTGCGCGTGAAGATAGGCGCGGCACGGAGGCCAGCTTCCAGCGTGCGGGGTGAACGAGTCTACACCTACGATGCCTTTGTCAGCTACAGGTCAGTGGTTGGGCTTACTTCCTTCGTGGTAGTGGATGCTGTGCACATCTGATTCGAGTAGCAAAGAGCTGGAAATGACTAGGCATACTAAACGGCGCAGCGAACTGTACAAATGATTAACATAGCGAACATGGGAAACGGAGTATCCTAGTGTTAATAGCTACTAACAGCTATCTACCTCTGCTGATTATCTAGTGCTGTATCACGCTTCATTGAGGTAGTTACTAGTTTAGAAAGGCTAAACGAGAATAATTAACAATAAATAATTACAATTCTCTTGTTAGTCATACAAAATCTAGCATGACCACCTGTTATAAATAGAGTTGCCA
Organism: Vandiemenella viatica; assembly: GCA_031002005.1. Classification (NCBI taxonomy): domain Eukaryota; kingdom Metazoa; phylum Arthropoda; class Insecta; order Orthoptera; family Morabidae; genus Vandiemenella; species Vandiemenella viatica. Next base: position 34,192,882 of record CM061919.1, read on the forward strand.
TTTATAACAGATAAATATTAAATATCAAGTACCATGCCAGTGCATACGAAAGTTTTAGGCTTACCACAATAAAGCTAAGTTTACAGGAAATGTCACTTGTAATTTGAAAAGTGGCTCAATGTGATCCGTGTATTTAACGTGAGTCCGGTGTAGCAAAGCCAAAGTAACATGTCTAGATTATGAGAGAATATCTCTCGTTACAGTAAAAAGTTTAATCTTTATACATAAACCCCGTGGCTTGGGGCCGACGTTACGTAGATAGCACGAATGAAGCCAATCGGGATGAGTTCCACGCTTAGTTCAGTTGGGGCCAACGACTGAAGCAAAAGCTCCAAGAATACGTGCCCAATAACATTAAACAAAGGGCTCTAGGCAAACATTAAGTCTTTCTACTTCATCAGAAGACGAACATTTATGTCGCCGAAGTATTGCGTATAAATAATAGTATTACTCGATTCGTTTCCCGAGAAACTTTCATAATTACACAACGCCGAGGAAATCGACCTCTATGGGGAGGATATTAATCGCCGTGTTAAGCGACTGAAGATTACGAAAAAAGAGATCCAGACTACTTAGTGCTCTCGCCTTGGACCAGAACATTGTACCTTCATTTGCCGAGATTCGTCACCCTATTGAGATTTTTTCGGCGAAGAAAACTCTGCGGAAATCGAGTTTTTCTCTTGTGAGGGAGAGGATTGAGTACGCAAGGCGTGAGTTAGACTGTTTCTCAACCTCTTCTTGGTTGCCGCATGTTTTTGTATAACAGTACTCACCGCTCTAGCTCACAGGGCGCGGGCAATATGCGATGAGGACAGCTTACCCGGTGAGTTAGAACATTTACGTCATACCCTCAGACAAAATGGGTACAGTGAACATCAGATACAATTCTTTGAAGTAAAGCATAGACCTAATATCCGCGATCACATAGAATTCTTGCTGTACTCTGACGTCACAACATCGATGGTTGGAATAGTTCTAGCTAGAAAGGGCATTGAGACCATTTTCCTACTTCTACAAAAACTGAGTAACATTTTGCTTTGTCAAAAGCATGACCTTGCCATTCGTACACCGTGTGAATGCGGAAAGAAGTAAGTAGTGTTAGAATGGACGTTTGAGATATGACCCCCGCGACCTCCACTCCCTTATTCAGAACGCTCTTGTGTGTGTGCCTGTTTTGCTGCAGTCTCAAGGTCAATCCCCTTCCCCCCCTCCGCCATCGCTCCTCTCTAACGGCCCATTACCTTAAAATTTAATTAAAATTTCTGACAGACGGATAATAAACGGCTTTTACCTGTCAGCCAGCCTATTACCTGCGGGAATTGATGGTTGTCGTTTATGTAGCCCGCTGCCTTTAAATTAAAATTTATGACAGCCGGATGATAAAAGAGGCTATGGTAATTAGCCTTCTCCCGGCTTGCGGGTCCCCCGCAAGGCCACCCCTTCCACCAGAGTCAGGTGTATGCCGGCCGCTAAACAACCTGCCACTAACAGCAGTATAAAAGAAGCGGACTCAACAGAAACTAAGCCAGTTGTATCTGAACTTAAGCAGAGAGAATATCTTCGCAAAGCATTGAAGATTTGCTTTCCTTCGATGACGTGAATCAACAAGGTAATTATGTTTTTCATTAATTGCTAGTTTCAGTTATTCAGATTTTCTATCTTACAAATTTATGCAGCCTTTTAAACTATGTTATCTTTTTAGGTTTACTGTCTGAAGGAGCCACTACTGATGGAAGTCTGCTGATTTTCAGTTCCAATGAATGGATTTTGCAATTATGTGATAAATTCCACAGTGAGTTTTTAAAAAAAATTCCGATGACATATCAGATGACTTAGAAACTGCTAGGATCCAAATTGATTTGCTGAAGGGAATTGCGGATCAAACCGGTTGACAGATATCTTTTGAGAAAACGAAATTAATGACTAACATCAAAGATGCTCCACTGAAACTTCAAACCAAATACGGGGACATTAATCTAGTGGAATAATTTAAGTACCTTGGTGAGATCATTATGAAAAACGGATTAGACAAAGAAGCTATTCGGAAAAGGATTCGCAAACAAGAAATAGCCTACCAATCTTCGCGAGTGGTCTACAATAAAAAATGTCTCTCACAAAATACTAAAATACGTCGTTATGAAACAGTTCTGAAGCCAGTAGTTTTGTATTCAGCTGAAACCTTGTTCCTGAATACTGATAAAGGACTTCTGGGAAAACTGGAGAAAAAAGAGAGAAAAATTATTAGAGGAATTCTGGGTTCCGACTTTAAAATTGGCGTCCATCAAAAGAGATCCAACAAAGAAGTCTACCGCAAAATAGAGAAAATCACTGAAACAATCCGCAAAAGACGGGGTCGATTCTATGGCCACCTCAAACGGGTGGAGGAGAACAGACTAACAAAAAAAAAATTAATTTATTTGATTCCAGACCCAAAACTGTAATGCCCTGGTTCATAAATATTAAAGAAGATCTTCATTTGATGGGGCTAGAACCAGAAGATGATTTCAACAGAGATATATTTCGGAAGAAGTTAATGAGAAGTGGGACAAGCCGAGACGAACACTCCAACAGAAGACGCGGTACACTCTGGACAGAGGAGCGCAAACAGGCGCATTCAAAACGAATGAAGGAGTTCTGGGTCCAAAGGAAGATGAAACTCGCTGCCAAAAGCACAAAGGCTTAAAGTGGTCCTAGTTGGCCTCAATGAATAAATATAAATATATATATAGTTGGCGTTTTAACCTATGTTATCTTCAAACATTTTTAATTTTACAGATATACAATCTGAAGGACTGGAGTTTGAGGGTCTACCCACTACTAGTACCTATGATGTAAGCATGCAATTGATTGGTGAGTCTCACTTTTATATATATATTCACATATTCCATGTAACTAGGATATGCTCATTGGACTTTATCGTTTCAGGAATTTCTGCAGGCATGTCCGTGTACCTGCTCCACCCATGTGATTACCACCTGCAGGATGAAAGCTTGCGGGTTATGATGGTATACCCAGCGAAGAAATATTTGGTTTTGAGTACAGTATGATTTATATTCATTTATCAAAATCTATTTACTGTTTTAACTTGTGTGAAGAATTATTTGATAGTGAATTCAGTAAGCTTTTAATTCTTTTTCATTTATTAAATGTAATTTTTAGACCTATATTACCTTTTTTAAAAAATTACCGTAGTGTCAGGAACATAATATAACCAGTAAACGGAGGAGGATCAATCATGCAACCAAATGGTAAAATTCACTTCGTTATTTATTTATACATTCCATTTGTTTCTATCATTTCAGAGCCATCCGAATGTATGCACCATACTGCTCAACCCATGCGTTTGCAATCTGCAGTGGGTAATGAGACTTTATCCAGTGTTGGCTTGGAACAGGAATTATTTGATTGTGAGTACAATATATAATTTCTTCATTTAACAAATTCATGTCATCTTTAAACATATGATAGCTTCTTTTGTCATGTTTTAACCTATGTTTTGTTTTTATACATTTGGCAGGGCATGATGGTTTACCCAGTGCCAGTGTCTGTGACTGGGAACAAGATCTATTTGATATTGACTGCAATATGCCTTAAAAAAATCTCTTTTAACAAATCCAGATAATTTTTTAAATAGTTTTTCCACAGTATAAGCATCTTGATATGTCCAGTAAAAGGATGATGATTCAGTCCATGCATCGAAACGGTAAGCATCAATTTTTTTTATATTATTATATTCCATGTAACTAGATACCAGCTTTATTCTCATTAGTTTTTATCTTTTCAGAGTAGAGATGGGTCGTTCACGATCGAATCAGTTCTTTAGAGCAATTCTTTTAAAAGAGCGAGTGAGCAGTAGCCCACTAAAAGTGAACGGTAGTTCTTCTAGGTGAGTCGGTCATAAGTCGGCTGATTCCGAAGATCAAGAAGAGTTTTTTCACGTGGGTTTTGTAGACTGTAGCGCTAAAAAAAAAGGGGGCTTCTAATTGCATCAAAGAATATTTAAGGGGGGTATTTCATCGAGTGAGGGTGTAACCGGATTCTGAGGGTTGAGACCTAAAAAAAAGGTCTACTAATTGCATCAAAGTCGATTTAAGTTGGGATATTTCATTGAAAAGTGGGAGTGTAACCAGATTCTGAGGGGTGACCTAAAAAAAAAACCTTGTTCTTCTCGTGGAGTGATCAAATGAACACCGCTCTTTTTGGAGAGTCACTTTGCCCACCTCTATTTCAGAGTCGCCCGAGGGCATGAATGTACCTGCCGTCGTCGTGTTCGGGCCTGCTCTGCCTATGAGCAGACCGAGAGAAATACAGGACTCAGCCAACAGGCGAAACCCAATACTCGTTCCTAGCAGGCAGGACTCAGGACTGGCAGGTCCTAGGAGGGAGAGTTCAGGAGTGGCAGGCCCTTGCAGGCTGCAGCAACCAAATAAAGTAGCATCATGTGCAGCAACGAGGGGTGAGTTTTCAGACGCAAAGCACTTAATACTTGAAGATAAGCAGAGTGCTTTTAAAAACAGAATCAATACCGGGACCATTCTCAATTCTTAAATTTTTTTTGTTACCATTAACTTCATTTTTTATTTTGGTTAATAAAAATCCGCGAAAATGGTAGTAACCAGTCAACCCCGGCCGTAAATGTTCAGGTTGGGCTGGCTACAACCTTTGCTGTTCGGAAGGGTTTAAATTTCGTTTCCGAAAACTTGTATTTTCTAACTAGAATGCGTGAAGTCACTACCAGCCCTCACCTGCCTGATTGGAGATCAGGATGAAATTGGAAGAGTTTCAGGAGAGATATTATGGCAAAGCCCTCGAAACATTAACATTGCGAGTCAGATGCATCGCTCATAAAATCTAAGCTCGCAATCTACCAGAGGGTAGATACTTTGACATGGTGCAACTGTACAGATTGGTAACATCGAGTAAGTGATAAAATCGTCTGGCGCCTCGCGGTTGGCGTACCTATGGACTCATTGACCTCCACGTATTCTGCGTTCGGAAAGGAGCAGCACGTCGATATCAGTCAGAAGGTCCAATTCAATCTGCGTGTTCTTTAACATGACCTGCCACGAAAGGCCTGGGGATATAAAGTAGTGGGCAGAGTCCACGTTGTATTTCCCCAAACATACACTCTTAATTTTTTGAAACAGATCTGCAAGTAATCGCACACTTTGTCTCCATGTACAGACTTGCATATTCGCCTAACGTATTGATCTGGAACGTCTGCCACACTTGTGTCGCGTGTTCGTAATCGGCATCTGAAATTTCAGACTCCGACAATGAACTATAAAATTTGATTTTGGCGGCGTGGTCTCGTCGAGCTTCTCACACGGATCCATATATTCACAGGGGAAGACAACTTTCCGCTCAACTAGTTGAAACTTCTCGGGGTCGGCAATGTTCACGTCGCCGTCCTCAAGGTATCCAACCATTTTTTCTAATGGGGCCTGCATAAAACGGTAAGAGTCCAGAAACCTTAAAGTAACTGAAGTATGTACAATATTTTCTGAAAAACAAATCTAGCAATCGGTGTTTATGTGGAGAACATTCATCCCATCCCGTCGAGGTCGGATGATGACATAATTGTGAAATGTGTGTCATGCGCAGAAAGATTATGAAAGAAAATGGATATGTACTTTTTAGTCTTAAATTGCAAAGTGCAGTCAATGTGTACAGCTCCCTGAATTCACCTGTGATATGGCAATGATCGCGGAGTTTAACAGTCCCCGTTTCAATGTCTTACTCACAGATGTGGCATACTGTAGCATCAGCAAAATTTGCTTCTTGCTAATCTGTCATTACAAGGGGAATAAACTCCTTGTAAATTTTATCAGCGTCCTCGGCAAGTTGGTCAAGATGTTCCACAAACCATTTGTCGGGGTTTGGACTGACAAGGAGTTGAAAGGTGACAGATTAGGTACATTAGACAAACTACGTGGTATGATGAAATGGTTGAGTGAGAGGCGTTGGGTGAGCGACTGCATGAATCACAAGGTTCTAACAAACGTTCAAAATCCGTGTAAACGACGACGGGCACACGCTGTTGGTACGCAAAACCCTTAAACTTTAAAGTTTTATCGTCATCGAAGGTCATATCTACTCTAACTGGAACTGCCCTTGCGCAATCGATCTCTTGTCGGTACAGGAGATCTTTGCTGCCAAAATGCTGCAGAAATCTGTCGCATATGTGTATGGTACCATGATGGTTACTTAATGAAGAATTAACTAGCCGCGACAAGTTGTGAATCCAACAGTATGCAGCAACATGTTAATGTGGTTATCGCGTTTGTCTGCAGTTAAATATAAGGGCGCGACAACTTCATTCCTACCTTTTACCGAAAACGATTACTGTAATGCCTGGATTTTGCCACTCAAATTTGGAAATATCTAAGAGTTTTACCTGAAACTCAGTACTTGTGAAAACTAATTCATGGCTTGCGAATGCCTCCCCATATGTACTAACTACAATTGCGTTATTATGCGCCTGTACTTGAGCTGTAACAAGAGTCCAAATAAAACATCAATAGTTTTCATTTTTCACGTTGACAACAGCCAGTTTTCTTTGGGTATCAAGTGGCAGAGCGACATGGGAGGACCGTCGATAGAAAAGTTGAAAATGAGGAATGTTAATGTTGAGGGACATTAATGTTTCGATGGTTTTGCCATAATATTTCTCTTGAAACTCTTCCAATTTCATCCTGAACTCCGACTCCACGTAGATCTTATACCAATCAGGCAGGTGAGTGTTGGTAGTAACTTCACGCAATTTAGTTATAAAAAAGAAATTTGCGGAAACGAAATTTAAACCCTTCTGAACTGCAAAGAATGGGGTGGACTGGCTACTAACAATTTCGCGGGCTTTATTTGCCAAAAGATTTTAACATACATCAATGAAGTTAAGTGGTCCAATAAATTTCCAAAATTTTGAATGATACCGGTATAGATTCAATAGATTTTATTTTTAAAAGCACAGTTGAGTCTGAAAACACACCCCTCGTTGCTACTGTATTTGGTTGCAGCTGCTTTCTAGGTCCTGCCACTCCTTAGTCCTGCCTGCTAGGGCCTGACAGACGTGAGTCCTGCCTGCTAGAAACGAGTTTTGGGTTTCGCCTTTTGGATGAGTCTGGTATTTCCGTCGTTCTACACATATGCGGAGCGGGCTCGAAAACGACGGGCGGCTCTGAAACGATAGAAACCAATGAGAATAAAGCTGGTATCTAGTTACATGGCATATAGTAATATAAAAAATTGATTCTTACCGTTCAAATGCATGGGCTGAATTCTCATCCTTTTACTGGACCTTTCATGATCCTTATACCATGGAAAATCTTTATATATAAAAAAAATAGACTTGGTTTTTCCTATATTTCACTTTTCAGCCAACACTACCCCGCACAGTTCACTGGTCTTTGTTGTGGAAGTAGCATGGAGATTACCGTAGTGCACAACGTTGGCCGAATTTCGATAGCTGTGGTGTGGTAGATATGATGGTTAAAAGTCGTAGATGCAGGGAATTTTCGTATTTCGACCAAAGACATTTGTCTCCGTATATGTCACTCTGCTGCCACAACTATATAGCATAGACCAATGGTGTTTGTGTGTGGTAGTGGTATTGTGTCTCCTATCGTATACTATGTTGGTTAGATATCGGTAGCTATGGGCGTGTGGGAAATATGGTGGTTGAAAGTGGTCCACCTGCGGCATTTTCATATTTCTACCTAAAACGAATGTGTCATGGTGTATCACTTTTCAGCCAAAACTATCAAGCGCAGATTACTGGTGTTTATGTGTGGCAGTAGCACAGAGTCACTCGTTGATCACAACGTTGGCCGAATTTCGGTACCTGTGAGAATGTGGGAGATATGGTGGTTGAAATTGGTCGATCAAGGACATTTTCGTATTTGTACCAAAGACATGTGTGTCCGTATATTTTACTTTGCTGCCTGAACTACATAGCGCAGATGACTGGCGTTGGTGTGTAGTAATAGCATCGAGTCGCCCATCGTGCACTATGGTTGTTAGGTATCGGTAGCTTTCAATCCAAATTCTTTACTACAAACACGAACGAAGTCGTGGGAACCAGCTAGTCTATTTAAAAAAAAAGATAATCTAGGTTAAAACACTACATGTATTTGTTAAAAGAGATTTTTTTCTCTCTATAAAATAATTTTTGTTCCCTGTCAAAGACACTGGTGCTAGGTATATCATCATGCTCTCCTAAATCTATGTAAAAAAAGGTTAAAACATGACAAAAAAGTAACATAAGTTAAAACGTGACACGAATTTGTTAAATGAAGAAATTGTAAAGCATACTGTACTCACAATTAATAATTCCTGTTCCAAGCCAGCACTGGATTAAGTCTCATGATCCACTAACTTTGGTCCTGCAGATTGCACATGGGTTGAGCATATCGTGTATACCTGAAGAAGGCCCTGAAATCATAGAAGAAAATGAGAATACAGCTGACATCTAGGTACGCGGAATGTATGAATAAATAAGAAAGAGGGACTTACCGTTCGGTTGTATAGATTGAATCCTCCTCCGTTTGCTGGTTACATTAAGTTACGGACACTACAGTAAATCTAAAAAATAATGATAATAATATACGTAAAATTATTACATACATTTGTTAAATTATAAACAATTAAATGCATTCTTTATTCACTATCAAATAATTCATCACTCAAGTTAAAACAGTAAATGGATTTTGTTAAATGAAAAAAAATATATATAAACCATACTGTACTCACAGTCAAATATTTCTTCGCAGGGTAAACCATCATAACCCGCAAGCTTTCATCCTGCAGGTGGTAAACACATCGGTGGAGCAGGTACGGCCATGCTGGCAGAAAGTCCTGAAACGATAAAGTCCAATGAGCATATAGCTAGTATCCTAGTTACATGGAATATATGAATATATATATAAAAGTGAGACTCACCAATCAATTGCATGGTTACATCATAGGCACTAGTAGTGGATAAACCCTCAAACTCCAGTCCTTCAGATGGTATATCTGCAAAATTAAAAATGTTTGAAGGTAACATAAGTTAAAACGCCACATATATTAATTAATCTAAATTTCAACAGGACGGTTACAATTTTTCGCTGGTGGAGAATGTGCTACCCCACCCGAAAATAAAACTCTGGAATTTATCAAATAATTATCAATTCCATTCGTTGGAACTGAAAACCAGCAGAATTCCATCAGTAGTGGCTCCTTCCGACGGTAAACCTAATAAGATAGTGCAGTTTAAAAGGCTGCATATATTTGTTAAATATAAAGTCTGAATAATTGAAACTAATAAAGTATGAAAAACATAATTACCTTGTTGATTCATGTCATCGAAGGGAACCAAATCTTCAATGCTTTGCGAAGACATTGTCTCTGTGTAAGTCCAGTTATAACTAGCTTAGTTCCTGTTGAGACCGCTTCGTTTATACTGCTGATAGTAGCAGGCTGTTTAGCGGCTGGCAAATACCTGGCTCTGGTGGAGCAGGTGGCCTTGATGGGGACCCGCACGCCGGGTGAAGGCTAATTAGCATAACCGGTTCCCAGGGCGGACTGCCAGCGATGGGGTGGGGGGTAAAGCAATCTACGCAGGTAGCCTCGTTTACCATCCGGATGGCAGTAATTTTAATTTAAAGCCAGCGGGGTGTAAGGCTTGCTACGTAAACAACAACCATTAATTCCCGCAAGTAATACGCCGCCTGAAAGGTAAAAGGCCCTTTATTATCCGGCTGACAGAAATTTTAATTAAGTTTTAGGATAATCTGCCATTAGAGCGGAGCGGTGGGGAAGATGGGAGGGAGTGACCGTGAGACTGCATCAGAACCGGCACACACACAAGTCTTATGGAATAGCGTTCTGAATATGGGAGGGGCGGAGACGGTGGCAGTTGGTGGTGGGGGTCATATTCCAAACGCCCAATCTATTACTACTGAAGTACATTGGCGAGACAGTAAGGAAAAGGACAAATCCGCGGTGGCGGAACATAGGTTTATTGGAAGCGTTTGAAATACGCCTCCTGTCTAATCTGGTTAACCGGGATTGTGGTTTCCAACTAAGTGATACGTAGATACCTTTTATTGAGGCTGCTCGTCAGCAATGGCTTGTGTTTTGTGCTCCGCGGGTGTGTAATGAAGTCTGAGACGCTGCTAGCCAACGTAACGTCTGTCGTTGCCAGGCCAAGCGCTCTAGATAAACTTCAAATCTTAAGACTACACATGAAGATGGCGACGTAGTTTAGTCACAGTTATTAACCGACTTCAAAAAACGGAGGTTCTCAATTCGTCTGTTTTTTTTTTTTTTTTTTTTTTTTTTTTTTTTTTGTATGTATGTTCAGCGATATCTTCGCCAATTTTGAACCGATTTAAATGAAATTTTTTCAGTGGCTACGGTATACCTGCAAAGTGGTCCCATATGAATTTTATTGAGAAAACACCCCTTCTACCCCCTTCCACCCCTTAATTTTTATACAAACCCACTTTTTTATCCGATTTCGATGAAACTTTGGACATGTTTAGTCAAATATAAAGAGAAAAATACTGTAAAATTTTGGTTTGAAAAAATTGAAGCCTTCTCCTATCCACCCCCTAAATTTTTGCCAATGTTCTCTATACAAAGCTACAGTCGACACCATTTAACTGGTCTCCATTAAAGTTGGCATATACATGTAATTTTTCATGGAGAAGGTTTCTGACGAAAAAAATTAATGAAATAAATAAATAAACCACCCCATGTCTCTCTTTACACCCTTAATTTTATAGAAATCTACATTTCTTAACTTATTTTTATTGAACTTTGCCCATGTATAATTTAAAACAAAGAGAAAAATCCTGTTAACATTTGGTTTGCCAATGCTCAACCTCTTTCCCTTCTTCAACCCCCCTAAAGCTTTTGTCAATGTTCTTTATAAAAAGCTACAGTCGCGATCGTTTGACCAATTACCATGAAAGTTGGTGCTTATATGTATTTTTTCACGAAAAAGTTGTCTGACCAAAAGATCTAAAAACCACCACCTCTCCCCATTAAACGGCTTAATTTTTATACACAACCACAGTTTTTATCCGGTTTAGACAGAACTTAGCAATTTTTACTATAAAACAAAGAAAAAAATAATGCCAACTCTTGGTTTCCAAAAACTGAACTCCTCTTCCCGTTTCCACCCCCTTGATTTTTGTCAATTTCTTTTTAGAAAGCTACAGTCGACACCATTTGACCGATCTTTATGAAAGTTGGCGCATGTATATGTAATTTTTTATGAATAAGATTTCTGACAAAAAAAAAAAAACTACCCTGTACAAAACCCACATTTTAATCCGATTCGGTGGAACTTCGCATGCGTATACTTTAAAACAAATAGAAAAAGAAAAATACTGTCCACATAACTTTCACAAATACACAAACCCTATCTCCCTATCTACCCCTTTAATTACTGTCAATGTTCTTTATACAAAGCTACCGTTTCTTTCTGATTTTGAAGGAAGTATGCACATGTATACAGCAAAACAAACAGATAAATACTGTCTACATTTGGTTTCGAGAGTCCAAACTCCGCTCCTTCCTTTCCATCCTTTAATCAACAGTTTCTATCCGATTCTGAAAGAAATTTTCACATGTATACTTTAAAACATACGGAACAATTGTATTTAAATTAGGTTGCAGAAGCCCAACCCCTCTTCCCTTCTACCCCCACCTCTCCTAATTTCCAATGTTCTTTATAGTTCTTCACAGTTTTATCAGATTTTCATTGAACACTGCACATGCATACTTAAAAACAAAGAGAAACATAGTGTCTACATTCTGTTTACAAAACCCTACCTTACCCCATTTAATTTTTGCAAATGTTCTTTACACAAAGCTACAGATTTTATCTGGTTTCGGTGGAAATTTTCACATGTATACTTTAAAACAAAGAGAAAAATACTGCCCACACTAGCTTTACAAAAAACAAACTACTCTTCATCTCCACACCCCTTAATTGTTTTTTTATATATACCTACAGTTTTATCTGACATCAATAGAAATTTACACACATATACTTTAAATCAATCAGAAAAGTCAGTCTACATTTGGTGTACAAAAGCCCAATCACTCTTCCCCTTTACCCTCACCCCTTTTAATTTCCAATGTTCTTTACAAAAATCCACAGTTTTAATCCCTTCAAAATCAATTAAGCTATTTTTAAGTCATGGCATAGTATTTATAAAATAAATGTGTCATAATGTCTCAACATTTACTTGAGATTTCAACTTGGATCCCAAGCTTTCACGTTGTGAAAACCAATTAAGAAACTATATTTTCTGTGTGATGCCGGAGGAAACAGATATTTTCCAGAGACAGATGTGGTATGTATTAATGCCCAGATGTTACATGTTTCGGTTATCGACCTGCATCTTCAACAGATGTTATGATATGATCGAAACATAGCATGGACCAAAATGTAAACTGACATTCCTTATCAAAACACCCAAATCACCCCGTTCTGGAAGTTGTTGTGGAATATAAAGACAGAATTCTTCTTTGAAAGTAAGCGCTTTAATCTCTGAGCTACCAGGAAGTTCGCAAAATGGGAACGGCTGCGAAATATTTAAAATACAAAACAAACTATAATACCACTAAAAATTTAAAAATAAAATAATTGTTTAAAAAACATAAAAACCGCCTTCAAAAAATAAAAAAAAACACTAAAAATTTTAAAATAACTTTATACCTTGCTTAGGATAAAGTAAATCTAAACGGACAATATTTTACATTACTGTCATTGAAATTGTTACATTAATTAGTTATTTTTGGAGTCGGTGCCAGCAAAAGCAAGAAAATCAAAAAGATAAAAACAATAAGGAATAACAATAATTCATAAAAAATCATGTTACTGCTTACCTACAATTAATGCTAGAAACGTGTTTCAACAAAACTGAAACATACAGATGATACGCCGATATTATACTAACTGTAAATCGTTTACTGCATGATGCAGCCCACCAACTGACACTGTAGCGCCAGAGAAATGCCTGGCTGACCTATAAGGCCGAGCCACAGATTAAAATATTACTAATTTGTTTCCCTAAGCTGTCCCGCAATAACACTATCTGCCTCACGACATTCTGTAAAATATTGGGAATTTTTGTTCGTACTCTCCGTTTTGCCTCTAACACCAAAAGAAGTTCAATAATTCGATCTTCGCGATGTGACAGCTGGCACCGACTCCAAAAATAACTAATTAATGTAACATTTTCAATGACAGTAATGTAAAATATTGTCCATTTAGATTTACTTTATCCTAAGCAAGGTATAAAGTTATTTTAAAATTTTTAGTGCTTTTTTATTTTTTGAAGGCGGTTTTTATGTTTTTTTAAACAATTATTTTATTTGTGTATAAACAATAGTATATTCGGTTTGCTTCTCGTGAAACATTAATGGTAAAGTTGCAGTTTACTCACCAGATACTCCAGCGAAGTGCCTGTAAGCAACCAGAGACATTTGTTTTTATTATATTGTAAACAGTAAGAGTTATGCTACCACGAGCTAGCATTTCTAAGCGAAGTATTTCAATGTAATCGGACTAAATAATTAAAAAGAGAAATTAAAATACAAGATTATGTACAATAGCGGGGGAAATAATTAGTAATTTACATTAGGTAGGGTTATGAATGTATTTGGTGAAAAATTTTGCGGGAATTTTTGTGCAGATCTAATTAAGAAGAGAACATTAAATTTAAAAACAATAATATAGAGAACTGCGGAGGAAATAATTAATAATTTTCATTGCAGTTATGAATGTATCTGGTGAAACTATTACTTTCGTTCCGAACGATAATAGTTTCTGAAATCAGTTAGTAATATGAGCATTTCAGAGCGGTGTATATGAATATAACTACACGCAATCAGTTTTCGGAAGTTTTCAACAAATATAATTTAACAAGAAAAGTTTATAAACCGATGCATTCTGTAAATATATATATATATATATATTTGAAACGTTAATAAGTTCTTAGTCTTCGCAATAGTACCTTAGAAACTCTATGCAGTATACTCTATTCATTGCACCTGGACTCAAATGAAACGTAACCACAGCACACAATATTGTCGATTCCCAATATTCAAATCGTATCTATCTCCATTAATGTGGTCCAGGCTGCTTTACAACTTAAACCTAAACTGTTATTGACGAAATCATATTTTATAAATATGTCTTGAGTACAGCCTGTACACACACGATATGAGGAAGCGATACTACTATAAAAATAGCAATTTATCGTCTTTATTGTGGTCCATGGTTCACTACAACAACACGGTTACGCTCAATAATTTTAGAATAACTACAATTTCCTTTCTGTGTATAATTTTTGGCTCTTAAAAGAGTCTTTTACCGCCAAAAATAACATTTTAGCTCCGAAACGAGTTGTTTTCGAACCTATGTATTTCACATTTGGGACACTCTCTATTCGACAATAAAATAGGTACGTTTTCTCAATATGTCCATTCTTCTTTCATTTTTCTAGCCATTTCCAAATGCCATCAAGCTGTTTCAGTTTACTATTATTCATGACATCAGGATTGCACAAGCGAATGAACTCAAGGAACAAATCTTTTGGGCAGCCATTTCCAAAAAGAAAAACTGTGATTGGAAGTCATCTCTATATTTAAGCAGACTGCTCCAATGATTTCTCTTATATATCTCGGCCATTTTTCATTTTGTTCCCTATCGGTTCTAGTAAGTTTATATAAATTTCGTAAAATTGGAGTCTAGACTGCCTGCTCCCTGCGGTATTTATCGGGTAATTATCTAAATAATTTTGCTTGTAGTGACGTATGTAATTATACAATAAGTAGGCCTACCTAAATTATAATATTCTACTTTTGTAAATTACTAAATAACCGTTATAAAAAAAGTATCTCCTACGAGGGTGGTTTGAAAAGTTCTCGGAATCACCGCTAGATGTCAGTGCTAGAGCAACGAGGTTCCCGCGCAATAATCACACATCCTTTGTGAGTGAACACGTGGCGCGTCAGTGCTCTAGCTGCAGGAGTGTGGTAGTGACGACTCTTTGTTGTTGTCCCCGCGTAGTGATTTGTGACAATGGAAAAAACTGAGATTCGAGCAGTGATTAAATACTTTGTAAAGAAAGGTATGAAAGCAAACGAAATTCATGCCGACTTTCAGAACACACTAGGGGACTCTGCTCCTTCATTTTCAACTGTTGCCAAGTGGACCAGCGAGTTTAAATTTGGTCGGGAGAGCTTGGATGATGATCCACGTAGTGGAAGCCAAAAAGTGCTACGATCCCAGAATTTATCGAAAAAGTGCATAAAATGGTTATGGAGGATCGTCGACTGAAAGTGTGGGAGATTGCTGAAGCTGTAGGGATGTCTTCTGAACGGGTATATTATATTTTAACCGAAGAATTGTATATGAAAAAATTATCAGCAAGATGGGTGCCGCGGCTCTTGACACTGGGCGATAAACGCACCAGATTGGAAATGTCCTAACAAATTCTGGCCCGTTTTCAGAGCAACCAACAAGATTTTTTGCGCCGGTTTGTGACTACAGATGAAACTTGGGTCCACTACTATACCCCAGAGACAAAACAGCAGTCAAAACAGTGGAAACATGTTGATTCACCACCACCAAAGAAAGAAAAGGCAGTGCGTTCGGCCGGAAAGGACATGGCCTCAGTTTTCTGGGATGCAAAAGGCATTCTGCTGATACATTATGTTCATACAGGCCAAACAATCACGGCGCAATACTATGCAAACCTCCTTGACCAATTACAGGAAAGGATACGCGAAACAAAGCCAGGTTTGGCAAGGAAAAACGTCATCTTTCATCAGGACAACGCTCCGCCGCACAAAAGTGTTATTGCCATGGCAACACTTCATGAACTGAGGTACGAATTGTTGCCACATCCACCTTATTCACCTGATTTGGCATCATCAGACTTTCATCTATTCCCCAAGCTGAAAAATTTCCTCGGTGGACGGAGATTTTCTACAAGGGAAGAACTGACAGCCTAATTGGAGAGGTATTTTGCAGGCCTGGAGGAATCTCATTTTCGAGATGGGATCAAGGCATTGGAACATCGCTGGACCAAATGCCTTAGTCTACAGGGAGACTATGTTGAAAAATAAAAGCAGTTCCATCGAGGTAAGATACTTAATTCTAATACATTCCGAGAACTTTTCAAACCACCCTCGTATGTTTACGATACAATACAAACAAATATTTATTTAATCACTTTTTGTTAAAAATTAACTACGATATTAATTACAATTATTATTATTATTATTTTTTTTGGCCTTCGGTGAAGACGACCATATGGCCAGCATCAAATGTTTAAAGTTGTTTTACATACTTATCTTTGACATTTGCTAATAAATTATTTTCTGTACTTCTTATTACATTACAAGTCTCATTGTATTGCATTTAACTTTTAAAATTGTTACATGTCAAATAGTTTTATCATACTCAACAAACTTGTTACTCATTTTTGTTCTTGGTAACTAGTATTACATGATAGAGTGATATTCTTAACCATTAAAACCTAATATCAGTTTCACTTAAGTAACGGGTTATTGCCCGTTAAACATCCTGTCACTCAGTTCTCAGCAGACCAGATATAGAAGAAGGCAGAGGTATTAAGCTTAACAATATTTTTACACATTTCGTTTTGTTGTCCCCTGTAACGGCCGCATCGGAGAATGATGAGATTAATGTCTGCTACCTCATTTTGTTCTTCCGGGCAGAAAGGAGAATATAAATGTCCGATTTTGAATAGATGGCTAGAGTAGCACCTGTGTCCCTATCTCATTCCAATGATTGATGTTTTGTGTCTTTTTCCCAATTTGGAGGATATGAACCAGGCTTTGGAATGAATGTGGGGTTGTATTTGAGAGTAATACATTCCTCTGCCGGTTTGCGAGCTAGCCCTCGAATCTGACCAGGCGCGAAAGGACTCTTTCTTGATAATTGATGTAAAGTCTGTATGAGGAAGCTGGATGTACTGTATCTCTCCATCTACTATACTTTCCTTAGCTAACTGGTCGACCGTTTCGTTGTGCTGAATACACGCATGTATCTTTATCCATAATAGGTGAATCTCTTTACTCTCTGTGGAGGCTTAGTGGAGGTTTAGTATCTCTGATAAAGTATTGTTCAGAATGATCTGCCGTTTATGGTTTTCCAGTTTTTGAGACACACTTTTTGAATCCGATAGGATCAGAATTTTATCATGACGTTCATATCAGTATTTTATGGCCTCTCTGATTGCTAATGCCTCAGCCGTATATATAGTTGTTTCACATGGTAGGCGAACCTTCTTTGACTCCTGTGAGAATGGGCAGTAATAGACGTAGCCGACTCCATCTGAGGTTTTAGAGCCATCCGTGTAGATTTCTATAAAATCCGGCTAGGTTAGACTTAGAAAACTATCCGTCATGGAACTTGCTGAGTCACTTCCTATAATCCAATCTGGTAAGTTATATATATTTGATTTGAATCTGAGAAAATTATAATGAAATGAAAAGATGGGTATTATGTCATCTTGAATAAATAACGGTATCAGATGTTTTATTTTGTTAAGACTTTGCACTAACATAGGCTTTTTGGGACTGGTGAGAATACCTCTTCTGTCCAATGTTTTTGTGTATTCGATGACCCTCTGAATCACAGGATGGTTTGTGATGGACGCAAGTCTCATTAAATATAGGTTGGATAGGAGCTGGCGGCGTTTATCTAGAGGCATTCCCCTCGCCTCTACTAGCAAGGCATTTGTTGGGGTGGATTTCATAGCTCCCAAGCAAAATCGGATAGCTCTGTGTTGTACTGTGTCCAGTTTGCATAAGGTAGTATTTCCATAAAAAAGAGCTTTCATAAACGAAGATAGGTCGAATGATTGCTCTATTGAAGTTGAGGAGGATGGCGCAATCGGCTCCCCACCAGATGCGCGTAACGGATCTTAAAGCATTCAAGTGGTATTCCGTTTTGGCTATAATGTTGTCTATGTGACAGTTCTAAGTGATTTTACTATCCATATGTAAACCTAGATGTCTGACCGATGCTCGAACCGGGAAGATACGTAGGGCCTATATGGACCCAAGTGTATCTCCGTCTCTTGAATTTCTGGAGAAAATCACAACTGATGATTTCGACGGAGGCATGGTTAATCCTGGTTGTGGTAACCACTCGTGCAGCTTCTTGGCGGCTTCGTTCAATTTCCAGAAATTAATCCCCTGAGAGGGAGAAAAAGTTTATATGCATACATCATCTGAGAATTGCAGAACCTTTATTGTTGGGTTAAAAAAGTTTTCTAAATAAGCTGTAAAAATGGTAAACAGGATATGGCTAAGGATTGCCAGTTGTGGTAATCCCTTTGAAACGACGCGTTGTACTACCATGCTCATATTAATCCGAACGACCTGAATTGCACATCGCTACATTTCCTCCTGAGACTTATTCAACCCATTATACACATCTACGAAGACAGTACTATACCCTGGAGGTGGTACAGTCTTACGACTATTAAAATTGAGCCACATCCACCTCCCATAAAACGAAATACATTTCCGCTTTTTTGTTTCATAAACCGAAATAGTGATTATATTTCGGCAATAAAAGAGTTATAGGAACATCGAATACGTTTCATTTACTGTTTTAAAGACATTTTACAGTTATTAAGTGTTCACACATAACACGAAAGTTACCAATCTCAAACAAAATGCTGGTTTTTAGCAAGTACTGGATAACATCAAAATGCAGATTTTATACCCGTCTACAACAACTTAAAATAATTCGAAATTTACGTTAATATTCAACGTTTGCTGTGTATTATAATTTTTGGAAACAGTACACACTTATCTAAGAGTTCAGTCAAATATATAACACGTAACAAGATTTCGGATTTAATAATTTTGGCAGTGGTCTTGTAAGAATGCTTGCCTGTAAAAGTAATTCTTTTAGTTCTGTCGTTTCTCGAACATACTTAGCGTGGAACAATAGAAAAGAATCATAACATTAATGTTCTGGCTGACGTGAGACACTGTCAACGCAGCATTCGTGAGTAGGATTTGAAAGACACTTTTCTATTAAATTTAACTTCACCGTAAAGGTTTCTGTCACTCAACATTCCCCATTTTTTCTAGTGCTCATAACAAAGTCGGGCGATTGATCATTGATGTAATACGTAATGATAACTGTTTAAAAATAATCAAGGAACTAAATCAAACTAATGTGTCTATTGTGCGAAAAAGTTTTTTTTAGCTAATGTCCTTATTGTGCGACAACGATAATTTCTAGCCTGTGGTATTGGGAAGCAAATCAGAAATGAAATGGAAAGTGGCTGTTCTTACGAAAAAAATTCTCATCAAAGAAGAACATAAAATTCAAAGCTTCCGTATTTAAAAACATGCTGCTCCGACTAGTGATAGCTAATGATATAATTGATGCATAACCCAAACTGGGCATTATTCGTGGCATGGAGTTATCTTCCCTGTCCTATCGCGTTGACCGCTATCTCCGGGAGTCCGTAAAAAATTCGGTTTGCGGTAAGGGGCAAAATCGTTAACCGTAGCACAAAAAGAATATACGTTATTAAAGAAGTGCAGAAATTTTAAAAGTTAATTCTGACGCATATCACCATTGATGAAAAGTTTCTTT
Organism: Vandiemenella viatica; assembly: GCA_031002005.1. Lineage (NCBI taxonomy): Eukaryota > Metazoa > Arthropoda > Insecta > Orthoptera > Morabidae > Vandiemenella > Vandiemenella viatica. Next base: position 34,212,536 of record CM061919.1, read on the forward strand.
AATTTTATTTCCTAGATTTAAAATTCCAAGAAATAAACAGTAAATTCCAGGAACGAGGAAAGATAATGCCTGCCTCGTTATTAGTTTCTCCTACCTCAGCTTCCGTCTCTGGTAAGCCTGCCGCTATGGTGCTGTAATTGGCTCAGGTTCGGGGATGCTGATTGCTGATCCCGGAAGCTACGAGGTGCGATGTCTTGCGGTTCCACGGTTCGAGTCAGCCGAGGGCAAAAGTGGTTAAATGATGCGTTATGTTTTTCTTGGGTTACCCGTACACTGGGACAGTGAAAACATATTTTATACCTATTGGGAAGTTGAAATTACAAATTTCTGCCTGTATCTATTGTGAAATCGAAATTCGTTGTTATTCTTCAATAAAGTCACTATTATTTCAAAGGCACGGAAGAGGCTGTATTCTAAAAAGGTAACCGAATTCGGCGACGATATTTGAGAAATGGCCGCCATTCCTCATTCCATTGAGTAATTTCGAGAATTTTTATTTAAACAGAATTTTTGATAGCCAGATCGTGAGTGTGAATTGACTACTGTCTAGTGCCACTGATGAAATTTACCCTTCACCCAATTCGTTCAGCTATTAATTAATGTAAAATTCCGGGAAATAAACAATAACTTTCAGGAACGAGGAAAGATAATGCCAAGGTGTTTATGCGTTGTAGCTACCTCATCTTATCTTCCGTCTCTGGTAAGCCTGACGCGATGGGACGGTAAGTGGCTCATATTCGCGGAAGCAGATCCCGGAAGCTAGTGCGTTGTCTCGTGGTTCCACGGTTCGAGTCGTGCCGCGGGAAAAAGTGGTTAAACGATGCGTTATGTTTTTCTTGTGTTACCCGTACACTGAGACAGTAAAAACGTATTATACACCTATTTATACGTTAAAATTACAGATTTCTGCCTGTATCTATTGAGCAATCCAAATTCATCGTTATTTTTCTGTAAAGTCATTATTATTGCAAAGGCCTGGAATAAATTAGTTTTTTTTTTTTTTTTTTTTTGAAATGTAAACGAATTGGTCCACGGTCGTTGAGAAGTGGCAATTCCCCATTCCTATGAGTATTTTCGGAATTTTGTTTTATTTAAACCGAAACTTTTTTGGCTGGAACGTGAATGTGACTTGACTACTGTCTAATGCCGCTGAAGAACTTTGCCTATTTGTTTGATGAACATTAAACACAATCAAAATTTAATTTAAAACTGCTGGTATCTGTATGTATTGACGTATTAACTCATTGTATGCTGAATTGACACTAAAGTAAATACAATCATGTTGTGGATACTGAAATTTGTAACAATCTAGTCTTAAAGTATAAATTGTTCGCGATCATTCATTTCGCCAAAGTGTAAAGTAAAAGGTTTGTTTCCTCAAAGTTGTGGAAAAATGATAGCCAGTATATAGACGTCATAACATCCACGAGGACTATGAGAAAGAAGAGTGGTTTTATAAATATCCTACGTTTCATTTATTCTAAACAAAAATCTATCAGTTTCTAAATTTTTTAAATTTTTTATCCCAAGATAAATATTATAACAGAAAGAAATAGTGCCACTTATTTTTTCGTAATGTTTTGTTAATAGAAAACTTAAAAAATTACGTGTCAGCTGATAGATGACGATAGCACTATCAAGCACCACATTGTAATTAATTATAAGGATTTATAGTTTGTCTCAGTTACACTCGGCAAGTGATGTGTGGTAGGATCATCATGAGGAAATAGGGCTGTTTACACACAGCGTTGAACGCGCAACCTTTCCGTGAACGGCTCGTATGGAATATCCATTCCCAGGATATTCCTACTTCTTAAAGAATGCATAATCATTAATTTTCTATATATACTTGTACAGTCTTTGCATTAAATGTGGACAGCGCTGTCATGTTCTATCAGTCTTTTTGCACAATCTGGCAGCAATCTCATCCCAGGAAAGAGTAAGGCAATGCTGGCTCCGCCTTTTGGCAATATCATTGGGGGATATTTCATTCAGAGCCATCTATATTTCAGATTATTCATTTCCGTAAGTCAATGCATGAAACAAAACTGGAATTAAGCTCCTCCCCACTGACGATTCATAATGGCGGGGTAGTTCATCAACCTTCCCCTACATTTCAATAACACTTTAAATAAATTCAGATCGTAAAACCTATCGCAAAAGTTGTAATTAACGGGAATGCATTAAAGCGAGGCAAAAAATAACCCCTAAGGCTCCGTTCTACTTTTTACTACAACTGAGAAGCGTAAAACTTAAACGATCATTATTTACATACTGGTTTGGCTAATGCCTTCCGATAATATTTCGCTCATAATGTGGTCTGTGGACAAACCAGCGAATAACCATTTTCGAGAAGGTAGAATGTTTAGTACTACGAAACGACAGAAACAAGAGATTATTTCGAAAAAGATTGAATGAAACAGTCTTCCTAGACAGCATTGTTAACAAACTGACGAGTAGGTATCAAGCTTGAACGGGGGGGGGGGGGTGTCCTGTGGTTAGCGTTGTGGTTTTCTGAACCTGCGGTTCAAGGTTCAAATCCACATATTTCATATTTTTAAAATTTTTTCCCCTTTTATAAGTTCCGAACCTACACTATGCTTATGCATATTATATATTCTTGATTCCTTCCAAACTGCCTCAGGGAATAAGATTCTTAACGAATCTCTTATAACCGAAAATATCAAATGATTTTTAACCAACTACAAACATGAAAGTAAACACTTTTGCGGCGGCAGCGCTGAGAGAAAGCTACTCTGGTTCCCAGCCACGCCGAAATCAGATCGTCTGTCCCATTTCCAACTGTACACGTTTATCGAAAATAATCATTTCACAGCAGAACGAATTTCACGTGTCAGAAACAATTAATTTATCGTTGGAATTATGTCTCTAATTTTAAGCCATGTCTATCATTAATTCTGTAGGTGGTCTATAATGATCATACACCGTCGTCAAGGAAAACAAAAATATAATGTAAAAACATGAAAGGAAATCGCATAGAAGCAAACATTAGTACTGTAACAAATTAAATGACCATTGTCACTCAAAAATTTAAAACCAGGTTATTATCGTAGGACTAGCATAAATTCTTTTATTGCTGGTATAAGTAAAGAAAGTTAATTGAGAATCGGGATTGAAGCAGTGAGTTCTAAAATTACTGCTTTACAGCGTAGCGACCTGATACCTGCGGGATTTAATAACTCATTACTTAATAAATCATATAATTTTTGTGTTATTCTTTGTTTGCGATTACTTCAGTATAATAACACCACCATTTGGCGAAGAAAGATGTCGCCACTCGTGTGAGTGTTCTTTAGTCTCGTGTGTGAAGTGGAACGGTGACGTTTTGTCTCCCGTGATAGTCGAATCCAAAATAGACTAAGCCACAAAAATTCAAACAAACACAGCCTACCGGTAAAGAAAGTTCGACAGTGCCTTAGGACCGGAGGACCGAGCGTAGTGGATGAGCCTTAACGCTCTGGCCTCGCATTCGGGAGGAGGCGGGTTTGAATACCCGTCCGACTATTAGAGGCGGAAAAGGACTAGTGGCAAGGATTTCACCAATGGCCTTTAAGGAATCATTCCAGTATTCACATAGAGTGGTTTGGGGAAACCGTTGAAACCCCAAATCTGGATGGCCGGACTAGGATTCCAACCTGTGTCCTCCCGAATGAGAGGCCAGAGCGTCAAAGCGTCTACAAGAATGCGTGTGTCGAATGGTGATGAGGTAGAAAATTGTATAATTGTTCAGCCCTTTAAACGATGTATACATTGAAGAAAGTAAATTGAAACTTTGCTTGGGAGACCTTAGATTTTGGATTTCCCTCTTACAGTTAACATGGATTACCATTGTATTTTTAATTTCCAGCTGTGACTTGCAGTCTTAAGTTGGATAATAAAACTTCAGCCGAATTTGCTGCTCGTGATGAATTATTACGTGTATTATTTGCGTTATAAAGGTGTTCTTCTTAGCCGAAGGAAACAGGAAAGTTCACACTTATTTCCTCCTGCAACGCTGCCAATTCTACTTCCTCCAACGTTGTCACGATTTCTGACTTCTGGCAGTGCTCCGGAAATTCCTATACAAGGAATCGTGTCTCATAGCTAGGCGATATCATAAGAAGAGACACATTGCCCAAATGGAAAATTATTTTTCTTCCACGTCTCATATTTTTATTTAACTGATTTTTTTTCTGTTTTTAACAGTTTGATTCTTAATACAGATTATCAATAACTATTCATTCACGAGATTTTGTATCTATATATATCTTCACTTTGGTAATATAATGGACGAAGCACGTCTGTTTATAAAGGCGGAGTGGCTGAACGGTAATGCGCTAACCTGTGGAGCTGTTGATCCTTGGTTCGATCCCACTTGCGGTTGAATATTTTTTCATTCATTATTTCCTTTTCACTTGTTGCAAAATACATATCGTATGTATATACGTATAGAAAAACTTATTATATCTTACGGCAAATTGTTTAAAAATAAATTCTAATATCAAGCGCGAATACACTTGTCATCGGATGTCTCAGTCCACTAATGTAGCAGCATCTTTAGTTGTTTATCGTGAAGACAGATTCATTTAGCACTCCATATGAAAAACTTTTTGTTAGCAGTTTATAGGCCACATCGACGATAAAATGTGTGTATTTGGAATTTAAAATACTGTTCAGCCAATATAATCTGACGAGTTTAGTGCATTTTAGTGCCGTAAAGGCAGAGAGTACATTTGGAGTTGTTCATGGGAACCTGCAAGATTAATCACTGCTGTTTAATTTCTCGCTTGATCGGACAAAGAAGCTATTATTTTTAATTTTTTTTTAAATTTTGGATCTGTGTTTTCAATACGTTGTGAGTTAGGAATTTTTTTTGCAAATGCCTCTTCAAGTATCTAGAATTTTCTCAAACACGGCTAGTTCTTGGAGTCTGGCGCAAACACAGTAAACATCTGTATCCAATGGTATCGCTGTGAAATTCTCCTTCTAAATGCCAATTTCATTTCTAAGGTAGATGTGAAACTACAAGGCTGTTGGTTGCACATAGCTGCTCTTTTTTTTAACGCTAATTATATGGTATTTCCCTGACGCCTTGGAGAGGCATTTACAAAAATTTCCTAACTCACAACATATTGAAATCACAGATCCAAAATTAAAAAAATTAAAAATAATAGTTTCTTTGTCGGATCAAGCGAAAAATTAAACAGCAGTGATTAATCTTGCAGGTTCTCATGAACAACTCCAAATGTACTCCCTGCCTTTACGGCACTAAAATGCACTAAACTCGTCAGATTATATTGGCTGAACAGTATTTTAAATTCCAAATACACACATTTTATCGTCGATGTTGCCTATAAACTGCTAACAAAAAGTTTTTCATATGGAGTGCTAAATGAATCTGTCTTCACGATAAACAACTAAAGATGCTGCTACATTAGTGGACTGAGACATCCGATGACAAGTGTATTCGCGCTTGATATTAGAATTTATTTTTAAACAATTTGCCGTAAGATATAATAAGTTTTTCTATACGTATATACATACGATATGTATTTTGCAACAAGTGAAAAGGAAATAATGAATGAAAAAATATTCAACCGCAAGTGGGATCGAACCAAGAATCAACAGCTCCACAGGTTAGCGCATTACCGTTCAGCCACTCCGCCTTTATAAACAGACGTGCTTCGTCCATTATATTACCAAAGTGAAGATATATATAGATACAAAATCTCGTGAATGAATAGTTATTGATAATCTGTATTAAGAATCAAACTGTTAAAAACAGAAAAAAAATCAGTGAAATAAAAATATGAGACGTGGAAGAAAAATAATTTTCCATTTGGGCAATGTGTCTCTTCTTATGATATCGCCTAGCTATGAGACACGATTCCTTGTATAGGAATTTCCGGAGCACTGCCAGAAGTCAGAAATCGTGACAACGTTGGAGGAAGTAGAATTGGCAGCGTTGCAGGAGGAAATAAGTGTGAACTTTCCTGTTTCCTTCGGCTAAGAAGAACACCTTTATAACGCAAATAATACACGTAATAATTCATCACGAGCAGCAAATTCGGCTGAAGTTTTATTATCCAACTTAAGACTGCAAGTCACAGCTGGAAATTAAAAATACAATGGTAATCCATGTTAACTGTAAGAGGGAAATCCAAAATCTAAGGTCTCCCAAGCAAAGTTTCAATTTACTTTCTTCAATGTATACATCGTTTAAAGGGCTGAACAATTATACAATTTTCTACCTCATCACCATTCGACACACGCATTCTTGTAGACGCTTTGACGCTCTGGCCTCTCATTCGGGAGGACACAGGTTGGAATCCTAGTCCGGCCATCCAGATTTGGGGTTTCAACGGTTTCCCCAAACCACTCTATGTGAATACTGGAATGATTCCTTAAAGGCCATTGATGAAATCCTTGCCACTAGTCCTTTTCCGCCTCTAATAGTCGGACGGGTATTCAAACCCGCCTCCTCCCGAATGCGAGGCCAGAGCGTTAAGGCTCATCCACTACGGCTCGGTCCTCCGGTCCTAAGGCACTGTCGAACTTTCTTTACCGGTAGGCTGTGTTTGTTTGAATTTTTGCGGCTTAGTCTATTTTGGATTCGACTATCACGGGAGACGAAACGTCACCGTTCCACTTCACACACGAGACTAAAGAACACTCACACGAGTGGCGACATCCTTCTTCGCCAAATGGTGGTATCTATTTATGTTATTAAACAAACAAAGGAGATAGCATACAAATCTCTTGTGCGTCCACATTTGGACTATTGTTGTGCCATCTGGGATCCGTTTCGTAAGGGGCTGATTGAGAGTACAGAGAAAGTACAGAGAAGAGCCGCTCGATTCGTGACCACTTGCTACAGTCCTTATGAAAGCGTCACAGAACTGATTAGTAGACTAGGCTGGGAGTCTCTGGTAGATAGACGACGCACGTTTCGTATAAACTTATTGATAAACATGCGTACTGCCCACTTTCACTTAAGAGTGTAGTGAAATACTTCGTCCACCAACCTATTTGAGTCGGAATGACAGGAAAGATAAAATCAGAGAAATAAGGTGCCGCACTGATTCTTATATGAATTCTTTTTTTCCTCGTACCATTAGGGATTGGAATGCACAACAAAGAGATTAGGTTTGGTGCTGAGCACCCTCTGCCACCCACTGTTTTCTGATTTGCAGAGTATATATGTAGATGTAGATACTGAAGTAATCGCAAACAAAGAATAACACAAAAATTGTATGATTTATTAAGTAATGAGTTATTAAATCCCGCAGATATCAGGTCGCTACGCTGTAAAGCAGTAATTTTAGAACTCACTGCTTCAATCCCGATTCTCAATTAACTTTCTTTACTTATACCAGCAATAAAAGAATTTATGCTAGTCCTACGATAATAACCTGGTTTTAAATTTTTGAGTGACAATGGTCATTTAATTTGTTACAGTACTAATGTTTGCTTCTATGCGATTTCCTTTCATGTTTTTACATTATATTTTTGTTTTCCTTGACGACGGTGTATGATCATTATAGACCACCTACAGAATTAATGATAGACATGGCTTAAAATTAGAGACATAATTCCAACGATAAATTAATTGTTTCTGACACGTGAAATTCGTTCTGCTGTGAAATGATTATTTTAGATAAACGTGTACAGTTGGAAATGGGACAGACGATCTGATTTCGGAGTGGCTGGGAACCAGAGTAGCTTTCTCTCAGCGCTGCCGCCGCAAAAGTGTTTACTTTCATGTTTGTAGTTGGTTAAAAATCATTTGATATTTTCGGTTATAAGAGATTCGTTAAGAATCTTATTCCCTGAGGCAGTTTGGAAGGAATCAAGAATATATATTATGCATAAGCATAGTGTAGGTTCGGAACTTATAAAAGGGGAAAAATTTTTAAAAATATGAAATATGTGGATTTGAACCTTGAACCGCAGGTTCAGAAAACCACAACGCTAACCACAGGACACCCCCCCCCCCCCGTTCAAGCTTGATACCTACTCGTCAGTTTGTTAACAATGCTGTCTAGGAAGACTGTTTCATTCAATCTTTTTCGAAATAATCTCTTGTTTCTGTCGTTTCGTAGTACTAAACATTCTACCTTCTCGAAAATGGTTATTCGCTGGTTTGTCCACAGACCACATTATGAGCGAAATATTATCGAAGGCATTAGCCAAACCAGTATGTAAATAATGATCGTTTAAGTTTTACGCTTCTCAGTTGTAGTAAAAAGTAGAACGGAGCCTTAGGGGTTATTTTTTGCCTCGCTTTAATGCATTCCCGTTAATTACAACTTTTGCGATAGGTTTTACGATCTGAATTTATTTAAAGTGTTATTGAAATGTAGGGGAAGATTGATGAACTACCCCGCCATTATGAATCGTCAGTGGGGAGGAGCTTAATTCCAGTTTTGTTTCATGCATTGACTTACGGAAATGAATAATCTGAAATATAGATGGCTCTGAATGAAATATCCCCCAATGATATTGCCAAAAGGCGGAGCCAGCATTGCCTTACTCTTTCCTGGGATGAGATTGCTGCCAGATTGTGCAAAAAGACTGATAGAACATGACAGCGCTGTCCACATTTAATGCAAATACTGTACAAGTATATATAGAAAATTAATGATTATGCATTCTTTAAGAAGTAGGAATATCCTGGGAATGGATATTCCATACGAGCCGTTCACGGAAAGGTTGCGCGTTCAACGCTGTGTGTAAACAGCCCTATTTCCTCATGATGATCCTACCACACATCACTTGCCGAGTGTAACTGAGACAAACTATAAATCCTTATAATTAATTACAATGTGGTGCTTGATAGTGCTATCGTCATCTATCAGCTGACACGTAATTTTTTAAAGTTTTCTATTAACAAAACATTACGAAAAAATAAGTGGCACTATTTCTTTCTGTTATAATATTTATCTTGGGATAAAAATTTTAAAAAATTTAGAAACTGATAGATTTTTGTTTAGAATAAATGAAACGTAGGATATTTATAAAACCACTCTTCTTTCTCATAGTCCTCGTGGATGTTATGACGTCTATATACTGGCTATCATTTTTCCACAACTTTGAGGAAACAAACCTTTTACTTTACACTTTGGCGAAATGAATGATCGCGAACAATTTATACTTTAAGACTAGATTGTTACAAATTTCAGTATCCACAACATGATTGTATTTACTTTAGTGTCAATTCAGCATACAATGAGTTAATACGTCAATACATACAGATACCAGCAGTTTTAAATTAAATTTTGATTGTGTTAATGTTCATCAAACAAATAGGCAAAGTTCTTCAGCGGCATTAGACAGTAGTCAAGTCACATTCACGTTCCAGCCAAAAAAAAAAAAAAAAGTTTCGGTTTAAATAAAACAAAATTCCGAAAATACTCATAGGAATGGGGAATTGCCACTTCTCAACGACCGTGGACCAATTCGTTTACATTTCAAAAAAAAAAAAAAAAAAAAAAAAAAACTAATTTATTCCAGGCCTTTGCAATAATAATGACTTTACAGAAAAATAACGATGAATTTGGATTGCTCAATAGATACAGGCAGAAATCTGTAATTTTAACGTATAAATAGGTGTATAATACGTTTTTACTGTCTCAGTGTACGGGTAACACAAGAAAAACATAACGCATCGTTTAACCACTTTTTCCCGCGGCACGACTCGAACCGTGGAACCACGAGACAACGCACTAGCTTCCGGGATCTGCTTCCGCGAATATGAGCCACTTACCGTCCCATCGCGTCAGGCTTACCAGAGACGGAAGATAAGATGAGGTAGCTACAACGCATAAACACCTTGGCATTATCTTTCCTCGTTCCTGAAAGTTATTGTTTATTTCCCGGAATTTTACATTAATTAATAGCTGAACGAATTGGGTGAAGGGTAAATTTCATCAGTGGCACTAGACAGTAGTCAATTCACACTCACGATCTGGCTATCAAAAATTCTGTTTAAATAAAAATTCTCGAAATTACTCAATGGAATGAGGAATGGCGGCCATTTCTCAAATATCGTCGCCGAATTCGGTTACCTTTTTAGAATACAGCCTCTTCCGTGCCTTTGAAATAATAGTGACTTTATTGAAGAATAACAACGAATTTCGATTTCACAATAGATACAGGCAGAAATTTGTAATTTCAACTTCCCAATAGGTATAAAATATGTTTTCACTGTCCCAGTGTACGGGTAACCCAAGAAAAACATAACGCATCATTTAACCACTTTTGCCCTCGGCTGACTCGAACCGTGGAACCGCAAGACATCGCACCTCGTAGCTTCCGGGATCAGCAATCAGCATCCCCGAACCTGAGCCAATTACAGCACCATAGCGGCAGGCTTACCAGAGACGGAAGCTGAGGTAGGAGAAACTAATAACGAGGCAGGCATTATCTTTCCTCGTTCCTGGAATTTACTGTTTATTTCTTGGAATTTTAAATCTAGGAAATAAAATTAAAGAAACTTTTCATCAATGGTGATATGCGTCAGAATTAACTTTTAAAATTTCTGCACTTCTTTAATAACGTATATTCTTTTTGTGCTACGGTTAACGATTTTGCCCCTTACCGCAAACCGAATTTTTTACGGACTCCCGGAGATAGCGGTCAACGCGATAGGACAGGGAAGATAACTCCATGCCACGAATAATGCCCAGTTTGGGTTATGCATCAATTATATCATTAGCTATCACTAGTCGGAGCAGCATGTTTTTAAATACGGAAGCTTTGAATTTTATGTTCTTCTTTGATGAGAATTTTTTTCGTAAGAACAGCCACTTTCCATTTCATTTCTGATTTGCTTCCCAATACCACAGGCTAGAAATTATCGTTGTCGCACAATAAGGACATTAGCTAAAAAAAACTTTTTCGCACAATAGACACATTAGTTTGATTTAGTTCCTTGATTATTTTTAAACAGTTATCATTACGTATTACATCAATGATCAATCGCCCGACTTTGTTATGAGCACTAGAAAAAATGGGGAATGTTGAGTGACAGAAACCTTTACGGTGAAGTTAAATTTAATAGAAAAGTGTCTTTCAAATCCTACTCACGAATGCTGCGTTGACAGTGTCTCACGTCAGCCAGAACATTAATGTTATGATTCTTTTCTATTGTTCCACGCTAAGTATGTTCGAGAAACGACAGAACTAAAAGAATTACTTTTACAGGCAAGCATTCTTACAAGACCACTGCCAAAATTATTAAATCCGAAATCTTGTTACGTGTTATATATTTGACTGAACTCTTAGATAAGTGTGTACTGTTTCCAAAAATTATAATACACAGCAAACGTTGAATATTAACGTAAATTTCGAATTATTTTAAGTTGTTGTAGACGGGTATAAAATCTGCATTTTGATGTTATCCAGTACTTGCTAAAAACCAGCATTTTGTTTGAGATTGGTAACTTTCGTGTTATGTGTGAACACTTAATAACTGTAAAATGTCTTTAAAACAGTAAATGAAACGTATTCGATGTTCCTATAACTCTTTTATTGCCGAAATATAATCACTATTTCGGTTTATGAAACAAAAAAGCGGAAATGTATTTCGTTTTATGGGAGGTGGATGTGGCTCAATTTATAATAGTCGTAAGACTGTACCACCTCCAGGGTATAGTACTGTCTTCGTAGATGTGTATAATGGGTTGAATAAGTCTCAGGAGGAAATGTAGCGATGTGCAATTCAGGTCGTTCGGATTAATATGAGCATGGTAGTACATAAAGAGAGTTGTCTTGCGGACGAACATAGACAGTCCTGCAAAGGAGTAGATTAGAAATTCCACGTAAATATCTATCCAGGATACGCAGTTTCCTGAGCTTCTCGATTAAAAATGTGATGGGGACGTTGTCGTACGCTCCTGTTATGTCCAGGAATAGGGCTGCCAGGTATTCTTTATTCATGTAGGACTGTTGTATGTCTAGTGTGAGGATACTGAGGTGCAGTAACAAAAAGTTATGAGATCTTGTTCTGAGCCATCCCTACATTTTATAGTGTGTACATCTCACTTTCTGAAACAGAATGGTTTCTATCTGATTTGCAGATCGTTTATTTAGATTAAAAATATCTTGTAACTTGGCCATATATATATATATATATATATATATATATATATATATATATATATGTGACAATTAAGTTTTCCCGGCGTATGGTAGACAGGAATTCTTCACGGGTCTTCTGCCGGATAAGATCTTCTAGACACGACGTTTCGGCAGTCACCTCCGCTGCCTTCATTCTGTGCCGAACCGTCGCGGCAGCTACTTCGCGATGACAGCTCACCAGATGAAGGCAGCGGAGGTGATTGCCGAAACGTCGTGTCTAGAAGATCTTATCCGGCAGAAGACCCGTGAAGAATTCCTGTCTATATATATATATATATTAATAGCATTTGGCAACCTTATGCCATACAGCCAGCTCAAGTATGTGTTTATTTCATCCAGTGTTTCTCAGTTTTTCTACATGTATATATATCTTTCAAGTAATTTTAGACACACCACAGGACGGACACGAGAAGCACACAACACTTAATCACCCATGCCCTCGGCCGGACTCGAACCGGCGACCTTCGGTACGTGGGGCCACTACTCTAGCCCCTACGCTACCGAGGCCGGCTTCTTCTTATATAATAACCACATGTAGTGTTAAAGATATCACGTCCTACAAACTCAACTGAAATTAAATACTCCTCCGTGTGTACTAAAGAACTTCACTATAGTCCGCCTACTTTCCAAATTTTGTACCTTATTATCCTTAAACTATTATTAGCACGCAGCCATGTTGCTAGCTGGCACCAAATAAAAAATATTTTTTGGCAAGCGGGGTGGATTTATGAGAGATTTTTGAAGGCGGCTTTTGCCCTTTGGTTCAATAACATTGTCTTAAATATTTAATGGCATTCCCGCAATAGCCATTCATTGATTCTGTGAACTGACATATTTACAAATGTTTTTTGCTCATACAAGTGAAAGACGACACAAGACCTACAATACACTTACTTTAACTCCCATGCCCCATGCCGGAATCGCACCAGTGACCGACAGTTCCGGTAAAGCTCCAGGACACGGATTCAAATCTGCGTCCATCCATCCGGATTTCGATCTTGCATGATTAATGGAAATCATCCCGTGAGTGTCGAGATGGTTCCGTAAAAATCCCATGGCTGAGTTCCTTCCCGATTGATGCCCCCAGTCCTTTTTCTCCCTTTAATGATTTCGAAAGCGAACAGACCTAAGGAAAAAACACCATACTGACGACTCTTCACATGTGGAAGAAGCACTCGAGTCCCTCCGCTACCGTAGTTTAATTAGATAAATCCAACAAAGAGTAGGTCCAAAACGCACCTCAGAGATGAAATATTTTTATTTGTGAATTTTTTGTGTTGAAATCGTGGTGGCAAGTGCTTTTGTTTTAATCCACATTGATATTGGCAATTTTTTTTTTTTAAGTTTTAATTTTTTTTCCTTTTGGCATTACAACACATACATCGAGGTAATTTGAAGCAAGAAAGGACTGGGGGAAAAACGGGGATGGATTCGGCCAAGGTCTTTTGAATTCACCTTCCAGGCATTCGCAAGCATTTAATGCAACAGTGAAAATAAGTAAAGAAAATCTTTGACATAATTTTTTTACCAATTTCATCATTTTTTTCATAACTGTGTCAGCGGCCATTAATTCGATAGCTAAGCGGTACTGTAATATAGGTTAGAACAGTGGTCCCCAAAGTGGTCGATACCGACCCCTTGGGGTCGATATGAGATCTTCCTGAGTCGATTAATACAGGGGGTCGATTAATACTAAAGAGGATCAATTAAACTGTACAGGAAAAAAATAGGAATGCTCTACTAAAAATCGGGTCAATAAGTAAACTTAAAGCTCATCCTCTCAATTCTCGTCTGTTTGCGAAGTCATGTGAAGTAAATGATGAAACTTTCAACAAATTACTTTTGCTCACTGAGGTAAGGTGGTTGTCAAGAGGTGATAGTTGCAGAGACTCATCTGAAGAGTGTCTTAGGAAGGTGGATTTATTGATAAGTGACAAGTTAAAACAGTGCAACAACCATCTGTTCTTTTTGGCAGGTCTTTATTTGAAATTTATTCCATCTATCCATAATTTTGTTCCTATTTTTTGAGATTATAATAATAGTGGAAAGTATCTCGTTTTTCTGTTAATTTTATTAAGTGGATTTTATAAATTATTTCGTTGAATTGTTATGCAGGCCTCCTTATTGCTTAGCAACAGAATGCCAAAAATCATTTAATGTTTTTATTAAATACTTGTGGGGGTCGGTAAGAAGGCAAGGAGGGGGGGGGAAGGGGTCGACGGGGTAAAAAGTTTGGGGGCCCCCGGGTTAGAATAATGAGCTATGAGTCTGCTGCCATGAAATTACTTCTTATAAAAACAGTATTTGCATAAAGGATGTAGACGGTGCCATCTGTTTACAATTTGTTTAGCATTCACGACAGCTGTAGTTTGTTGTGAAATTCTTTAAAGCATGTAGAAGGCTACATCTACTGACAATTTAACAAACATGAGAGGTGTTGGTCGGAGTTGCTTACATTATTTACGCAACCCTTATGCATGGTTGTTTAAATATGTAAAAGACTGGCAGACATTCGCCATTTCGCGGTTTAATTGGAATTTATTTACCCATACACTATTTTTATATTCTCATTGGGAATCATGTGCACCAAGTTTCAAAAATTTGGCACCAGCCATTTCTAGAAGCAAACTAAAAATTCATATATCTGAACAATTCCCAGAACGGCGTGAATTAGATGATTTGATATAGAATGTCAATATTCTTACATCTTGGTTCTGGCTGCATTCCAATCTAATCATAACATTTATTAAAGTTGCTGCTCAGTAATAAAAACATGTACCACATGCGCATCAATAAATTTATGTCTGGAAAGTATATTTTAGTTCTGGCACCACATATAAAATATAGATTTTTAGTGAGTTTTCACAACGTGAAAGCTTGGGTTCCAAGTTAAAATCTGACGTACATGTTGAGACATTAGAACTCATTTACTAATAAAATTTTGGCATAACTTAAAAACAGCTGGACTGATTTTGATTGGATAAAGAACATTGGAAATTAATAATATTTTCCCTTTGATTTAAAATATATTCGTGCAAAGTTTCATCGAAATCTGATTACAAGTGCAGGTTTGTATAAAAATTAAATGGTGTAAAAGGGGCAAAACATGTATTTTTTTAATTTTTTTTTAGATATTCTGGGCACAAATTTTCTCCATGCAAAAATACATAAATGTGCCAACTTTTAATTTGATCCGTCAAAAGGTGAAGGCTGCAGCTTTCTTTAAAGAACATTAACAAAAAAAGTAAGGAGTGGAAAGCAGAGAAGAGTTTGGTTTTTATAAACTATGTTGACAATATATTTCTGTTTGCTTTAAAGTTCTTTATACTGTACGATCACCATGAATGTTGCAGATATATGTATAAAGAAGGTTTCTGATAAAAAAAATATATAAAAAACCATCTCCTCTTTCCCTTCCATACACTACTTAATGTTTATACAAACCCAATCTTTTTTACCAGATTTCTATGAAATATTATGATCGTTCAAATAGTGTCGACTATAGCATAATGAACATTGATAATAATTAAGAGGGAGAAAATGGAGATAGGAGATGAGTTTTTGCAAGCCAAATGTAGATTTAAGATATACGTCTGAAATTTTTCATCGAAATCGAATGAAAAATGTAGAGTTCCTATAAATATAAAGTGGTGTGAATGAAGCCAGTTTTTTTTTCCCTTGTAGGAAACCTTCTAAAAAAAAATTGCGTTGCAATCTACAGGGTGATGGGTCAAACGATGTCCGCTATAGCTTTGTGTGTAAAGAACATTAACAGAAAAGAGGTGGAAGAGGAGAGACTGGGTTTTTGCAATTCCAAATATTGACAGTATTTTTCTCTTTGATTTAAAGTATATGCATGTAAAGTTTGCAACATCGCTTGCACGCTTCTTACAGATGGCCCTCTTCTGTATCGAGAGTTACTAGCACTCTTCTCTTTACCAGAACAAAAACAATTTTTTCTTTTCTTATCTTATTTTTTTTTTTTTTTTTACCTATAGCTTCACGCCTCGTCGACGGCTAAGGTCATTAGCGGTGGGATTGGACTGGGGACAAGGAAAGGGAAAGAATTCGGCCATGGCCATTTTTGAAGGAAGCATTCCAGCATTCGCCTGGACTGATTTTGGGAAACCAATGGAAAACACAAATCTGGATGACCGAATGCGAGGCCAGAACGTTAACCCACCACGCTCGGTTTGTCTTTTCTCAATACAGTTTTCTTTTTCAAACTTCAAATGAACGGTACTATTATTGTAACAAATAATAATAGTAATAATAATCCATTTTTGCGTATCTTGGCGTAAAGCAAATCAAAATATAAGTCTTCACGAAAGTTCTTTTACTATTAAGACTCTATATTCATATCCTTCCAAACTCTCACAGTACCCACTCATACAAGTAGAGGGCATCCTATGCCATGCAGCAGCGGCTTTAATCATTGCCAGGCCTCAGGTGGCAGATCTTTGCGAGGCACTTGTCCTTTGTGCAAAGTATGTGAACCGAAAGTAGAGAAATACAAAAGTTATAAATAAATAAATTTTAAGTTTTAAAATATTTTATTATAAGATTTATAAAAGTTAACAAAACATAAAGACGACAAATTATAACTGATGATAAACTAAGGTATGTAAATGCCTTAAAGGTTTGCGCAGGGATTTAAAAATAATGTTTGCGGCGTTTCCTAAGACTAAAATCTTTAATTAAAGCACCAGCTTTCTTTTTATAGCTTGTTTCCTTTTGAACTACCCGACTCAAATTTTCCACCGGAATCACGATCACACGAACTCATTTCATAAATCTTGTTTTGCAAATAAAACTAACTCAGAAATAATAGTTTGTAGCCGTTTTTTAACAACTCACTCTTTACGTTAAGGAAGACTGAAGACAATAGGAATATGTCCGTTACATGGACGAGCTACGGATAAGTGTGAACACGAAACTGTCGCGTCGGTGCGGTGACGGTGAGGACCATTATCGGTCAAGTGTGACTCGAACTGACAACTGCTAGCAAAATAAGCGTAACGTGACAAGAGTTGACTAACGAAATGAAACACGTGAATTCCCCGAGCGTAAATCGAAAACACGATGAAAGTAACAAAACCGAACATTCAACATCTGATACGAAAGGCGCGAAATTCAAATAGTAATAATTTTTCAATCATATTTCACACTAAAATTACAAAAAATATTAATACTGATAAATTAATTAATTTTGATATCGTTAATCTTACTTTTATATGAATGTTATATTGAATAAATCTAAATGAGATATTTTGTATAGGCACTGTTAATATATATACCATGAATGTACCAACTTTTGTTGCAACTATTAGCTAAGGATAAAATAAAGAGTTTTAAATATAAACTCTTTTATAGTCGGCTTACTGCACGAGGCCCCCGCAAGAGCGAGGCCCGGGGTGATTGTCTTGCTCGCCACCCCTTAAAGCCGTCTCTGGTGCTATGTCTGTACTGTTCGGAAAATTAAAATAAAAATATAGGCCACAGTATCGGCAAACAAGATCTCGAGTCCATCGTTGAATTCAAATGAAATAAGTACCCAAAAACAACATAAAGCACAAAACAATCATAAATATACTAGAAAATATTTACAAAAATGTGATGCTACACGAAGAGCAGATGTTTCATCGACTTCTTAAGGATTTAATTTGTATAACTCAAAAACATTCTGAGTTGCTAGGTGGGTTTAGGGTTCATAGTCAATTCATCTTTATATATAAAGATGAATGTTTGTTTGTTGGTTGGTTGGTTTGTTGGTTTGTTTGTTCTTCATACAAATCCACAGTTTTTATCCATTCTCGATGAAACTTTGAACACTTATCCTTTGAAACAAGGAGAAAAATACTGTCTACATTTGGTTGAAAAATTATCTGTATAAATAACACATTTGCCTCATAACTTCGAAATACGGCGATAGACTGACACGTTGGATGTGGACGACTCCGTAACGAGTTTCGAAGTAGTGGCCTGGCAGCTGAGTGGCTAAAGCGCTTGCTTACGAACGTCGTGATCTCCGGTTATTCTACTGCAGACAACAATGTTTAGTATAAATTTAAACTGCATTGTTTTATAAGATGGGAAGCTGCGGTAGATCCTGGCCACATATTGTTTTACAGGGTATGATTGTATGGGGCTTTTCTATGACGTTCCCTTTCTTTCGACAACCTTGCTATTGTTTATCTGCGATCTCTCAAATTCTAGCAATAAACCCGTTTAAATGTCGCTTTTCATGCAAAGTCATAATTGCCGCCTTCTCAAGTCATTAAATGTCTAATTGTGGCTGATGTAACAATTCACACTGATGCAGACCTAAGTTTGAATAGAAGTATTCGATGAGGAAGTATTCTGGTGCGAAACGATGCGAATTTCCTTCTATTGTAACTTCTGACTTCTGTTCCATCGTATACAAGATAAAACTACATCTTCCTTCATTATAGCCTAGACAAAAGCAATTTCAAAAATAAATTTTGTAACTGTTAAACTTTTGTCAGGAATACTATTGGATTAGAATCGTTTACAAAATGATAACTGATTATCTCGTTTAGATGTGTGAATAAATTTTAAATACTATGTACTGTGAAGCGTTGCATATAAATTCAACGAGAATCATTTCTGGCCACTGACCCAACCTAATAAACCATAATATTTTAAAGCCATCCAAAATAAATTTTCAGATATCGGTGAAATAATGAGATACTGAGCTGTCGTTTTATGAACGTGGATTTAAAACCATGTCTTTCATCTAAGCTTCAAATAGCTGTCAATATATTTTTAGTTCATATAATTTCTGTACATTTCAAATTTTCATTTTGCAGTTATGGTGTAAGATGTTGATAGGATTTTGGAATTATAATTTCTCCTCTGCAAACTGCCTATCAGTTCTTCCTTTTACACACATTAACAATTTTCAATATTTAGGGCTAAAAGCCTTGATGCAGTCAAAGTAAGTAAATATAGGAGAGAATTGTGAACATAGAATACGAAACATATTGATCAATGCTTTTACAGGAATCATCCTGGCATTAATCGTCAAAGATTTTGAGAAAAATGGAAAAACAAAATTTGATAGCCGACGGAAATTTGAAGAGACATGCTAATTCTGTTCGCGATTGGGGCTACCATAGCATTTTGTACTAGGAAGAATGGTCTTGGAAAAAGAACGATCTCAACGTTACAGTTAGTGACGTTGGCTAATTCCATACGCAGTTGAGATTATAAAATTCTTATGTCTAACTTTTGAAATAAAAGGTTGATTGCTTTTCAAACTGGAATAAGTTGGATTGGTATAAGGGAAATGACCTTTTCTTCGAAAAACTAACTAAGAGGTTACTTATATGCCTATAAAAATGAGTGGATAATGGTTGGATCAGGATTAATGAGACACAAAGTCTTTAAGATCTGAAATCCTTAAGGCAGTGGTTCTCAATTAGTGGTACGCGTATCCCCAGGATTACATGAGGCTGTTGCAAGGGGCAATCAGTAAGATACTTGCAAAAAAAATAACACAAAAAATTTGAAAACATTTCTACCACACAAAGACAATCAAACTATCTGTGTGTGAATTAAAATTCTGTAATGCTGTAACTGTGCGAAGTACTGAAGTGGGACGAAAGGAACGGCACAGGCAGATGGGATTCACGAGGTAGAGACTGCAGTTAAGGATTGCAATCCCGCAGTGTTTTCAATCCTGCGGGATTTGCGCCAATCCCGTGGGATCCCGCGAGATCCGTGCGGGATTGGTATAAACAGTTTTTAACGCATATATTTAAAACATAGTTACTTAAAACGTTAATAAATTAAATAATAATAAATTAATAATTAATGTTTAATGTTAAATGATAAAAATTAACAGTTAACAATATTTTGATTGGCAAAATGACATTAAATCCTTTTAGCGTGTCTTAAGTGTATTTCGAGGTTTTACATTTTTGTTTTTAAATCTAAACCAATTTTTAAATAAATAATAAAAATGGAAAATATTGAGTCTTAGGTCATATTATGTGCGTTACAATACATCACATAAGTTTAAAAATATGGTTCGTTAAATGTTCCTAAACACCGAGAAAAGCATTCAGTTTCCCAAAGTGAAGTGAATATACTCTGTAAAGTGTAGACTTGGCTCATAACAAGATTTCATAACTTTTTGTCACTGCACAAGCACGAGACTTGGCCTTTTTTGCGTGATTCATTATTATATCTCCTGATTCCTTGATTGATATTACAGTTGATTCAATGTTATTAAAAGAAACTACTAACCAACACGTAAACCGTCAAGTATTTCAGATTTACTTATGTGGCGTAACGACGTTTTACATTGGAAATTATTATTTTTTAGTAAGAAAGGAGACTTTCTCGGCGAATGATTGCAGTGAAGTCCTCATAGGTTGTATCTCCGAATTTCATTGCAAACACACAAAACTACACACGTGAAGAAGACGGCGGAGGCAGCCGTCGAAGTATGGTGCTCCTACAACGCAATTCGTCGATACAGTCGTGAAAATTTCATTGTAACTTTTTTTACCTTTAGTCGAAACAATAACAAGGAGAAGAGGGATTAATCGAAAGCCTGATGCGGCACATGTAAACAGGTGGCTTTCGTCAAAGAAACGCATTGAGGCAGCGGCCAAAACAACAATAAGTCAAAGGATATACAATTTCCTTTTGATAGCTGTTAAATAAATAGGTACGCGATCGTTAAGATTACGATAACATTAGTTTCATATCAACGAATAATCAAATTTTCAGCCGCAAATTAGAAAATTGTCACAATTACATTATCTGCAAATACAGAAAATGGGAATAATGAAACCGTGAATAAAAAGCTGCAACCGTGTAGTTCAGATAACGTATGCGACACTTAAAAAATAATTATATAGTTAGAAAATACGCAACATAACTCAAATTACAGAAATGTGTACTCTAAACAAACGTAAGTTTTGATGAATACGTAAAACTGTATTTATTTATATTAGCATAAAACCACAAAACGCCACCAGTTGCTTTAAGCAACTGGTGGCGTTTTGTGGTTTTATGCTAATATAAAACATTTTTACCGTTGCTGACACGCAGCTATGCTAAAGATTTTGTATTTATTTACTTACGAATGACAAAGGTTGACAAAAACAAACGCTTGTTCACATGAGTCAAATGCCAACTGGAAGGGTACAGGCAAACAGTGCAAAATATCCGACAGAGACCGAGTGGGGCAGCGAGTCACGCAGACTAACACGCGTTTCCGCCGGATTTTGCGGATTGCGGATCCGCTTAATTTTGTGCGGGATCCGCCAGACTGTATAATGATGCGGGATCCCACGGGATTGCGAGATCCCGCTTTGCTGGATTGCAATCCCTAATTATGTCACAAAGCTGAGACATTGCTCCTCATAATCGTACATAATTTATCGATTTTGCCTCGAAAAACAAAAAACGAATTTTAGAAAAATTGATATATTTGAAGGGCCGAATTACGATAAATTACAATTCTTAAAATATAATGTTACCACGGCGGAGGCCTTATTCTTTAAATTGATACGTCATTTGTCTATTTCCGTTAGATATTAAGAGAGAAAAATCGCTCGTGACACAAAAATGTGTTATAGAAAAATTTAAACTATTTTCCTCTAAGGGTTGAATTCCAAAAACATTCTTTCTTAAAATATGATATCACCAAAGTTGAGACATTACTCCTCACAACCCTACTTCATTTATCGATTTTGGCTAGATATCCAGGGAAATAAATGGCTGGAGATACAAAATACGCATTTTGGTGAAATAGATATTTTTGCGCTTCAAAGGTCGAAACATTCGTTTGTTAAAATGTAATGTTACCACTGCTGAGACGTTATTCTCTAATATGATTCGTGATTTATCTGTATCGGTTAGATATTAAGGGAGATAAATCGCTCGTGACACAAAAATGCGTTATCTAGATATTTAAACTTTATCCATGTAAGGGTTGAAATTCAATAACTTCTTTCCTAAAATATGATTTCATCAAATCTGAGACAATATTCCTCATCATATGCCTTGATTTTTCAATTTTGGATGGATATCAGAGTGATGAGAGTTTCTACACACAAAAAAATCATTTTTAAATCAATGACAGTTTTGCCTTTTATGGGTCGAATTACGAAAAATTCCTTTCTTAAATATAATTTTACTACGGCGGAGACTTTATTCTTTAATATGATATCCCATTTTTCTATACCGGTTAGATATTACGGGAAATAAATCACTTGTGAAAAAAAAATGGGTTATAGAATACCAAAAACTCTTTCCTAAAATATGATTTCACCAAAGCTGAGACAATATTTCTCAAAGTCTGCCTTGATTTGTCACTTTTGGATAGATATACAGGGAGATAAGAGGTTCTAAACAAAAATAACGCATTTTAGAAAAAATAAGAATGTTTCCATTTAAGGATCGAATTACGAAAAATACCTTTCTCTAAAATTAATGTTACCACGGCAGAGGCCTTATTCTTTAATATGAAACCTCATGTGTCTATATCGGTTAGATATTAAGGGAGAAAAATAGCTCGTGACACAAAAATGCGTTATATAAAAATTAATACCTTTTCCCTTTAAGAGTTGAATTGCAAAATCAGTCTTTCTTAAAGTATAATATCACAAAGCTGAGACATTACTCCTCATAATCCTACCTCATTTATCGATTAGGAACCATATGCTCGAGTGCCCTATGTGCCCATCATCCTGCAAAAACGAAGACCTGTTTCAAGCAACACACAATGCGATTGAGGTTGTGAAGTACTGGGCTAAGTGTGTTTAAAGTTGTTGATTTTCATAATGTATTACACTGTGTAATATTTTGTCCATGGTGGACTTGTGGAATCAGCGACTGTGATATCAAATTTGGTTGATAATTGAATACAGCGACCAGTCACAGTTTATGGTGTTGCTTTATTTTATTTTTCCATTACTGGTTTCAAGTATACATTGCTCATCATCAGATGGTTTTAAGAATACAGATGCGAATTGCAGGCGTGTTTTAGTGTCCTAGAATAACAAAAATATGATGATTGACGAAAGAATTTAAATCTGGAGTGATGATAGTAAAACTTGGTATATAACTTACATTAGGTGTCTGCTGTTATCCGAAAACAAAGACTTGTATGTAACACAGTTGAGGAGGCACATTTTTGTGTAACACTATGCACTATCACCATTATATTGCACAAATATATGTGGAATAGACACGCTGCACACTTGCTACTGTATTTACAAACAAACATGACAGAGACGTTTATATACAAAGAAGTATTTACAAAGAGGTTTATACAGACAGTAATGTATAATTAATAAAAAATTAGATATGATAACAAAATTGAACTTAATTCTATAACTATATTGGTATAAACGGAATAATGAATAACAATCAAAATTATAAATAGTTGTTGAATTTAATATGCATATAGTAATATGTATTTCGGCATATGGGAGACATGTATTATTTAATGTGTTATTTATTAGCGAATAGGTCTATAAAATTGAACAGGAATGCTTTATTAGAAAGATCTTTTTGTTCATTTAAAAGGTGGGATGGCAATATCTTATCGTGAATGTATATTTCAAGTTCCTCAAGGATATCCATTTTCTTCCCTTTGTCTGCAATACGAATGATCTGTAGATTTTCTTCTATAGTGGGTGGGGAATAATTTCATTTAATATGTGGGCAGCAAAAGTGGACTTATCTGTGTTGCATAGTCTAATGGCATCAAGGTGTTCTTTTTAAAACGTATAGAAAAGTTTCTACCTGTTTGACCCACATACGTCTATGAGCATGTTGTGCATGTTATTTTATAAATGCCAGATTTATTATAGTATGAATTAGATATTTGAGTGTTGTGAATAAGTTTATTTTGGAGCTTGTTATCTGTGTTAAAGCTAATATTAACATTATTATTTCGAAATAGGTTTGCAATGTTGTAAGATATTTTACCTAAATAAGGGATATTGGAGTAAATTTGTTTTATATTTATAGGTTGATATAGTTGGTAAAAAGGGGATTGCTAAGCTGTGTGTTGTGAATTTAGGAGGGCTTTTCTATTTTTAATTATGTGTGATAGGTTTTCAATTAAAGATGGCTTGAAACCATTGTTGTGAGCAATAGTTTTTATAATCTGCATTTCTTTAAGAAAATCAGTAGTGTCCATGGGTATTTCATATGCACGGTGTATTACAGAGTTGAAAAATGACATTTTGTGTTGTGTGGGGTGGCAAGAGCTATTGTTAATGGTGACATCAGTGGTGATGGGCTTTCTATAAATCTTAAGTTATGTTTATGTTCAAACTGAATAATTTTTAGGTCAAGAAAGTTAATGGAATCTTTCTCTTGGTGTTCTACAGTAAATGTTATGTTCTTATTCATATTGCTTAGATCTTCAGCAAGGGCCTCAATCTCTTTTTCAGTACGATTAAATAGTAGAATTGTGTCATCAACATATCTTTTATAGTAGATGATTTTATGTGTTAGGTGTTTGTTATTATTGAAAAACATGTTTTCAAGATGGTTAATGTAGATGTCTGCTAGTAAGCCTGCAAGGTTGCTTCCCATTGCAAGTCCATCATCTTGCTTATATATTTTATTATTGAATATAAAGTAATTGTATGAGAGAACAAGAGAGAATAGCTCTATGAGCTCATATGTTTCAGGCAGGGATAATTTCTTGTGCTTTATTAAGTTGTATTTTATAATTTAAACAGTGTCTATGATTGGAATATTTGTATAAAGATTAAAAATAACTAGGAAAGCTAGCCTGGCAGTGGTAGGTATGGTGATGTTTTTAATATTCTGTATTAGCTGATGGCTTTTTTTCACTGTGTATGTATTTACAAATGTATAGTTATTTGAGAGGATTTCATTAGGTTTTTTACATAGTTTGGATGGTTGGCTGTTTTTAGAGTTCACAATAGGGTGGATAGGGTGATTGGCTTTATAAATTTTAGGTTGTGACCTCAATTTAGGTGGTGATTAAGCTAAGGAAAAAGAAAACTGCTTTAGGCAATATAATTACAAGGAAATGGAAAATGGCTCATAACTCACCAAAGTTGAAGGCAGTGACGAAAGAATAACATATATAACGAACACACAAACTCAATATTTCGGTTATTTAACCTAATTCATGATGAAGAAAATGAGTCATGAGGCTCGGGAGGTGTGCACACATCGAGGATTGCTTAGGTGGTGTGGGGTTCATGACAAGACACTTTTGCTTTTCTGTTTCATATAGGAGGAATGTACAACTTTTGGGTAGTTTTCTAATTTCACTTTGAAGTTTAGTGGTAGGATCTTTCTTAAGTTCTTTTATTCCATTGTTATTAAAGAATACAACTGTTTTACTAATATAGTCAGACTTGTACATGACAACTGCAGACCCACCACTACCAGGCTAGCTTTCCTAGATATTGTTAATCTTTATACAAATATTCCAATCATAGACACTGTTCAAATTATAAAATACAACTTAATAAAGCACAAGAAATTATCCCTTCCTGAAACATATGAGCTCATAGAGCTTTTCTCTCTTGTTCTCTCATACAATTACTTTATATTCAATAATAAAATATATAAGCAAGATGATGGACTTGCAATGGGAAGCAACCATGCAGGCTTACTAGCAGACATCTACATTAACCATCTTGAAAACATGTTTCTCAAAAATAACAAACACCTAACACATAAATTCATCTACTCTAAAAGATATGTTGATGACACAATTCTACTATTTAATGGTACTGAAAAAGAGATTGAGGCCCTTGCTGAAGATCTAAGCAATAAGCATAAGAACATAAAATTTACTGTAGAACACCAAGAGAAAAATTCCATTAACTTTCTTGACCTAAAAATTACTCAGTTTGAACATAAACATAAGTTTCAGATTTATAGAAAGCCCACCACCACTGATGTCACCATTAACAATAGCTCTTGCCACCCCACACAACACAAAATGTCATTTTTCAACTCTGTAATACACCGTGCATATGAAATACCCATGGACACTACTGATTTTCTTAAAGAAATGCAGATTATAAAAACTATTGCTCACAACAATGGTTTCAAGCCATCTTTAATTGAAAACCTATCACACATAATTAAAAATAGAAAAGCCCTCCTAAATTCACAACACACAGCTTAGCAATCCCCTTTTTACCAACTATATCAACCTATAAATATAAAACAAATTTACTCCAATATCCCTTATTTAGGTAAAATATCTTACAACATTGCAAACCTATTTCGAAATAATAATGTTAAAATTAGCTTTAACACAGATAACAAGCTCCAAAATAAACTTATTCACAACACTCAAATATCTAATTCACACTATAATAAATCTGGCATTTATAAAATTACATGCACAACATGCTCACAGAACTTTGTGGGTCAAACAGGTAGAAACTTTTCTATACATTTTAAAAAGAACACCTTGATGCCATTAGACTATGCAACACAGATAAGTCCACTTTTGCTGCCCACATATTAAATGAAATCATTCCCCACCCACTATAGAAGAAAACCTACAGATCATTCGTATTGCAGACAAAGGGAAGAAAATTGATATCCTTGAGGAACTTGAAAATATACATTCACGATAAGCTAATGCCATCCCACCTTTTAAATGAACAAAAAGATCTTTCTAATAAAGCATTCCTGTTCAATTTTATAGACCTATTACGCTAATAAATAACACATTAAATAATACATGTCTCCCATATGCCCAAATACATATTACTATATGCATATTAAATTCAACAACTATTTATAATTTTGATTGTTATTCATTATTCCGTTTATACCAATATAGTTATAGAATTAAGTTCAATTTTGTTATCATATCTAATTTTTTATTAATTATACATTACTGTCTGTATAAACCTCTTTGTAAATACTTCTTTGTATATAAACGTCTCTGTCATGTTTGTTTGTAAATACAGTAGCAAGTGTGCAGCGTGTCTATTCCACATATATTTGTGCAATATAATGGTGATAGTGCATAGTGTTACACAAAAATGTGCCTCCTCAACTGTGTTCCGTACAAGTCTTTGTTTTCGGATATCAGCAGACACCTAATGTAAGTTATATACCAAGTTTTACTATCATCACTCCAGATTTAAATTCTTTCGTCAATCATCATATTTTTGTTATTCTAGGACACTAAAACACGCCTGCAATTCGCATCTGTATTGTTAAAACCATCTGATGATGAGCAATGTATACTTGAAACCAGTAATGGTAAAATAAAATAAAGCAACACCATAAACTGTGACTGGTCGCTGTATTCAATTATCAACCAAATTTGATATCACAGTCGCTGATTCCACAAGTCCACCATGGACAAAATATTACACAGTGTAATACATTATGAAAATCAACAACTTTAAACACACTTAGCCCAATACATCGCAACCTCAATCACATTGTGTGTTGCTTGAAACAGGTCTTTGTTGTTGCAGGATGATGGGCACATAGGGCACTCGAGCATATGATTCATAATCGATAAATGAGGTAGGATTATGAGGAGTAATGTCTCAGCTTTGTGATATTATACTTTAAGAAAGACTGATTTCGCAATTCAACTCTTAAAGGGAAAAGGTATTAATTTTTATATAACGCATTTTTGTGTCACGAGCTATTTTTCTCCCTTAATATCTAACCGATATAGACACATGAGGTTTCATATTAAAGAATAAGGCCTCCGCTAGGGATTGCAATCCAGCAAAGCGGGATCCCGCATAATTAGACAGTCTGGCGGATCTCGCACAAAATTTAGCGGATCCGCAATCCGCAAAATTCGGCGGAAACGCGTGTCAGTCTGCGTGACTCGCTGTCCCACTCGGTCTCTGTCGGATAATTTGCACTGTTTGCCTTAACCCTTCCAGTTGGCATTTGACTCATGTGAACAAGCGTTTGTTTTTGTCAACCTTCGTCATTCCTAAGTAAATAAATACACTTTTACATATTCATCAAAACTTACGTTTGATTCGAGTACACATTTCTCTAATTTGAGTTATGGTGCGTATTTAGTACGATTTTCTAACTATATAATTATTTTGTAAGTGCCGCACACGTTATCTGAACTACACGGTTACAGCTTTTTATTCACGGTTTCATTATTCCCATTTTCTGTATTTGCAGATAAAGTAATTGTGACAATTTCCTAATTTGCGGCTGAAAATTTGTTTATTCGTTGATATGAAACTAATGTTATCGTAATTTTAACGATCGCGTACATATTTATTTAACAGCTATCAAAAGGAAATTGTATATCCTTTGACTTATTGTTGTTTTGGCCGCTGCCTCAATGCGTTTCTTTGACGAAAGACACCTGCTTACATGTGCCGCTCAGGCTTTCGATTAATCCCTCTTCTCCTTGTTATTATTTCGACTAAAGGTAAAAAAAAGTTATAATGAAATTTTCACGGATGTATCGACGAATTGTGTTGTAGGAAGACCATACTTCGACGGCTGCCTCTGCCGTCTTCCTCACGTGTGTAATTTCGTGTGTTTGCAATAAAATCCGGATTAAAAAGCCAAGTCTCGTGCTTCTGCAGTGATAAAAAGTTATGAGATCTTGTTCTGAGCCATTCTACACTTTACAGAGTATATTCACTTCACTTTGTGAAATGGAATGCTTTTCTCGATGTTATGGAACGTTTATTTAGAATTTAAAAAAAAAAAACTCTGGTAACTTAGCCACTAAGCAAACCATATTTTTAAACTTATGTGATGTATTGTAAGGCACATAATATGACCTAAGACTCAATATTTTCCATTTTTATTATTTATTTAAAAATTGGTTTAGATTAAAAAACAAAAATGTAAAACCTCGAAATACACTAATGACACGCTAAAAAGTTTTAATGTCATTTTGCCAATCAAAATATTGTTAACTGTTAATTTTTATCATTTAACATTAAAAATTATTTATTAATTTAGTTATTATTTAATTTATTAACGTTTTAAATAACTATGTTTTAAATATATGCGTTAAAAAACTATTTGTACCAATCCCGCACGGATCCCGCGGGATCTCGCAGACTGGCGCAAATCCCGCGCGGATCCCGCGGGATTGAAAACACTGCGGGATTGCAATCCTTAGACATAATACTTTAAGAAAGAATGTTTCCGTAATTCAACCCATAATGGGAAAAAGTATAAATTTTTCTATAACGCATTTTTGTGTCACGAGCGATTTTTCTCCCGTAATATCTCCCGATATAGTTAAATGAGGTATCATATTAAATAAAAAGGTCTCCGCCGTGGAAACATTATATTTAAGAAAGGAATGTTTCGTAATTCGACCCTTAAAGGGAAAAAACGTTTGTTTTTTTTTCTAAAATGCGTTTTTTGTGTTTCGAGCTTATTATCTCCCTGGGTATCTATCCAAAATTGACAAATCAAGGATGATTACGAGGAATATTGTCTCAGCTTTGGTGGCATCATATTTTAGGAAAGAAGTTTTTGGAATTCAACCCTTAAAGGGAAAAAGTATAAATTTTTCTATAACGCATTTTTGTGTCAAGAACGATTTACCTCCCTAAATATCTAACCGATATAGATAAATTAGGTATCATATTAAAGACTGAGGGCTCCGCCGTGGTAACATTATATTTTAACAAAGGAATATTTCGTAATTCGTCCCTTAAAGGGCAAAAAAGTCAATAATTATGAATTTTTTTTTTATTTTTTTTTTTTTATTTTTTTTTTTTTTGTTGTATCTGGAGGCATTTTTCTCCCTCGATATCTTGCCAAAATCGATAACTGAAGTAGGGTTATGGGGAGTAATGTCTCAGCTTTGTGACATTTTAAGAAAGAATGTTTGTGGATTTCAACACTTAACGGGAAAAAGTATGATTTTTTCTGTAACGAATTTTTGTGTCAAGAGCGATTAAAATCCCTTAATATCTTACCGTTATAGATAAATTAGGTATCATATTAAAGACTTAGGGCTCCGCCGTGGTAAAATTATATTTTAATAAAACAATATTTTGTAATTCGACCCTTAAGTGGCAAAAATTTAAATTTTTCCAAAATGCGTTTTTGGTATTTTGAGCCAATTATCTCTCTGGATATCTAACCAAAATCGATAAATGATGTAGGATTATGAGGAGTAGTGTCTCAGCTTGGTGACATCGTATTTTAATAAGGATTGATTTGGAATTCAACCCTTGAAGGGAAAAAGTGTAAATTTTTCTATAACGCATTTTTGTGTCACGAACGATTTTTCTCCCGTAATATCTAACGTATATACTTAAATGAGGTATCATACTAAAGAAAGAGGTCTCCAACGTGGTAACATTATATTTAAGACCCGAAATTGTCGTAATTCGACCCTTAAAGGGCAAAAACGTCATTTTTTCTAAAATGCTTTTTTTTGCGTCTCACATCTCCCTGGGTATCTCTCCAAAATTGACATATCAAGGCAGATTATGAGGAAATTGTCTCGGCTTTGGTGACATCATATTTTAGGAAAGAAATTTTTTGGATCAAACCTTAAAGGAAAAAAGCATAAATTTCTCCTTAACGCATTTTTGTTTCACGTGCGATTTCTCCCGTAATATCTAACCGATATAGATAAATGAGATATAATATTAAAGAATTAGGTCTCCGCCATGGTAACATTATATTTAAGAAAGGAATGTTTCGTAATTCGACACTTTAAAGAGGAAAAAAGTCATTTTTTTCCTAAAATGCGTTTTTTGTGTCTCGAGCATCTTATCTCCCAGGGTATCTTTCCAAAATTGACAAATCAAGGATAATTATTAGGAGTATTGTCTCAGCTATGGCGACATATTATTTTAGGAAAGAAGATTTTGGAATTTAACTCTTAAAGGGAAAAAGTATAAATATCTCTATAACGCATTTTTTTTGTAACGAGCGATTTATCTCCCTTAATATCCAAACAATATAGACACATGACGTATCAAATTAAAGAATAAGGCCTCCGCCGTGGTAACATTATATTTTAAGAAAGGAATTTATCGTAATTCGGCCCTTCAAAGGTAAAAATATCAATTTTTCTAAATGCGTTTTTTGTTTTTCGAGCAATTTATCTCCCGGGATATCTAACCAAAATCGATAAATGAGGTACGATTTTGAGAATTAATGTCTCAGCATTGTGACATCATTCCTTAATAAAGAATGTTTTTGTAATTATACCCTTAAAGGAAAGAGTATAAATTTTTCTGTAACGCATTTCTGTGTCACGAGTGATTTATCTCCCGTAAAATCTAACCGATATAGATAAATTATATATCATATTAATGAATTAGGTATCCGCCGTAGTAAAATTATTTTTAGAAAGTAATGTTCCGTAATTTGACCATTAAAGGCCAAAAATTTCATTTTTTCTAAATGCTCTTTGTGTCGCGAGCCTCTTATCTCCCTAGGTATCTATCCAAAATTGTCAAATAATGGATGATTATGAGGTATCGTGTTTCAACTTTGGTGGCATCATACTTTAGGAAAGAAATTTTTGGAATTCAACCCTTAAAGGGAAAAGTATAAATATTTCTATAACGCACTTTTGTTTCACGAGCGATTTAACTCCCGTTATATCTAACCGTTATAGATAAATGAGATATCTTATTAAAGAATAAGGACTCCGGCCGTGGTAACATTATATTTAAGAATTGAATTTTTAATAATTCGAACCTTAAAGGGTAAAATGTTATTTTTTCTAAAGTGGGTTTTTTGTGTCTCAAGCCTCTCATCTCCCTGGGTATCTATCCAAAATAGACAAATCAAGGATTATTATCAGGAATATTGTCTGCGCTTTGGTGGCATCAATTTTTAGGAAATAAGTTTTTGGAATTCAACCTTTAAAGGGAAAAATTATAAATTTTTCTATAACGCATACCTAACCGATATAGATAAATTAGGTATCATATTAAAGACTGAGGGCTCCACCGTGGTAACATTATATTTTAACAAAGGAATTATTCGTAATTCGAACCCTATAGGACAAAAATGGCATTTTTGTAAAATGAGTTTTTTGTGACTAGAACCTCTCATCTCCCTGGATATCCATCCAAAATTTAAAAATCCAGTCAGATTATGAAGAACATTGTCTCAAGTTTGGTGACATCATATTTTAGGTAAGAGGTATTTCGAATTCAAGCCTTAAAGGGAAAAAGAATAATTTTTTTTCTATAACGCATTTTTGTGTCACGAACGATATATATCCCGTAATATCTAACCGATATAGATAAATGAGGTATCATATTAAAGAAAAAGGTCTCCGGCATGGAAACATTATATTTAAGAAGGGAAATTTTTGTAATTCGACCCTTAAAAGGGCAAGAACGTCATTTTTTAAAATGCATTTTTTGTGTCTCGGGTCACTCATCTCCCAGGGTATCTCTCCAAAAATGAGAAATCAAGGATGATTATGATGAATATTGTCTCAGCTTTGATGGCAACATATTTTAGGAAAGATGTTTCTGGAATACAACCCTTACAGGAAAAAAGTATAAAATTTTCTATAAATCATTATTGTATCACGAGTGATTTATCTCCCGTAATTTCTAACCGTTATAGATATATGAGATATCATATTATAGAATGAGGACTCCGCCGTGGTGACATTTTTTTAAGAAAGATATTATTCGTAATTCGACCCTTAAAGGGCAAAAATGTCATTTTTTGTAAAATGCGTTTTTTGTGTATAGAACCTCTCATCTCCCTGGATATCTATCCAAAATTAACAAATCAAGGCACATTATGAGGAATATTGTCTGAGGTTTGTTGACATCATATTTTAAGAGAGAAGTATTTGGTATTCAACCCTTAAAGGGAAAAAGTAAAAATTCTTCTATAACGCAATTTTGTGTCACGAACGACATATATCCCGTAATATCTAACCGATATAGATAAATGAGGTATCATATTAAAGAAAAAGGTCTGGTAACATTATATTTAAAAAAAAATGTATGCTTCGTAATTCGACCTTTAAAGAGCAAAAATATCAATTTTACTAAAATGCGTTTTTTGTATCTCCAGCTATTTATCTCCCTGGATACCTAACCAAATCGATAAATGATGTAGGATTATGAGGAGTAATGTCTCAGATTTGGTGACATCATATTTTAAGAAACAAATTTTTTGGAATTCAATAGTTAAAGGGAAAAAGAATAAATTTTTCTATAACGCATTTTAGTTTCCAGAGCGATTTATCTCCCGTACTATCTAACCGATATAGATAAATGAGATATATTAAAGAATTAGATCTCCGCCGTGGTAACATTATATTTAAGAAAGGAATGTTTCGTAATTAGAACCTTAAAGGGCAAAAATGTCAATTTTTCTGAAATGCGTGTTTTGTGTCTCGAGCCTCTTATCTCCCTGGATATCTATCCAAATTTGACAAATCAAGGACGAATATGAGGAATATTTTCTTGGCTTTGGTGACATCATATTTTATGAATAAAGTTTTTGGAATTCAACCCTTAAAAGGAAAAAATATAAATGGTTCTACAACGCATTTTTGTGTCACGGTATATTCATCTCCTCTGATGTTTAACCGATATTGATAAATGAGATAACAAATTAAAGAATAAAGTCTCCCCAGTGGTAAAATTATATTTTAAGAAAGGAATTTTTGTAATTCGAACCATAAAGGTAAAAAGTCAATTTTTCTTAAATGCGTTTTTTTGTATCTCGAGCCATTTATCTCCCTTGACAATTAAACAAAATTGATAAGAGACAAATCATTTAAAAGATTGAGGTCTTGTTAATGTGTTCGGTTTCAGTTACCACATTTTAAGAATAAAATTTTTAACAATTCTAATCTTAGAGTGCAAAAGTATTAAAATTTATACAATGCACATTTCTGTCACCAGCTATTTATTCCCCTTGATACCTAACCGAAATCAATAAATGAGGAATCAATTTAAATATTAAACTATCATTTACGGTCTCATCATACTGTAAGAAAAAAGTTTCTCCAAATTCAACCCTTAAGGGGAAAAAATTATTTGTCTAAACTTTTTTTTACTTCGCTTGATAACTAACCGAAATCGATAAATGAGGTATCATTTTAAAGACCAAAGGGGCTGCTTTGGTCACACCATATTTTATAAAAGGAATTTTTGAAATTCGACCATTAAAGGGCAAACGTATCAATATTATTTATACAACTTTTTTTTTAATTACACGCCATTTATCTTTTTCGATACCTAACCGAAATCGATAAATGAGATATCGTTTTAAAAAGTAAGGTCTGCAGCTACGTAAAATCATAATTAAGAAAGAATTTTTCGGAATTTGGTGCTTAAAGTGGTATCGCGTATGAGACTGTTCAGAGCCAAGTCCCTATATTGCACCTGCGGATATCAAAGAGATGTCAATAAACTTTTTTATTCAATAAGTAGCTTTTCGAATAATTTTGTTTCCTGATACGGAAGCACTGTCGCTTTGCTATACAATTCCAATGTAAAAATTTTATTTGCACACAAACAAATATTTCAGAAATGTTGAGATGTTGTGTGCATTTTGTTCAGGTTGGTTTTATTCTGTTAAGGTCAGTGACAGTTTGTCATAAATACAGTGTGTTTTAAATTTTCCTAACTGTATCGTAATATGTTGCGAGTATTTTGATACTACACTAAAAAAAGATATTTGCTACAAAAGTATGGTTCTACTTTTCATTATATTACAAGCATTCAACTTCACTATTCATCGCATTTTATTCGCGAAATTTTCGCATGGATCGTCTAGTAATAAGCAGGGCTTATGTTTCTTCCCCGGAATTTCTTCGGCGAGGAGAAGAGGAAGCCACCTTTCCTTGGGTGGAGAAGGGCATTCTGGTCTGGTACGCGGTCTGGGATATACGGTTCGACCCTGGAAGGAGTCGTACAGTGACCGTACTACGACCGCTGGCTGGTGATCCTCGTCGGCCAAGCAGGACGATCGTACCTGGCTGATCGTTGGATCGATGTCACACAGTGATAGGCCTGTGCGGCAATCATAATCAACGCTGTCTATGGGATGGTAATGTGCTCACGCCAGGTCATGCTTCGTTTGGTTCTTGAGACTGTGACAGACCCGTAATCGAACATGAGATAAATACCTCTGCTCATCAAGCAGTTGGCAAATTGGCAGAATATTGTGTGTTGTGGAGGAACCTTGCTTATCAGGAATTCCATAATGTTTTCTTGTATTAACGGCGCCCGAGATTAATTTTCATGTTCATGTGCGTATTGTCTAATTGGTGATGTTTATTATCACAATATTTCATGCATATTTTTGATAACTTTAATATTTAATTTCAGTTAATAATTCCTGAATCATAGCAACGTTGTTTGCCTTAGTTAATCGCCTAATTGTAACGTCCAGGCATTGTGTTCGGTATTTTTTTTTTTTTTTTTTAACAGTTTAACGTCCCTTTTAACAACGTGGTCTTTAGAGACGGGAAAGGATGGGGGCAAGGAATGGGAAGGAATTCGGCCATGGCCTTTTGAAGGAAGCATCCCGGCATTCGCCTGGAGTGATTTGGGGAAACCATGGAAAACCCAAATCTGGATGCCCGGACGGGGATTCGAACCGCCGTCCTCCCGAATGCGAGGCCAGAACGCTATCCGTTACACCACCACGCTCGGTGTGTTCGGTATTGAATTTCTAATAATGGTAATGGCAAATATGCCCGAAAGTGTAATTGTCAACATAAAAAAAAATTAACAGTCAGTTTTCTTGTAATCTCGCAAATTTTGAGAGTCTCGACAGCATAAATAATCATAATTAAAAATTAAAATAAATTCACAACTTCCCCACGGAATCCCCACTTACTACACGCTGCTCACATATATTTCTGATGTGGTTGCATATCAATCTTTCCATTAATTGAACTACCACTGATATTCAATTGATTGGCCTATAATTTTCCGACTGTATTTCTCACCCCTCCTTTATGTACCGGCACTAGTATCGCCCTTTTCCAGTCGTCTGGTAAGCAGCAAGTACCCAGATTCAATTTAAACAATATTTCAAAATAAGGTACAGTTTCACATCCCGCTATCCTTAAGACATCTGTAGTAATATTATCTACACCAGCTCCTTTATGGTTTTTTTTTCACTTTTCTTAGTTCCTTCATGATATACTCAGCATGAATTCCAAATTTTTGATTTACTCATTTTTAGTTTTATTGTTTAGCACATTATCCGATTTAGACCCTCTTAATTCTAATTCACTGTCCCTAATGTTCTCACCAAACGTTTTTCAAATCCTCAGTAACTTCTTATCTATGAGCTTCTCAACACCCTCCCTTCCCCTCAGTTTTCTAACACAGTCATAGAAATTTCTCATTGCATTAGTCAATGGTCCCCCTGCACCGACAATACCCTTCATAAGCACATCTTTAGTCACCTGCTTAGCTATTATTAAGTTCGTGGATAGTTCACTTGGAAAAGTTCTGTTCTCTTCTTACCAACCTCTTTAACCTCCGCACCCCTCTGTTATAGTACACATTTTCTCTACTTCTCTTTATTTTCTGTTGTGGAATAAATTTTTCTTATGCCTTTCTTATTTTCTCCTCGAACTCTTCCCACCTTAACTCTACTATACTTGTACCTTCCTTCCATTTGCTGAAACGTTCTTTGAAATTTCTATTCAAGTTCGAAATTGTGCCTTTTCATAATTGTACCTATTTCCCCCCTCGATTTTAGCTGCTGGTTCATTGAATCCTCTAATATCCGTCAGAACTGCTTCATGATCACTTATTCCTTCGGTTACTTGAAACGCCACAAAGTTATCATCGGGCTTTAATAGAAATAAATCAAAATTTTTGTCCTCTAGCGTTCTACTTCACCAGATGTGTAAATCCTCCTTCCCTTATTAAGGTAGTTTCAAATCTCTGTTTCCATGTGTCATTAATCTTATTTCCTACCCAGTAAATTTAGATCTCCACCAAAAATGACCATTCTATTCTCACCTCTCAAATCGGAGTATGAATTTAATTTCCTTCCAGGAGCCTCATCTGTCATTATTCCACTGCAGTAAGCAGCCTTTTTTTATGCTGTCATCAGTCTTTCGACTGGCTTGATGCAATCCTCCATCCTTTCCTATTTTGTGCTAACCTCTCTACATATCCCTTACGACCCACGTCCTCAATTATCTGCTTCATATATTCTAATCTCTGTCTTCCTCTATAGTTCTTACTTTCGACTGTTCCCTGAACTAGCAATTAAACATCCAGCATGTCTCAAAATATGACCTACCAGCCTGTCTCTTCTTTCTGTAAGCTTCTTCCACAAACTTTTTTCCTCACCCATCATTTCCAAAACTCGTTTCATTTCTTACTTTGTCTGTCCACTTATTTATCAGCATTCTTCTGTAGTACCACATTTCATATGCTTCAATTTTCATTTTTTCCGGTATTCGTAAAGTCCATGTTTCGCTACCGAAAAGTGCTGTGATCCACACATAGAGTTTTATTTTTTGTTTCTAATTCATAAATCATTAATTGAAACTAAAAGATTTATCTTTTTCATGAACGCTCTTTCTGCTAGTGCTATTCTGCTTTTACAATCATCCCTGCTTCGACCATCGGTTGCAT